>WBMW01002258.1:1204727-1272987 GCA_013396635.1 Penelope pileata
GGGCCCCCCCCTCCGCAGCGCGGCGCAAGTGGTTCGGCCGAAAACAATCCCGGCTGCCAGGGAAACCGCGCCCGGCGCATGCGCACGGGACGAGGAACGCGGAGCCCGCCAGGCGCGGGCGCCACGCTGGGTCCGCTTTAGCAGAGCACGCACGTGGGTTTTCCCGCCGGAAAGGCACGGAAGCGCGGCAGCAGTGGTGCGCATGCGCAATGCCCTGTCGCGGTGTGAAGGAGAGCGCCTGCGGAGTGAGGGCGGGCGGCCCGGCTTGTCTTAGGGAGGCGTGCGGAGGGACTGGTGCTGCTTTGTGCGCATGTGCCGCGCCGTGGCGGTCTCTGTGGCGCTGGGGTCTCCGGGTCTCCCGGGCTGTGGCGCCCTGAGGCGGCGGTTGCCGCCGCCCGGCCCGCCACAGGCTGAGGCCGTGGTGACTGGCGGAGGCGGGAGCCAGGAGAGAGCTCCTTGCAGCAACCGCCCCCGCGGAGAATGTGTGTTGGCGCAGGGAAACTGCACGCTGCTTGTTCCTCGCTGCCCCGCGTCACGGCGTGGAAAGGGGCAGAGACGTTACAGCGTTACACAAGCGGTGTGCCCTGAGGACGCGTCCCTGTTGGGCCAGGGCAGTGTTCTACTCAGCAAAAAGCCAACAGTTAGCTTAGCAGTGCCTCCAGGGCTGCTCAGCGTTACCTACTTCATAGGGTTGTCTGAACGTCCTTCGTATGGCTGATTAAAACCACATAAAACGTGGAAGTTTTAAAGCAAAATTTGAGAAGACCTTTAGTAACAGGGAAGCCATGTGGATAATCCTTTTAAAAAAAAGAAGTTGGAGGTATGGAGTGCTCTTGAGCTGAGGCCAGCAGTGAAAGTCAGGAGGTTTTCTACAAACCGTATGGTACAGACATCAGCTTTTGCAAAAGCAAATAGCAGTGTGAGTGGATGTGCTGCAGTTACACAGATTCTGCAGAAGCATTTCCTGCCTGGTGTAGCAGGTGCTTCAGCAGTCCTTCATTCTTCAGCAATAATAAAGGATTGGTTGTTATTGTCAAGTAAGAACTGTTTGTTCATTCGTAATTTGTAAAGTAATAAAACTGTAGATGTCCCACTTTCCTTCAAACACCACAAGAGTCACTGTTTTTGCCCCAGAAATGCATGCAGGTTTAGAGAAAAAAATACCAGATCTGCTCAGAATGAAAGTCAGGTTAGATTAGCCTTCGGCTGACCGTGTGCCATTGGCACTACCTAGAGGTGAGGTAGTGCGTGTGGCAGAGACTGCAGTCGTGACATTCGCAGTTGCCAATAGAACCGTCCCTGGGGTTCTGTCAGGAATTAGACCCTCAGTCAGAAGAACACGCATGCTGAAATTGCTTGCTTGTTTCTCAAGTACCAGTGGCAGATGCTGTGTTTTTTTTCCCACTAGTTACTTGTCCTCCCCATTCCCAAATGCTTACATGCACCCAAGTAGTGGGGAGGGAATGAGACAGCAGCAGAATAACTATTGCCTGATAACAAGATTATTTTTCATTTTTGCTAAGTACTGATAATGCAGCATTTTTTAATGCAGAAGTTCTTACAATATATTGCAAATGTCACCAGGTTAGAAATCCAAATATGGAAGCTAGCACCTTTTCTGGGTAGAGTTACGGGGTGTAACGGGAAAGGCCCCAAAACTCTTATGACTACACCATTTGATCTTCTCTTTCTGTCTCCGGCTCCTTTCCAGAGCTTCTCACTCTCAGGCTTCTCACCAATCTTCTCCTTCTCTCAAGCTCAAGCTCCAGCTTTTCCAGCTTGTTCCTCAATCCTCTCTCTCAAGCTTCTTCTTAGTCTTCTCTTTCTCTTCCTCAAGCTACTCCCTTTGCTGCCTGGCTGGCCTTTATCTAAGCCTGGGGCAACCCCACCCCAGGTCCACCCCTTCTGGTCACAGGTGCAAGTGATCTACCTGTATTCCCCAGGCCAGCCACACCCCTCCACCATGTGCTCAATCATCAATTCATGCTGTGATCAACTGTTTCCCTACACGGGGAATATAAGTTTATGTTAAATTTGGTAACTTCAGCCTGGGATGGTTAAAAATCACTCTTCTGACATTAAGAATATTCCAGAATAAAAGCTACTTTAAGACAACATTTGACATGCTGATCTAAAGAAGAATTTTTTCATGTTTCTTCCTATGAAGTCCCGCGTCTTACAGTTCTTCCTATGTACTTTCCATAGTGCATAACATGATCTGCTGGTATTAAGCAATTCTTAAGGTTACAAATGACACCACAGCTCAGAACATTACAATCTGTATTCCAAACTCAGTGTCACAAATATCCTTTTTCCATTTCCTGACAGCGAAATGCATATGGAAAAGATTTAGAGTTCACTCGTTATTGCAAAGGCAATGGAAATTGGGAGCAGCATCTTAAGAGGTCCGGCCTGGGAACTTCATCAGCCCAAAAATCATGGGATGCGTTTTATCTGTACTTGGATGACCTCTGGATGACTGAAGAGAAGTATGCATATTCCAAACACAATGTATCCTACCCAAAAACATACCCAAGTATGCAAATCCTATTCTGCTGTGCAGAGAAAAAAAAGACTCTTGGAAAAGAAAGGTTACATGGGTGTGTGGGATTTTATTCTTCAGCAAATTGAAAAACCTGTGCTCACTGTATTAACCTTTTAGGTAAAGGGACTTGTGTATAGAAAGCTTCCCCTTACTTACCTTGTATTTGCTATGTGTGAGAAGTGGAAACGGACACACACGATGATGTGTTATAGCCTACAATGAGAAAGTTTGCAGATATTGTGTATTCTGAAAATATTGCAGGAATTCCAGAAGGATGAAGAATGGATCGTGGTTCCTGTTAGAACTAACAAGGAGATAAAATCTGTCACATTCAGGAAACAACCTCTAGGTGTCACTTGAAGGTACAAAATGGAAATGCGATTTGAGGTTGGGCAACTCACACAGCTCTAAATATGTGGTGAGATTCTTGCAGAGATTGTTTGCGGGTTATTTCCTCTTGATAGTCAAATATAATTTAGTTTCTGTTATTGAGTATTCTGAGCAAATAATCTGTTTCACATAAGCTGAAGCTTATGTATTTTGTAGGGCAACTCAAAGAACTTCAGTGATATTGATGAGAAAAATACCACAAAAGTATCACAAAATGAGTAATGTCAATTACCAGCTTCTTTAATAAGCTTACAAATGAGTCGTGCAAGATACTCGGTATCGTGAGCTTAGTTTGTCTTACATGCCAAATTTCTGGTGCTTTGAAAGCAGATCATAAGGTCTAACTGTTTCGGAAATCTGATTTTCCCTAAATAGTCAGATGCTGTAACTATAAATGTCAGTACATGCTTATTTGGCAGCGTAGATTTCTATGGCATTTTCTCAGAGCTTCAGTTCTTTGAGATGAAAAGATTTCCTTGTTCAATCCTTGACACGCTCCCTGAAGTTAGTGTCTTTAGTTCAGGGGGGTCCATAAGTGTATGTATATATACACACTCATATAGCACAGATATATACTCAGCTCATTTTCAGAAAAAAAGTTTTGCATGTGTTTAACAATGTCCCTTGCCCTCATTGACTTTGTTGAGCTGTAGCTGTCATTTTAAGTGTTTTCCTGAGTAGGGAATGGTTTTTTTTTCCCTTCCGTTTCATCACCTGATTGTGGGTGACAATTCTCCCAAAGCTAAAATTTCTGAAATGCAAAGACTTATTTCACAATTTACTACAGTTTTTACTTGTGGGTTGATGACAGAAAATTCGTGCATTAAAATTCAGAGAAACTTCTAAATCATACATCTAGATAATAAATCTCCTTTTGTCTGTTTGAATACATTTTCAGTTTAGGAATTTTTAAAATGTTTTAAGAAACTTCAGCTTTAGTTGTCTTAGTAATGGAGAGACTTGGAGCGAGGTTGAAACTAAAAGCGCAACCCTAGGATCTGGTTTTAAAGGGAAATAGAAGATTCCTTATTTTTTAATGGGTAATTTTATTTTTCATTTGAATTAGGCTGAAGTTCATAGGATGCTCCCATCAACACTCCCTCTTCTCTCAGATTGTGTACTACTGTGTTCAAATACCTATTCTTAATAATGTGTTTTGTTTTTACAACATGGGAAACTTGAGATAAGCTCATTTGGTTTAACTGCCAGAAAAGGAGGATGCAGAAAGCCATGGATTCAAACTGTCTTTTCAGACAATGAGGTCATGACCCTCTGCAGCAAAATCTTGATACTGATTTCAGTAGGTTTAAAGTTTTCTCCAGCACTGTCTCCTGCTGAATCTCTGCTGGCTTTTTTTTCACGCCTTCAGAACAAGAATGTTTGTAAAGTCTTCTTGAAAACAGGTTATCATCAGGAAAACTGTTTTAAAGCTGCAGGTACCTTGCCACAGGGTGGCAGAGTGACAGCACCCATCTCGAAGTCTGTTTTTTCCTGAAGCATTTTGAAAACACCGCTTATTGGAGCTAACATTTGCCTGAAACTGAGTGCAGCGTTGTTTCTTTTTGACTTTTCAAAATGTCATTGTTCCCCGTGTCTGGTTATCTTTGCATATATTTTAATTACACCGTTTTTCCTTTTGTGTTTTTTAGGTATACAATATGCTTTAATTAAGAATAATGGGATCTTGGCTTTTTTGAATTTCCCTGTTGTGTCCTATGATTAATAGTCTTTTATTTGTAGACCGCTTGTCACCATCTTTTCTTAGAAAACCAATTTATTCTTTAAAATGTTTTTGTAGATTTATATCATCAGGTCAGTTTAGAGATTTTAGTTCAAGCACTTTTGATGGGTTCTCGTAAATCTGTTTTCAAAATCTTTAAGCATATTGTTTTAATCACTGTTGATCTAACTGGAACACTGAATCCTTCAGTATTTTATTAATATTCATCTCTTTCCGTGCTTCCAGTGGTTTGTTCAATAAAAACTGCTATTCCTGCCAGCAGAAGAGTTGCCATATAACTTGCAAATTTCGATTGCAAATGGGCTGTTGGCCTTGTTTTTATTTGCTTTTGATCCATTTGTAGTGGAGTCTTGCTACAGCTTTGCTGAAGATATCTGAGAGGTAAATGAAACAATGTGAATGTCTCACTTCATTGCAATTTTGCAAACCTTATTTATCGAAAATACTATTGCCGCCTATTCTCCTTTTATATCAAAGCTATTAAAACTTTTCATCCTGTAGCTATTAGGAGTGTGATAATGAAACTCTGGATACTGAGTCTGAATTTCTTGGTAGATCTAGAGCAGGTGATCATACTGCCTGTGCTGCACGTGGTTTGCACATGTGAAAGAGCTGGGTTTTGTAGAGAGCAGCTTGGGCTTGAGTATGTCAGCAGTCACAAGTGAGATATCTTGTGGTGTCTTTTTAAATGGAATCTAACCCCAGGAAAGATTGGATACATTTTGACTGGCTTTTACTTCATTGTGAAAAGATCTGGGACAAAATAAGGTGAGGAGTCTCATCTTAATTATATATTGAAATTACGCTTTCAACAAAATCTGCTATCTACCGTGATGGGCACTGAGTAATTAGGTAACTTTGCCTTTATTAGGGTGTTGCGTTGGTATGGTAGCGTAGTCAGATTTTGGTATCTGCACAAAAAAATATAAAACTGTACGATTGTCTTAAAGGCACCATTCTATTAAAATCATGTATGAGGTTTATAAAGATTGGCTTTATAAGTCCATCTACAGGAGCTGCTCTGGAAGTAATGCTTCTTATGTTATTATGTTGGCCCACAATATCAGAGGTGGATGTTGGTGGTACAACAGCAGAGGTTGAACATTCCTGCTAATATTCTGTTACATTTTGTTGCTGTGTGACAGGTGGCAGCAGAGGGGCAGTCTGTTGCAGGACCGTGTCACGGGCCTTGCAGAAGTCCAGGTAGATAACATCAGTTGCCCATCCTTTGTCCACTGATGCTGTCACTCCATCATAGAAGGCCCCCAGATTTGTCAGGCAAAGGGCCACCAGACTCATCAGTATTATTAACTCAGTTCCTAACTTTGCTTCTGAAACCGGAAATCTAGGAACTGTCCTTGATCCTTTTCCTTCTACATTCCAGTTCTCTCTCAAGTTTTCTCTGTCTTAAGTGTTGATACGTAGTTTGTCCTAATGTGGTATTACCTCCTCTTTTTGTGCTTGTGTGATTTGTTTTTTCTTGACTAATGCAGCTTCTTCTTTTATAGTCTTTCTAGACCCTCCTTCTGTTAAACTCGATAATCGAAAGGCTGCAAGAGAATATTTCTTGTTGCTGCAAGAGAATAGTGGCAAGTTCTCTTTTGCTTCAGGAAGTAGAATACCTGCATATTTTGCCACTGGTTTTAAACTTTGTGAAATGAGGACGTGGCAGCCTGACCACATCAGAAGCAAAGACGTCAGATATATATACATAAACCAGTCAAATGGAAACCTACCTTGTATAAAACCATTGTGTTGGAAAATGACAGTATCAATGTTCATTAGTTTCCTCCTGAAATACTTTTTAGATACTTTTACTACTTGTGTCTCTTTGATGTTTTGATGGGCAAGGTTTTTCTCTCCTGTGTTTTTATGATTTTGCCAACTTTGCTTCTTGCCTACAGCCATTTTTTTATTAGCAGTCTTTTCCTAGAATTGTAGATGCTTGGATTCTACCTATCAAACAGTAATTTTCATTCAAAAACGTTTAATCATTTTGCTTTTACATGTCTTTGGTCTCTTATCATTTCTCTCACTCAAATTTGCAGATCCGCACAGGATTAAAAGATTTGTTTTGGACTCTGAAACTTTCTCATGCTGTTGATTGAATCACCTTCTCTTGTCTTGGTCTCTCTTCTCTTGGTTTTGCTTTTTCATTTCTCCACTACAGCCCAGCATTTCTCTATATTGTTGGATAGAGCTGGGAAACGCTTCAGTCCTCATTCCTCTGTAACATATGCAAGTCCAGCTACTAGTGAATGGGTGTAAAATCATTTACATTTCTCACTATGCTTTTCAGTGTACTTGTGTTACTATGCATTTTTGATATCTCGTTCTTACCTTTCGTTTGCACTGCCTGAACTCAAATATTCTATGATCTGATCAAGCTTTTCTTGCTGAGGCTAGTTCACTGTATTAGTTGCACTGGCTAGTTTTAGTAGTTGCAGTGATTAGCACTAATCAAATGAGCTGTGGAGCTATTTGCCCTAGAAATGTAGAATATACAACTCTGAAGTGACCTGCAGTCTACCTGTCCTTTTTAAGGCAAGGAAAGCTATATCTGTGTCATCAAAAGTAGTTCTTAAAATCTTCCAGAACTGGAGATTGTACAGCCTCTTCACCCACAGGGCTCCAAGGAGTAGCTACCCTTGCTCTTAGAAAGTTGTTCTCCCTTATGCTGCCATTTAGGTCTTTTACTCCTGTTCAACACACAGAGAATAGATTATTGCTTTTCTCTTTGAATCAGTAAAGGGGACCACTCTTCAGAGTGTGAATACTTGAAACTTTTCCCATCTTTTCTCCAGTCTGAGCAATCTCAGTGCTTTTAGACGTTCTCTATAGATGATTTTTATAGATCTTCAGCCATACCTGTTGCTCTTTGTTAGACCCTCTGGAACTGGTCCATTTTAAAAAGCATGGTGCCTAAATTAAATGCAGTACTGCAGCTGATGCCTTAGAGTTGAAAAAGTAAAATAACTGCTTTTCAGATATTTTGGATAATAGTCATAAATGCTTTTTCCAACAGCATTGATATTGTTGACTCACGTACAGCTCTTGATCCCTGTAGTTTCAGATCCTGTTCACCAGAACTGCCAGTTAAACATTCCTCGAGATGCGTACATGTTTATTGCTTTGCATGTAGTCTTGCACATGTCCTTGCTGAATTGTATGCTCTTTTTTCAGGTTTGTTTCCTGTTTGTCAAGATCACTTTGAAGTATAGCCCTCTTGTCTAAAATGCTTGCAGTTACTCACAGATTGGTGTAACTGCCAGTTTAAAAAGCTTCCTCTCTATTACACCAACCAGTTAATAGCTAGTACATCAAGTTGTATCAGACCCAAAGCAGACTCCTGCAAACCTCACATTAATACACCCTTCCATGCTGGCAGACAATTAATGACAGCTACTTCTAAATAATTCTTCAGCCATGTATCATCTGTATGCTTGTTTTCTCTAGGCTAGCCATCTCAAACTTGCTTATGCAAGTGTTACGTTGAGACTGCCAAAAAAAATACACAAGAGATGGTTGCGTGCCATCTGTTGTCTCTACATAATACCCAAGTTTGCTAGCCTCTCACAGGGAAAAAAAAAGAAATTGATCTGAAACAATTTATTTTCAAGACAACTATGATGGCTGTTACTTCAGGCATTTATTTATTTTGATTATTCACTCCATAATTTTCTCTTAAATAAGAACTGCTGCTAAACCACTGTTATGTAATTTAACTGTGTCTTTCCCCTACTCTTCTATGGGTGCTTTTGTCCAGCTTTGGAAGATCCTTCTCTGGACTGTTGCTAGGAACACAACAACAGAAGTGTAATGGTATTACAGCATAGGACAAATTGTATTTATTAAAAAGAATGTTTAGTTTTACTTGTGTTACTTACAAGTAGAAGGTGTACCTGAAAGGGAAAGCTAGGAAGGGGTGCTATATCTGAACAGTCACTATGGAAAATGTATCTCTGAAAATGTTTGTTCATCCTTTTCTGACATTATAGTGAGAAAACGGTAATATGACAATATAATATAACTATGGTAATATAACTATGACAATATCCGCCCCTTATTCCATACCATTTACATCATGCTCAAGTTTCACAATTTTCATACATCCTAAGTAGTTACCATCTATTGACTGTTCTCACCCAGCATCAAGTCCCCATGAGGCACACACTGGACATTCCCATCCTTCCGCGTCACCCACCAAGTGCACCCAGGTCCTTGAGCAAAAACAATTCCACAGATGGGCTTGCCTTTGCCCGAGGCAGGAAAAACCCAGACTGTCTTGCCCAGCATGTTTTTCATGTGCGCTACAGGGACCCTATTCCCTTCTACATATTGTCGTAGTTTCTAACTGAAACTTTGTAGCGTCTGCTACAAAGCTGTGTTTTGGTTCTAGAAAGAAAACATGGCTGATAACACCCGGCAGCACTGAACAGANGGACATGTGGACTGAGATAAAGAGATAACAGCAGATCTGACCAGAGCATGTTGATATTGTTATAAGCAGGATAGTAGCTTAACAGCTGCTGAGCACAATGCCGATCTTCTCATTTTCAAAGCTGTTTTATCTGCTTTCAAGGTTGTTTTATCTAACTCCGGCCGCGCTGTTTGTCACCTCTCAGGGCTGGCCCAGGATTTTTTTTTTATGGTGTTGCGAGTTTGTATATAGCATGCGCCCATGTCGTCCCTACTATTGATTTAATGTGGCACTTGTACTCAACAGTGCCATCATTTTCCAAATTCAGGAACCTTACAGCAGACACTAAGAGAGAAAGTTTCAATGAGAAACTACGGCAACCTGGAGCTGTGGTTCCAGTTTTAGTCTTCCTGAGCTGCTTGAAAAAGCATCTTTCATTTCCTTAATAGCCTTCTCTTGGCCGTTCTCGGTGGTAGCAGTACTGCCTTTGGCAACAAGCCATACTTCTTCCTTACCATTTCAAGAACGTGGATTGTTCTCAGAGTCTGAAAGGGAGAAGGTTGTCCAGCTGCTTTAGAGAATTCTGCTTTTTTCTTAACCTGTGACCAATTTAATGATTCTTCTCTTCATCTTCCTTACTCTTGCATCTTAGTGTAGAACTTGGAAGTGCTCTAAGCTGA
Source organism: Penelope pileata (assembly GCA_013396635.1). Classification (NCBI taxonomy): domain Eukaryota; kingdom Metazoa; phylum Chordata; class Aves; order Galliformes; family Cracidae; genus Penelope; species Penelope pileata. Next base: position 1,214,504 of record WBMW01002258.1, read on the forward strand.
TAGCTTCAAGAAAGCAGATGAGACTGAGAAAAACAGAATAATTTCAGAGGGAAGTTTGTTGGGAGCCCAGTTGTGAACTCTTGCAGCAGAAGATGAAGTTCTCGTGGTGACATGTTTCAAATGAGACTAGCTGTGATTCAGATGCAGCTGATACAAGCATACCATTATCTCCATCATTTTCTCATTAGTTACCATGCGCAATTTTTATGAAGAGCTGATAGAGAACTGCATAAGTTATCATACAATTATTATACAACAGCTGGCCCGCAAATACATATATTACAGAAAAATTAATTAGTGAAATGAAATTGTTTGCACAAATCTTAAAAAGTTACATGCCATACTCAGTTTACACCGAAAAGCCAGTAGAAGAATGCATTTCTTTGCTGACAAACGACGTCTTAAATCTCCAGATCCATCCAGAAACTGCCTCCTTTTTAGGCAAACTGCATTTCATTATCAGAGAAGTTAAAATTTTTTCTCTCTATTGAAATAACCGCCAAGATTAAGGATCACAGCAAGTATGTGAGAGTATATTTGTACTTGAGGGGGAGAGGGAGTGTGCTGCTGCTAACAATTCTAGCTATTGCAAAAATTTTCCACTATTTTCAATCCTTAATTCTTCCAACCATGTAAAAGAACAGAGACATTCCAGAGAAACTATCTGACAAGAAGTGTATTTTTTGACAATTATTTTTTCCCAAATGTAGTGATATATTCTTTGTAATGTAACCTTTGTACTGTTTTGAAATAAACTTGCTTTTACTTTTCTTCTCCACCTTTCCTAGCCTTAAGTCTAATTTTGTGGAAACAATTAGTGGATGTTCCATTCCATCGTGAGTGGAAACATTACACTTCCTGACTCTTCCGATTGTCATGCCATTATTCAGCCCAGAAAGCCAACCACATCCTGGGCTGCATCAAAAGGAGAGTGGCCAGCAGGTCGAGGAAGGTGATCCCGCTCCTCTGCTCTGCACTGGTGAGACCTCTGCATCCAGATATGGAGTCCTCAGCACAGGGGAGACATGGATGTCTTAGAGCATGTCCAGAGGAGGGCCACTAAAATGATCCAGGAGATGGTACATCTGCCCTGCGAGGACAGGCTGAGAGAGCTGGGGCTGTTCAGCCTGGAGAAGGCAAGGCTCTGGGGAGACCTGAGAGCAGCCTTTCAGTATCTAAAGGGGGGCTACAAGAAAGAAGGGGGCAGAAACTTTGTCAGAGTCTGTGTTGACAGGACAAGGGGAAATGTTTCCAACAAACAAAGGAGATTTAGGCGGTTTATAAGGAAAACGTCTTCTGCAATAATGGTAGTGAAGCACTGGAACAGGTTGCCCAGAGTTGTGGTGGAAGCCCCGTCCCTGGAGACGTTCAGGGGTCAGGCTGGACCAAGCTCTGAGCATCCTGATCTAGCTGTGAATGTCTCTGATCATTGCAGGGGAGTTGGACCAGATAGCCTTTAAAGATCCCTTCCAACTCAAACAATTTTCTGATTCTATGATTCTGTACAGTTTGGGAAGTCCTGATGAATCTGGTAGGAACATTAACTAAATTGAAATGGCTTGACCTTTGGCTTGCAACTTGGATGCCAGATTTTGGAAAAGAAAGAAGCCTCTCCTAATGACCATCAATAAAAGCCTTTCTCTAGGGAAAGACGATCTAATGTTTGGAGATTGCCTTGAACTGTCCTGTTCGTACTCGGCAAAGCTGTCAAGTTAGCAAACTATTACATACATACATTCTTCAGGGATGAGAGAATTGAGAAAAAAGTTAATCAAAGACAGATCTCAAGTATCAAAACACCCTAAGTGTTCTTTATATGAGTGTAATTTTTATTCTCATGATATTGTACCATTTCTGCTTTTCATAAGCTTTTAAAAACATTCTTGGTGAAAATAATTGAGGGAGTTCTCACATTAATGACCATGTGTCCAGATAACATAGACAAAAGATTGAAATTTGTATCAGAAAGAATAAATTTGCTTTTCCTTAGGAACGAGGAGATTTTAGATAGTGAAGAACACAGACTTACCCCAGCAAACAGGGAAGGAGTCATTGTTTTCTGAAAGGAAAAGTCAGGGTATGGAGCTTTCTCTGAGACTACGAAAGGTCTAGAAATTAACTGAGTGGGCGTTGTTGCTGTACAAAAATTGTTTGAGAACCTCAAGACCTCCCTGAGGACAAGAAAGATCTAAGGAAGGACTAACATGAGGAAGAATAATTTTCATTTGGCACTAGTTTCAATGTCCACCTGGAGTTGAAGAGAAAGGGAGTTTCTTCCTGAACCCTGATAATATCTTGTTAGTTAAGATGTTGTTTCTCAAGGATATTTTTCTAATAGCTCACTGTCCCTCTGTACACAAAGATCACACGAAGACTTAACTCTTGTCTCTTTCAGCTGTTTTGCAGAAGTCTTGCTTTTCAGATTTGGCACAAAGCAAACTTAGAGATATAAACCGCAAATTGCACGTTCACAAAAAATATTAAGCCATAAAGATACTAAGTTTCCTCTTGGGTGAGAAGAGTACAAAGCCAATGTCTATGCCATTTTTGTTCAGAACTGTAATGACTTTGAAAAGAAACTGAGTTAAATACATTTACTTTAAATACATTACATTTACTGTTTGTAGAGCTTTGTTCTTGTCTATACTTTCTATCTTCTACGTGTTATTTTTGCTCAAGAGAGTGAGGTCAAATACATCATTTATTTCTGCTTTATGACAGCTTTGTACAGTTAAATCCAGGACTGAAATCAGTGATGCACTGATATATAAAGTATATGAAAGTATATATTTTAAACCAAACAGATGTTATCTGATTGCTATACTCTAAATGGAGGCTAAAAGTCTTAGAAGTAGTGTTTGTTTTCAAAAGCAGTATGCAGTAAGCTGAGTTAGGAAAACAACATCACTTCTCAGATGTACCTAGAGTTCTGGTGAAGCAATGATTAAAAATACAGCATCTTTTGTTAATGTATATCCAAATAATCAACACATGGCAATCAAAGAAAAAGAATTAACACCTTTACACAATTAAAAATGTTGCTTCATGTGAATCCAGCTTTTGTTTTAATTCCAAGCCTTCTTGGCATTATTATTTTCTGAACAATGATGTATTGATTAGTTTAGTAAGTTCCTAAAAAAATTTGCCTCATGTTTTCTCATAATTATATTACTTATTTCCACTTATTACTTTCCAAATGTACTAAATAGTAAAATTGAATAAAATTGTGACACTTTGATCTTGCTTTTAAAATGTGTCTTATGGTGACTTCCGCAGTGTACCATGGAGAAATGGAGAAAATACTGCAGAGAAAAGCTAGCAGGGATTTTACGAGGGGATGAAAGCTGACCGATTTTCTGGTCCCTCCTCCCCACTGTGTTTTGAGTTTCTTACCTTTTTCCTAAGGAAGCCCAAGGAAAACTAGCAACCTGGGGAAAGCATTGCACTTTTTTTTTTTTCTTTTCTTAATAATAATAAAAAAAGCAAATAAAATATTTTCAGCTAAAAAATAGTACTGTTTCTTCACACTGGGAATATGAAGTGGCGTTGCATCTTAATTGGTACTGAAGACTATTAAACAATGATAAATCAACCCAACATCATCCTGCCTGCTGCAAATACTCAGTCACATCAGTTTTGTCATCGGGCCTTTTTTTTAAAAGAAAAAAAACCTTTCTGTAGACTTATTTCCAATTGAAGTAAGTGACTATTATATAATGAACATTTGAATTCTGCAGTCCCTGTTAAGTATTTTGTATGGTTTTATTAAAAAACCTTAAAGTTTCAATTTCATCCTGAAGTTTTCACTTCATTGAGATACTTTGACTCCGAACAGAAATTCACTATTAACAGCCCTGCTATACATTGCTGTGTTTAAATATATAGATGATTTCATTATCTTGCTATTAAAAAGTCACTTCTTAGTAATTCCACAATTCCTTGCCTGAGATTCATGGGCCTAGTGTTTAGCTGACAATATTACTACCTTCGTGATTAAGCAGCTGAACAGGTAAATTTTACCATATCTTTGTGTTTCTCTGCAGTTTAATTTACTATTCTAGATGCAAAGTTAATCTGTTGTTTGATTTCACAAAAATTCATAAACAGGTTCTCTGTCTCAGATGCACTAGTGATGCCCGAATTTGGAGGCCAGAGCAAATACAATTTAGTAGTCTTACTGACTGAAAGATAAAGACCAAATCTTGGGTTTTTTTTTTTTTTTTAAATATTCAAATAGGACGACTGCTAGAGAGACTTAAAATCCTTTTCTTGATCAAGGTATTAAATATATTTTGCATTTGTGCAGATTAATAACACTATCCCTACAGCATGCAAACAGATCTGTCCTCTGAAATATCTTGCAATAGCAGTCAGGTGTTCTAAGGTCAGAAAAATGGGGAAATGCTTTATGAAACCAGACATTACTATAGCTTCATTCTCCATCCACCCCGCCCCCCAAGCTGTACTAGATATTACAACAACAAGGGCATGATTTAATAAATGGAAATACTAGTATCTGCACAGACCGATTAGTGAAATGAAACAACCTACATGTGAGTAACAAATACTATTTTGTTACTCTAAGCTTATTGGCATAGAAAAATTATCTTCTATATTCTCCTAGAAACGTTAGCTGACTTGGTGAAACTATTCAGCTTCTCTAAGATAAGGATAAGCAGATGACAATTAAGAAAGCAATGGGAAAATTGTGCCTTTTGTGCCAATATTTAAGCTGAAAGATTTATAAATCATTCTCACTGTCAGCCCAGATGTAAGAAACATGACTCCTATATAAGTATTTTTCCTAGAGTAAGTAATAGCCAAGTAGTCCATAACTGCCCTATCATAAGCTAATGCTGGGAGAAAGAATGGCTATTTTCTGCTGCTTTAGGTCTTGCAGAATCAGCTCTGAAGTTAAACACTGTTTATACTGTGGGACCCACACCAGTGCACACAAATGACACCTCCCAACAAGACAAGGATGAGACCCCAGTACACAGTGCTGTTTGTGCTGTTTGAACTTCAGCTTCCATTTTAGAATTGACCACAGCTGTGAGATCCACACTTTCCTAGAAATTTCCATAAGCAACTCAGTGTTTCCAACGCTACGAGCATCAGATCTCACTCTAGGCCAGAGAGGACCCATCATTAAAACTATATATCAGCCCATGCTCTACCAAGCCATAACCTTAAACCTAATTCAAAGCAGCTACAGTTATTGCCAAGCAACTCTGACGCAAACTAAGCTGGTCCTATTCACCCTTGCCACTGTTCTTACGCCACTTCTGTTAAATGCGTCAGGAAAGCAAACTCTTACAGTCCTGCTGTCTTCAGTTCCCAGCATAACACTGATCTTAGCTAACTACAGCCCGATGACCACCAGATGCCCAGTAATCTGCCATGAATCTTTCATTGTTGCTTGCATCAGCACCAGTCTTGGCAGTTTCCAGTATAAACATACGTTTTCAGTCCTGACTGTCCTTAATCCAAAACCTGATGCAATCAGACCTGAACCCTGGCCTTAACTGCAGGCCAGCAACCCATACATGATGCCAAACGAACTATGAGACAAATGCCATATTCCAGGTCCAGCCTCCTTCCCGGCTTCGCAGACCCTACAGGATCTAACAGCAAGCCTAGTTACTCAGCCCTGAGTTTCCCTGGGAAGCATGTCTTCAGCTGTGTTCTAAACCTGGCTTTTAAATAAAATATCCTATAGTGTCTGAGAGCTGCTGCTCCCAAGGAACTATGTACTGATTTTGGTGAGCAAAGCTAGACTGACTCAATGTTTCTGAAATACAATAGAAGTTCAATTTCAGATAGCACCTGTAAAACAAGAAGAAATATCACCATAGCTTAGCAGGAATACATTTTTGCTACTTGATTTACAGTAGCATACGTTTAAAGTAAACCAAAGAAACAAATGGTGCACATTGTTAATACCTACTGTACATTTTATTATTATGTCACTACAGTAACCTGTATGCAAATATTTATTTTCAAATTAAATAAATTTTCTGGTGGGTCCAGAGTAGGGCCACGAAGATGATCAGAGGGCTGGAGCCCCTCCGCTATGAGGACAGGCTGAGAGAGTTAGGACTCTTCAGCCTGGAGAAGAGAAGGCTGCGGGGGGACCTGATAGCAGCCTTCCAGTACCTGAAGGGGCCTACAGGAAAGCTGGCGAGGGGCTTTTTACAAGGACAGGCAATGACAGGACAAGGGGTAATGGTTATAAACTGACAGAGGGCAGATTTAGACTAGATATAAGGAGGAAATTCTTCTCTGTGAGGGTGGTGAGACACTGGAACAGGTTGCCCAGAGAAGCTGTGGATGCCGTCTCTATGGAAGTGTTCAAGGCCAGGCTGGCTGGGGCTCTGAGCAACCTGGTCTAGTGGGAGGTGTCCTTGCCCATGGCAGGGGGGTTGGAACAAGGTGATCTCTAAGGTCCCTTCCAACCTGAACCATGCTACGATTAGACAGGTGCTAATTATTGGATATCTATGTGCAGAACTAGATTTTATAGCTTGAATAGAGCCAAGGGATTTACTCTTACTCTAAATTGCTAATGGGAAAAATAATTGTGGTGCAGATAGAGAATTGACGACCGTATTTTGTACCAAATACTACTTGCAAATAGAGCTTCAGAACCATAAGATCAGTCATGACCATCTGTCCATAATGATTATACAGTTTTCATTTAGGAAATGGAAAAGAAGTAAGTGCAGTAATGACTGACTGGGACTTCTTAGTAATAAGCATTCCAATAGATTTTTGGGGCTATGAAACTGACAACAAAGTACTTTGCCTTGGATTTTGTCTCCCGTGGGTAAAACATTCTGCTACATTCTCAGCATCGTAAGCGATCAAATCAACTGAAGACTAGTCACTAAGTTTTAAAAATAATTTCTTTCAGTATTCCCAACTTGTTCAAAGCATTGCTATATTCAGAAGCACATTTCCTAGGTGAGTGAAAAAACTGGTCTTTAGTATTTTTTGGTATATCTTTAACAGTAGTGGTATCACTTGAACTCTTATAGTACTAATGCTGGCTTACTATGAAACTTTATAGGTCATGAGCTAGGAAAACTTGGGTGAATTGCACTGCAATTTCATGATGATTTATTACTCAATCTACATCTCTTTTAACATACTGACCTTTATCATCTTATACTATGACACATATAGCTTTCTTCTTGATAAAATCATCCTAAAAGGCTGATACATTACAGGACTGCCATTTTCTAGATTAAGTTCTTTGAGGTTAAGTGAGTACAACAGCAACAGTTTTTATTCATATAATTTTTAATTCATACTTTGAAGGCCAAAATCAATTTTTTAACAAAGTTAGCTCAGGAATTCATGGAGAATTAGTTACTGCTCAACTTATTTGTTTCAGTAATATATCTGAATGCATGTACTAGGCCAACAAACCAGTTTAAACATCTCCTCTATAAAGTCCTTTGAGTCAGTGAAACAGCATCTGAAATACAATGAAGTTAAAAGTGCCTACCATATGACAACTCCAGAAAGCAACTCTTCTTCTGCAGAATTTTTCATCTGACTTCTTTTTCTCCTCTTGAATTTAGGTTATGGTCAAAATGCAGCAAGAACTGACAGCTCTCCAGGAGCCCACAGTGATGCCAGAAGCATCCTTCAAGACAAGCGAGCTTAAATGAGGATCCTGAGCCCAGGGCAGGGCAGGGCAGGGCATGGAGGGAGTCCCCAGGTGAGGCCAATCAAGGCTATCTAGTCCTATTAGGGTGCTCAGAGTCCTGATAAATGCATGGTCTTGTTCTGCTGAGCTAAATCTATTTACTAGAGAGTGAGTTATCTTGGCTGAGGTGTGCTGTGGAAGACAGAAGGTGTGTAACTGTTGTGATGCTGATTGGCTAGAAAAACCCCAATGGTTGAGTGCAACATTGGCCCAAGAATCTCTTTCAACTCAACAAATATCTCAGCTTCCATGGGAAAAACAAGCTGGCAAACCCAATTTCAGTGCTGTGAAAATTTTCAGGATTTAGAAATAATTTTCATCCTGTGTCAGGACAAAATATCAAGTCTGTAATCATTTATGAAGAACTAAAATCCCCAAATATTTTGGCTTCAGAATGGTGTGTTGAAAACTGTTGGATGTTTAAACCCACAATTTAACCCTTTAATGGCAAGAAGGAGATAACGGATACCGATTCTCTTGTCTGGGAGAACCCACATTTTAGGAAAGTACTTTTTATGCAAATTCTTTAGCTATTCCTCAAACCTGGAAGGACGTGGTGGCAATACTATATGTGTCATGGGCAGTTCACGATTCTAGACCGGCTGTGGCTTTTATTTTATTAGTTTTGGAATGTTGTGTTTCATTGTATTTTGACCCTCCTGCCCAGATAATTATGTGGACACCATGAAGAGATGCAAGAAAAATATTTGGTCATACTTTTAGACTATGGCAATCTCTCTTAGTCTAAGCAGGATATCAGCCCTTTAACATAAAACCTACCCTTCAATATGCATGCAACCTTTTCTTTTCAGTGAGAGCAGCGTGTGGTGGATGCTCCATCCCTGGAGGTGTTCGAAGCCGGGTTGGATGGGGGCAGCCTGATCTGGTGGGTGGCAACCCTGCCCACGACTGAGTGTTTGAAGCTATATGATCTTTAAGGTCCGTTCCAACCCAAACCATTCTGTGATTCTATTGACTTTCAGCTACTGTTCTGTTGGCCCTTAGGGAGCAGAGTGACGGGGAGCTGCAAAGAGAGTCTTGGCAGACAGAGTGGTGGTACGTGGCATTGGCTACATGCAGGCAAGCAGGGATGCTTCTTGGGCTGCTGTTCTCTATCATTGCTTGCCATTTGCTGAGCAGTTCTGGGCTTTGCTTCCAGGCTTTCTGGGAGCTTTTCTGGCATTCTCAGATTCAGCCTTTGCTCCTCAGAAAGGCTGATCCTGGTTAGGGAAGGTCAACGCTAGCCATTCACCTAGTGTTAGGGGACAGCTACCCAATTAGTAGTCCCAGAGCATAGGTCCCAGAGCAGAGCTCTCAGAAGCAGCAGTTTGCTAGGAAAGGCACATGGAAGGGCGCCATAAATCGTCTGGAGATGATGTGGGGCTTATCAACAACAATAGTGTTGCACCACAGGGCACAGTTCCCAGCACCAGATGGAGCAAATACCCCTGGCACAGCATAGGCCTCTACTCAAGTCACAGCCCCGGAGGGAGGATGAAGCTCCTCAGATTTCAGGCCGTTGAGTGCCCAGTGCCTCTCCCAAAGACTGGAGCAGGGGGAAACAGTGTCCTTGCTACAGAAGGTGTGTGCTAGAGCTGTCTTGCCAAGATGAGGAGCTGTGGGAGCAAGAAAACAAACTGCACAGCTTCAGGCAACATAAAAAATAGATTGTCAGGATCTTCATAGAGAGCCTGCAGGACCAAAAGCTCCAGCTGCACTTAAGAAGGGGTAGCCAGAAACTGTTATCAGTTGTGGGTTGAATTGCGAGTCCTGGGCTGGGAAGGGCAGGAAGCTTGTGGTTGCTGGCAAGAGGAAGATGGCTTCTTCTCCACCTGCAGATCTGCAGTTGCAGTACTGGTTCAGTGTGCTGGTAGAAGACAAGGGAAAAAAAAAGACATTTTTAGGGATGCATCAAAGCCACTCGATGAACTATGCATTAGCACCGAGAGGAGATCTTTAGTGAAGGTAGTGGGGGACTCTCTTCTACAAGGTACAGATGCCCCATTTAGCTGACCTGACTTGCTGTCTAGTAAGCAACTTGCTGTTGCTTACTGGGAACCCAGTTACAGCATGTGGCAAAGAAACTGCTGAGGCTTGTCTGGCCTTTGTGCTATTTTTCTTGCTGCTGAATCACTTTGGCATTGTTAATACTTTTGGGGGGTATCTTAAGCATATCAAGAGTGACTATACAGCTTTGGGAGTGAGGGTCAAAGGCGTGGAGGCCCAGGTGGTGTTCTCTTCAATCCTACCCATGCAGAGGAAAGGCAGACAGGAGGGGAGGGCGGACAGAGTTTATGGATAAACATCTGGTTGCATGGCTGATGTTGTTGACAGGAATTTGGCTTTTATGAGCACAGAACTCAGTTTGCGCATTAGGGACTGCTGGAGAGAGATGGTGAAAGGGCCTTGCAGGAAAGGGCAAGGGAGTCTTGGCAGGCAGCAAGCTGAGCATGAGCCAGTAGCATGCCCAGGCAGTGAAGAAAACCAACAGCATCCTGATCTATACTAACAAGAGCACAGCCAGTAGATGAAGGGAAGGAATGATCCTCCTTCACTAAGTATTTAGGAGATTCCTACTCAATACATCTGGAGTGCTGTTTCTAATTTCAAGATCTTCCTGTTTAGACAAGACCTTGATAAACTAGGGTGAGTTCAGCAGAAGGCAACCAAGATATTACCACAAGGTGCTTGCCTTTTGAGGGAAGACAGAAGGAACTGGGTTTGTTCAGCCTGAAGACCTAACAGCAGTCTTGTCCTAACCATGAGGTGGTTATCAAGAAGATGAAGCATCCATAGTAGAGTACAAGAGACAGCAGGTATGAAGAGAAAGAGAGGGAGAGGACAATCAGCCACTGGATGATTTGCCCAGTGAGGCTGTGCGTTATCCATCCTTGCAGGTTTTTGTGACCTGAGTAGATGTAGCCCTGAGCAACCTTGTCTGACCCCATTGGTGATCCTGCTTTGAGAAGGAGGTTGGAGTAGAAATCGCTAGGGATCTATTCCAGCCTGAGTTGTCTTGTGACAGTATGAAGATCCCATGATCCAGTAAATTTAAAAAATAATGAGCCAAAAACTCACTAATAAGCACCAGAATATTTACATGTTCTACCTCAGCTGTACTGCCTGTTTTTCCTGAACTTCTCAATTCCAGATTCACAGAACAAGGCATGAAGGTATTAACTGCTCGGTTTCAGTCTGGAGTCTTGGCTTTAACAACAGAGAAGGTGAATTTGCTGAGACCTGATGTGTTGTACACTGCAGTGGTTGAAAAGTACGTGCCTGTTTCAATTTACTAATGTTGTAAGATTTCCAGCAGGGGTGGGTGAAAGGTCTGGCATTCTAACTGTTCTAACTGCATCAGTATGTTTCTGTTAGAACACTTCCTTCTGTGTGAGGGAAACTATTTTAAATGGAAATTAAATCAAGAATTGCAGAATACTTGAAAAATAATGATGGGGGAGAGCATCCCCCACTGTACATCATCCAGGAGTTTAAAAATGTTACCAGAAAGACAGCTGTGGTATACTGCAGGAATTTATTCATTAAATTAGGAAATGAGGTGGAGGTATGCATGTGTTTACACAAAAATAATCAGGCTAATAATATTAACACACCAAGGAGTGCATTCAAATGAATGATGTGTTGAATAACTCTCGAATAACTTCTAGAACTTTGAATAGTTTCTTTGAAGGTGCTTTGCTAAGAGTCACAAGTATTATGCTGTATTTAATTTGTAGAGAATTGTGGCAGACCAAAGTGGTTTGTCTAATGTCACTTGGCAGACTAAGGAAAATAATTCTGCTCTTCTGGGCCCAAAAATTGTGTTCTGTTAAACTGTAGGGAAAACTAGACTGAATCTTTGACCTGAAGTCGTCACCAAGCCAGTAGTTGAATAGTGTAATATATTAAACTGTGTTTTCATTCTCTGATACTGGCACCAGTTTCACATGTAAGTTGAGCAATAACTGCATTACAACTTTTGACTTTGTCTTAAAATGAGGACTCCATTCATATGAGGAGTGTCATACTGACCTGTTTACATATTTCTCACATAACTGTATTCTTCCTGATTTACAACAGCTTAAAAATATGAAATTTTGGACAAATACGTTTAAAGAAAACCAGGTCTTTAGCAGGATGTTTAGCAAAACCGCATTTCCCTTCTTATTCTCCTTCACTCATCTACACTGACATCGTCTCTGTACATATGGACAAACATTTGCCACAAGAGAACTTACTGTTTGATAATGTATGCCCACAAGCTGTTCCCCACCTTCCAATCTTTGACGCTCCATATTTTTTGTTCTCTTCAGCCTTCTAAATCTGATCATTTAAATCTGCATCATTCATTATTTTAGGTAAAAGTTTTGTGAGTCCTCTTTGAAATTATCTGATTACTCTTCTGATGTTTGGCCTTAAGAGTCTCATCTGAATGGTACCTAGTATCTTTCTTATGTACAACTCATGTGCCTGTATCCGCTAAGGTGGGCTTTCAGGTGCCACTGGAGCAGCTTTCACCAGTGTCAAGCAGTGGCTTTCTTGGGCCCAGTATGTTCACCTATTCTGCTCTATCTATGGACATTATGGTGGGGCAAAGCTCTGCAGAAATTGTTCTTCCTGACTCTGAAATACTCTTGCTTGAGCGTGGTTTACATGACAGCAAAATCACTAAAGAAGTCAGCCTTGGCAATGCACTTGTTGGCATCATTCTAATACTCTTGATTCTTCTTGTTGGTGTTGGTGTAGTTACACTTTGTCATCTGACATAGTTTCTGATGATGAAGCTGTACAAATTTCACCAAGACATTATTTTGCTGTTGGCAAAGGTTGTCCCCCTTGAAACTTTATTAACACTTCATTGAAGCATTTGAAGTGGTACTTGGATGTGGCTCTTGGTTCCAGCCTTTGAGTTTTGCTGGACAGGCCTATGAACCTTCACAGTGAGGGAAGAGGCCTCACTGTGAGAGTAATTTCTTGTTACTTCTTTCAACTATTGTTAATGACAGCTGCCAAAGGCCTCAGCAAGAAATGCTGTTCTTCTTGCATATTTCTGTTGATGTATTTTTCAGGACAAAGTCACAGTTGATCTCTTCCAAGTTTCTTCCTGAGGTTGCCTTCAATTCCACGAATCAGAAGACTAACCACAGAAATTATTTTCTAAGCCACAGACTGTCATGACCAAGATTTGCCTCTATAACCTAGCTGATAGACAAGCTGTCAGCTTTTTATGTTGGCAGGACAAGACTTTTACAAGGTGTCTCCCCTCTTCACATTAGTGACAGGAAGACAGGATAGGTGTACCAGCACAAAAATGTGTTGCTGAGTAGTTAATTGTATTTTAGTATGCCTGCAACCATCAAGGCCTTTTCGGTTAGACTTGAAGTGACATCAGTGACCTCTCTGCAAAATATCTCCATCCCTGTGGTTTACATAGCCACCTTCCGAGCATCATTTTCTTTACATAAATCCTTTCCAATCCTCTGTCTTTGGAAGACATGCTATCCAGTGTCAAAGTCCGGGATCATTCTTAAGGTCAATGATAATTTTTAAGACGTCTTTCGTGTAGACACACTGTGTGACAATGCATATAAATGCTCAAGGGAGAAAGATGGCCATCTATGGTTTTTCTTTAAGATATTTTATCTATATGTGCATTCACAACCACCCTTCTGCCCCTCTCTCTCGGATTATTTGGAAGTTTCTAGTTCTGAGGCTGAGAAGCACAGTGGGTGTGGGGCATGCCAGGCCTGCTTATACCAGCTGCTACAGCATGCAGGGAAGGTTGGGCTGTCTGCACACCTTATGAATAGCGGTAAGGAAAAGAAATCTGACCTTGGAAACAAATGTGTATGTTTATTGGTATATAAATCTGTAACTAAGCAAGGTACTTTTAAGAGGAATAGTTGTCATTCAATACCACGTCTATCACATTATCTAACTCTGGTAACTCTTTCTCACCCTTGGTGTTATTCTTATCATGTCAGTTACACAAAGTTAAGTAGGAGTGTGAAAAACTAAGTGAAAATACTTGAACAGTGTTATGTACACTTTTCAATTCACAGTTGTTTATTTCAAAAGTGATTACTTGTCAAATTTAACCAAATCACATACACTTTCTTCAAACAATAGAATAATGATCTCCTAATGCTGACATGGCTGAGGAGAGAAAATCAAAGTATTACAGCCAAAATTACACATTCTTATGATCTCAGCTAGAGAGGATTGTTGGACTAAAAGACTGATTCCTTATTTTCCAACTTTGCTTACATCAAAGTGACTAACAGAATTGACAACAGGCAGTTAGTCAAACCTCTGCACTAAATTGAAGTAGTTCATGTTGTCAGCAAAGCACCAGAGAGTCATCTTCCTGTGTTTCTTGTTCAATTAGTACATGCTTAAACAAATTGGAAAAAGAAAAGGAAAAAAAAATTGCAAAGCTATAGCGTCAGCTAGACACTGAAGACATGCTTTCAACATAACTTTCCAGTTGTCATTTCAGGGCATGTTGATTTTACGTTTCATTGTGGATTGAGTTAAAAGCTTGGGTTTCAAGTTTCTCCCTTGGTCATTTAGTTCAGTTTCTATGAAGACAGGCAGAAGGGAGTTCACATAGTAAATATTTTTGCAAACTCTCCTTTCCAAGTTTCTCTGACTGTCATAATGGCACACACACTTCAGGGCCATTCAGCTGCTTTTAAGGAGGCCTGAAAGAAAAGAATTTGGGAACCAAGGAAACTCTCTGGGATGGCTGAGTGAGGAGCAAAAAAGCCCTGAGAAAGCAGGAGCAGCAAAACTCCTGAATCAGTGTAGCAATGGAGAACAGAGGAGCTGCCTAGAGATTTAGATCCCAGTTGGTGGAGATGAGGGTGCTCTTTGGCGCATAGATCCAATGAAAATGCTGCTGGATATCACTTCTCATACTTTCTCTGTTCTTCCCATCCTCTCCGTGCTGGAGGTGTGGACAAGCTGCTCCTTAGCATTCTTTTTTAACCAGTTCCTTCCCTCCCAATGCTCAAGCTACCCGGGTGAGGGTACGTTAAGTCCAGGGTCTGCGCCATAGCCTGAAACCACAGAGCTGCTCCAGTCCAGTTTACTGGCTCTCTCCTGCTCACCCGATCCTCAGTGTGCTTCTAGCAGCTGTGTTAACACTTCACAATGTTTTCAGAAGCTCCCACTTCCAGGGCTGAGGGGTCCTGCCAGCTCTCAAAATGTCCAGCGTCTGCTGAGAGCGATGACTGGAGGTTATCTCAGACCTTTCAGTCAGGTTGCTTTGTGTTAATACTGGCACACAGGAAAGGGACACAGAGGGAAGACTCTCAGGATGAGAATGGGCATTGTGTGTTTGGATAGCTATGGAGGTCAATGTTTTTACTTCACTGGGGTGTAATGTCAGCTCCCGCTTCTGATTATACAGTGTGTTCTCAGACCAGCCAAGAGGAGAATCATTCTACTTTGCTCAAGAATTTGAGATTTCAAAATGTAACTTCATTTCAAATTGGGCAACAGCCAAATATCTTGAAATTCTCAGAAATAAAAGGAGAAGTAAAACAGATTGATCGGAACATTTCAACTGTAACATTTACCTTAAATGACATTTTGATATCTTAACACAAATTTTGTCAAATTTTAAATTTTTAAACAAAAAATCCTTGCTTTGTCTCAGAAACATCTTAATGGAGTGCTCTGGGGCTCTTGGAACTGTTTTCAGTTTTTATTAAAGGAGGTTTGCTTAAAGCAAATGGAATTTTGAAAGTATATTATTTTCTCTTATACCCCCGTTAAGATTTTATACATTTATTCTGTTTATTCATTAGGCTTGCTATGAACTGTCACCGAACTAGAAAGAATTATAAGGCTTGATTGTGGAAGTTTGAACAGAAAATGTGAAACAGAGTATCAGCTGAGGAGAATTGCTATTAGCCTTATTGAAGTCTGCCCTCAGATTTGCAGTAGCCCCTGCTCAACCTTCTCAACTATACAACATCTGGTACAGCAAGAAGGAGTAGGCACTACCTTTTGCTCATTTCTAAAGTGTTCAATGAGATAGGCATTTTCATTAGCCAGTTCTGTCTGTGTGAGCACGTGCCAGGAGTGATCATGGGCAGTGAGTTTAAAATGTAATGTTGACTTCAGCCATATGTGCACCCTAGGTACTGTAAATATGTTATAAAGTGTGTGTGCTTTAAGCGCAGTGTCCAAGGTATCTTGTGCTCAGTACTGCAAATGACCAGATAAAGTGCTTAAGCTTAAATTTTCAGGATCTGTTCTTTTGTTGTTCTTTTGTTGTTGGCTTTGTTTTGTTTTCATTTCCAAGGAGCTAATTAAAGACATAACTAAAATCATCTTTTACATCTTAAAGTCAATTTTTTTCCCTGCACACCGCAGGGAATATGCAGTGGTTCAAGATACTTGTACTAAAAATTCAGAGGAAGTGAAAGGATGCAAGGCATCTTTTTTCCTAGAAATACAAACCCTTTTAAAAAATGTGTGTACAACATTTTGAAACCCTTGAAAATATTTGGCATGAACTTTTTTGGTGCTACATCAACATTTTCCTCATTATCTGAATTTAAAAGCTGGTTTGCATCAAACTGATAATCTGCCTCTCTTCACTGCCTCCAGTAATTTTTCTTCGTAGGGTTGTATGTGGTGTATGTACTTAAGAAAACAACATTAGGTTGTGCTATCTGATCTTAACATACTGTACTGCTGTGGTGAATTTCTTAATGCACCAGGGTGTCCATCAGGCCCCAGATAGAACCACAAAGCCAAGCCAGTGACGCAAATCAGCAGCTGATATAAACAAGTTGACACAAACCAGAAACTAAGCTAGCAGTGAACCTCCGGAGATGCTTCTTTTTTTAATTATTTTTCTTTCTCCTCCCCCTCCCCCCCTCTGTCTCACTTTTCCCTCTCCTTCTCTCTTTTTTATATGAGAGCAAACATTTCTCAGCTTTTGCATTTCAAGTAATTGCCTCCAACTTCACAATTAACTTAAATTTGGCTCCGTAATGTGCAATTTTGTGGGAAAGAATGTGTGATACTGTTTATAAGTACTGTGGACACAGAGACTGTGAGTCCTAGACCTGACATGTTTGTTGATTATTAAAGCGTCCTGATTACCCCTTTTCCTATTTATCTGCCATTTAATAATCCAAAAGAATACTTGACAAAATGCACCATGACGTTTTATTGAAGGGCTGTAATGTTTTCTTCATCTTTTACTATTAGATGATTAAATGGATATAACCACTTTCTTTGCAGGCAGAAATCCCTCTTTCTGTTTCTGTTTTTGCAAACACTATAGCCTTCTTTTAAGGACATATGTAGTGCTTCATTGTTACTGTTTAGTTCACACTTTCTAAGCACAAACATCTTCTTATCCAGGTTTATATTGAGCATGTTAGCTAATGTAGTTACTGCTTTCATGTGTTATATTGATAGAGTTCTCATATGCAAAGTCAGCTTGGAGGATTAAAATTGTTTTGTTCCACATGACACATTGGAGTGCTTTTCTTTCCATTCCCACTAATTAAGATATTCCAGCTGAAGTGCAGGTTTATCAGGGTAACTCTGTCTGTAATGTGAATGTTAACTGGTGCAGCTCTGTCACTTGCAAACAGCTTGACAGATACAGCCAGGCCAGCAGGACTGCAATAGAGTCTTGGTCACAACTACCATCTACCTCATCTCTTTTATCAGGATATTACTCTTTATTCTACTCTATGTATTCATAAAATTGTTAATTTCAAGTACCTTAGTATATATATATTTAAAATATTATTAAATCTGATTGTAACTGTTTTCAACAAGCGTATGCCTTGTTCTTACATTTGATAGGCTTTGGAACTACCAATTTATTTTTAATTCTTTTCTGGACAGCTGTGGCTTCTACATATTCACTTCTGAAAGCACGGTACTCTGAATGTATTTTATTTTACTTATCTCCAGGTTTTCGTTTGTCTTTCAAAGGCAAGCAAAACAACAGACGCAACGTGATCCTAACGGCTGATAGTATTTAAAGTTATGGCAGTGTCAGATATATGAAGAATCCTCAATATATTTCTGACTGACAGTCCTTTTTAAATCACCTCAGTTTATTTGATTTGCCTTTGTTTACCATCTAGAATAATTGTATTTACAAAGATTAAAGGTTGTACATAGATCAAGTAACTAACATTACTTAACAAAAATTATTTTGTAGAAATGGTAGCTGTTGTACATGTATTTGCAGTGGAAAATATTATTTGTCTCCTTCTAGGGAAATGCATATATGACCATGCTAATACTCCTTCTTATCATGATATAAATCTGTTTCTACTGAAGGTATAACAAATAGGTTTCTATTAAAAGTGTAACAAATAGGCTGTAAAAGCTCTGTTCCTCAGAGCTTTTGTATGATGCATCTAGGTCTGCTGGAAAATAGAAAAAAAAAGTTGTCAGTTTGGCCACCTTGAAGTTAATGTCTTCTTTTTAATAGCCCACATAATACTGTAACAGGAAATTACTTCCACATGTGGCATACACTTGTGGAAGTGTATGAAGAAGTGTTTGTATTGTGAAGAACAGAACATTTTTTGTACCTATTAATAGAGAAATGTCATGTACTGGATATTATAATTTATTGAAGAGTCCCCAAGGTTAGTTAAGAAATGCTAGTGCTTGTTGCAATTACAGCCTTTAGCAAAAAGTGCTTTCAATGCACTTTCCACAAAGTTTAGCTTTCTGACAGAGAGTGGGTTGATAATATAAGAGATAATGAAACTGTAGTTCATGTCTTTTTTCCTGATTGTCTTTTATCCATCAAAGACATTGCAAATAATATTGCCTGTAAAATGATAAACTATGGACTAGAAGACTACAGTCTTCTGTCATTATTGTCTTCTGTTCTCAATGCAATATAGAAGATGATGATAAATACGTATTTTTAGAGGCATACATGCTGCATGTTGAGAGGGTCAGTAGAGTGAAACTGACATTTGTCTTTGCCATCCAACTTTTATTGTTTTGTTTTCAACTTTAAAACAATCCAACCAACCAAAGTGTGGCCACTGTGCTTAGCTCCATTCAGTTTTAGGAAAGAGTTCCAGGGATTAAAGTTCAGTTTTAAAGATTATGTATTTCAGTTCCAAAGCCTACTTTATTCTGCTAGGCACTATCCACTGCTCGTTGCATTGCAGTATTAATAATGGAGTGGTTACTGGGTAAGGTATGGAGCCTAGAGCCGCCTCTGCCTCCTGTGTGTTCAGTTTTGCCTGCAGCAATGAAAAAGCTTCAGTGGGTCTGACTTATAAGAATGAGATAGCCACATCCTTCATGAAGGCTGTTTTCTCCATAAGCTCTGCTGAAGATGATGGTTTGAATGTGGAAATCCCCCAGAAAGGAAGACAAGCAAATGACATTTTAATGCTGAGCTTTAAAAGCTGCACTACTGACAAGTTTCAGTAGATGGTTGGAGGGGAGGCTACAAGGCTTTATCTATCCTGTCTTTTGGCAGTTGCCCTCAAGACAGTATGTTTGGTCATTAAGGAGAAGCAGAGCTGCAAATACAATCCTAAATTCAGTGTAGGTATGGTAGTGACTAGGTAGGGTATGTTGGTAAATGACTTCCTTCCTGGGTAAGGAAGGATAATAGTATGATATGGGTAATAATGGTATGGTATGGAAGTGACTAGTATCCTTCCTGGCACAACTGGCCAACTACCTGCAAGCAGCTGTATAAGTAGGTGGACAGGCTGCAGAGCATATCATGCCTAAGGCCATCACTGCAGAAGCAACACCTGATACTGACTTATCCAGTGAAGCTCTCGGGCGGGAAACATTGGAAAGGCAGAAAAACAGAGGCAGTACATCTGTTATAATGGGAACTAGTTTCATTGAAGAGCCTGCCTAGCAAAGGGAAGGCACACTGTACAGAAGATAGATCCCGTGATTTGGAGGAAAAACCCTTGGCAGAATGTGGGATGAGTTTGGTCTGGATTTCTTTTTTCCTGAGAGTCATATGACATTGCCTGAAAGCATGCCCAAAATTTACTTAAAAATCAACTGAAGCAAGGAGATACATGTAGATAATGCCACGATTTTGCATGTTTTTCAATGATGAAATGTAATCCTGGGGTCCCCAGAGCCTGAAAGGAGGGTGAGCATAGTCAGCCATTGTCTGGAAGGCCCAGGATAACCGACCTGGGGATCATATAGAAAAGCTACATACAGGAAATACTCCTAAGCAGGCAGAGAAAGCCTGCCCACAGTTCTGCAGCTTGCATGGATGAGGGAAAATATGACAATTTACAGGCCTAGTGTGGCTATGTCTAAATACAGTCTGAATAGTCTCTCGCTGGAAGGGCCTTATCGGGCCTGTCTGAGGGGATTTGTTGCAGGTTGCAACGCACTCGGCGGTCTCACAGCAGGGGCAGTATTATGATGACAGATGATGCTGTTAAAATGGCAGTCCGAAACGGTGTTATAAAAAGGCTTTTACAGTTGTGTTTTTATCTATTGCTTATACAAAGCAACAGAAAAAGCATGTTGTAAAGATCGCAATGCACACTTGTGGAGTGAAAACATGAATGTGAACAAGTGAGAAATGAAAGAATTGGACCAGCGAGAGGGTACGAAGAAGAGGAAACATACTAAAAGGAAACAGAGTTGAATATTTCAGAAATCCGATCTGAAAGTCATACAGATCCCACTTTTTCTAAATCTAGTGAAAAATATCTGAAATGGTAGACCCTAAAACCTCAAGATTTAGAGGCTTTCTTATAGTCTGTACTCATTAGTATTTCTGAGAAATATGATTTATTATAGAACAACCTTTAACCTTTCTGCTTATTGACATGTCTTGTTCTGACCAGAACTAGAAGATGGAATAGAGCGCAATAAAAATTATACGAAATATATTATTGATGATTGAAATTTAGGGTAAAAACTCATTAGGTTTAAGACAAGTTTAGGTAAAAAGTGGTAAGTGAGATAGTTATAGATTTGCACATTCTCTCTCATGATACAAACCCCAGGAAGTGCCAATGACATTTTAAAATGATAAATTATAGACAGATTTAAAATAATCACACAATTGATACTTAATGTGTTGAGTGGATTTTCCACCAGACAGAAGTGTCTAGAAATGATGAGGATTCAGTATGAGATGAGAATATCCACCACCACCCCAAAACCACAAACTAGATGAGATTTAGTAACTTAAGAACAGATATAGTCTGGTACTTCATTATTATCTTTCAGGAGCTGCCCTAGCTGAAGCTTGATACTTCCTTAAAGCTGTATGCATCTGGTTGTGTTGTACACCCTCAGCTGTTCTTTTGCTTCCAGAGAGATGTAGACAGGACAGCAGCTTTAGCAGACACTTGCTGCTTCCCTGCAGTTGAACACAGCCTCTGCTATCTTCTTTAGTCAGTGATTCAAGCTCAGCTTTGTCTTTTACTCAAAGATACGTAATCCTCTTAAGAACTAGCCTTCCTGCTTTTCTGTGAGACCTCATGTTTATATTTTACAGTTAGAATTTGTAACTCAGTTTTATTGAGCTGCCTCTAAGGAGTCCCATCTCTAGCATGGCTGCAATCGTGGAGAATACTACAGGTATCTATAGGATTACATAGGAAACCTGCAGGATATATATGGCTTCATTCTCTTATGCCAGTCTCTCACTGTATTTTTAAAGAAATTAAAATGTTTACTAGAATAATGAATATGAATAATCAGATTGCCAGAGTCACCCTGGAGTTTTATAAGATCTCGGGTATGAAAACATTGAGCTAAGAAATGTGTGTAGCATGCCTCTTGTCACTGTATCTGAGGAAATAAATGTGGTAAATGTGATATCAAACTTTAGAAGTCCTTGGGTATGCTGGCAACCTACATACTATAAATCTGACTCCTTTACTGACTGAATCTTTAGAAACAATGATAATAAATAGAACTAGTAACCAAATACATAAATGCTTAGGAGGAATATTAACACGGCTTTTGTAAAGGAAAGCCAATCTCAAATATTGCAGTTCTTAGGAAGAGGATGTGGATGAGGGTGGTTTAGTGAATAAAGCATGCTGACATTTCCAAAAACTTTTCACAAAGGCCTTCACACTGGTTTGTGAAGAGGACAAATTTCTGCAAGAGAAAATTAAAAACATCCTTTAAAGGATAAGTTACTGGTAAAAAGATGGGTAAGTTCTTGAAGTAGTGGGAGGTTTCCATTGGAGTCTCATGAGGATATGTGCTGGGAAATGTGTTGTTCATCTATTCATAGGCGGGCAGAAAAAATGGTGGGACAAGAATGTGAAGAAATTTTCCAATGATCAGAAATTGTTCAGTATGGCCAAAAATAGGGGTAGCTACAAATGGATTTTGTAGTCCTTATTAGCTAGATAAAAAGATTACCCTTGTGTCTCAATACTGATATGAGAGGAAAAATCCCCTTAATACTGATATGTATGTGGAAAAAAATTCATTTTAATTATGTCTATGAAGCAATGGACTTCGAATGTTCTGTTATTTTAAGGAAAGATAGCTAGGACAGACTGGGTAGGCCTCTGAAAACATCAGCTGACGTATTACCAGCCAAAAAACGTGAAAAGAATGAGGAAAGGAAGAGAGAAAAATAAACAGTGTCATTACACCACTAAATAATCCAGCGTATGCCCATGTCTTGAACATTAAGTGAAGATCTGCTTGCCTAATTCCAGTAAGTAAATATTAGGATACAAAGAAGTGCAAAAAAGTGGTCAGGAGTGTAGCACCTGGGGAGTTAACAGATTAGGAGAAGCCTGTTTGGTTTGAAAAAAAGACCAAGGATGGATTGAAGCTAAAAAGCATAAAGAAATCATGGTGAAAATGAGTAAGGAATGATTATGCCCTTTGTAACACAGGAACTCTAAAAGCAGCTTAAAAGAAAATTAGAGAATGTACTTTTCTACACAGTGCACAGTTGAATTGTTGGGATTCATTGCCCTAAGATCTTGAGGCTACAAATATGATTGTTTTCAAAATTAAATAATAATAAAGAAGAGGACAGATTCATACTGCCAGTTAACATAATGCCCCAAATATGCCTTTTGTCTAAAAAAGTCACTTACCAGATTGCCAAAATCCTTTCTGGACACATGCTGTATGTCCTTCTTGGCTGTTGCCAGCATTACTTTGAGGAGCAGTGCAGCCATTCTGCTTATGTACGCACTTAATCAAAATTGAAAACTTTTTGGTTTTGACTCTTAGGACATTTTGTTAAAGATTTCAGAGTGGTTGAGGTTTTACATACTCAGTGTTAAATCTTGAAGGATTCTGCTTATCAGAAAGGTGCAACCAGTAAAAATATAGCCCCTATAAGCTGTTCTAAAGGCAGGAACCTCTGTTTGAAAATGTTTACTTTTATCTGTTTGTTAAAGGAAGTTTTAAACATAGAGATCTGTGCACTGAGTTGTCAAGGTTTCCAATTCAATATTTATTAAGAGTTAACTCTTGTTGTAGAGACATCAGACAAACAGTACTGTTTCACCCCGTGTCTTCAGGAGATGAAGCTACTTCATTCTGCTTTTTGTGTCCCACTTAGAAATAGGCCAATTTCACACGGTTTTCAGGCTCAGATGGGTTTGTGTAATCATCCCATTTTGAGCTGGAGATCTTCAGAAAACAGGCACTCTCATGAGACTGCTGGTATTTCCTGTTTCTCATTAGAACAGAAATACAGTAGCAGAGGAAGAGCTTTTCTCGTAGTACTGTAAGATATCTGTGTTTCTGGCTGAAGCTAGGGAGTGCCATAGTGAATAAAAATGAAGGGAAAAAAACGAACAAACCAAATTTAGTGAATTTAGTCTAACCTTTTCAAAACCCAGAAAAGATTCATATTTAGCGTGAGTTTGGACAGCAGGAGTTCGCTCCTTCCTGGTATTGCGATATATCTTTGTTCAGTATTAAAGACTAATATGACATTTTTCCAATTTACATACACACTTTTCTTAAAGCTCTTTTCTGTAAAGCCCTGGTGTACATGTTTTACATTGTAAAGACAAAAATATTGTACAATGGCTCAACAAACTAACCATAATTTAACACTTAAAGACTAAAAATACTTGTTTGACAATGTCTCTTAATGAGATACACAATGAATTAGAACAGGGCCTTACTGGTTTTCTTGAAAGCTGTCGAGTGACTACTTTTATAAAATTTGCAGTTCTGGATATAAATTTATATACATGTAGGTTGCAAGCCCAAAAGGTCGGACATCAATTTCAGATGGCTACAAAGTAGGCAAGTTAGAACCAGCACCGACTTCTATTGCCGCAGAGGACTGTAGTACCAGAGTGGTGCCATTGTGTGTGTTCTCACAGTACACACACATACACATTTTATGTTTTAACGGTTTTAAAAATTCACATAAAAGTAGACAGTGCTCTCTTTTTGTATGTTTGTATATTTTAATGGTGAGTTTTTGCATGTAGATTTTATTTATAGTTAACACAATACAATGAAGTGTGTGTGTGTGTATATGTACGTATAAAAAATGCTGAGGAGTAGGTGTCCTTGCTTTTTGTATTTCAAGTGTATTCCAGCAGCAGCAGGCTTTGGCTGCTATTTTCACCTTGCTGATCACATGATTTTGCTGCGGTGAATATGTGCGTAAATGAGGTTTTTCTTGTGGATTTCCTGCAGACACTGGGGAGTTGCAGATTACGTGCAGGTAGCAAGACAGTTTACTGTTCCGGATGTTAAGACATGTAGATGGCTTCTGAAATGTCTTATTTAAAATATTCCTCTTCTGGTATATTAGAGGAAAACCTAGTGTGGGTGCCCAGACCTAATACAGTACCTAATTATCCTAACTGGGGTGCGTTGCTGTGTTGTAAAGCCATTTCCTGTGAATAAATCAGTAACAGCATCAAACTGCTACCTACCATTGCTACTAATTGGAGAAGTTTTAGCAACTCAGCTCAAGATCCTTTCCTAAAAAATAAAAATACAACCCCCTAAGTGATAAAGCTGTGTCCTCAAATTTCTCATAGCTTTCACTGGTTTTGCAAGATCGGATATTTTTTTTTTCTTTGTGAACTTACATTTCGTACTGGGAAGATTTTCAAATCGAGATGAAACAGATACTTCCAAATCACAGCGGTTGTCGGATAGCAAAGGAAGGTTTGTCTTAATAAATCTACTCTTGTTTTTGGAAATGGTAAAAAGTTTTTGTCTCAAAGAAGTTAATTCAATGAGGGAAGTGAGTTTATGGGGAATGGTTAGTGAATCTAGAGAATCTGGAGGACTTCGAGATTCCTCATGTCCTTGAGGTAGTTCCCCCCTTGTTTTAAGCTACTTTTTTCATGAACACAGAATCTGCAGTGGCCTAGGTTAGGTCTATCTGCTACCTGACCTTTTCTGAGTGCATTTCTCTTGGTGAGTTCAGAAAAATGAATTACTATGACGGATAGTTATAAAGCATTTCTGAGAATGAAGTGCATCAAAATTCAAAACTTGATGCGCGTTGAGAAACCAGCTTCCTAAAATCAACAGGTAGCGGTCTAAAAGTAAGAATATGGTGGAAATAATAGAAAGGAAACTACTGAGGGTAGACACACATCTTGAATGTTTCAGTCTCTGAAGCCCAGAGATAATCTGCTCTGGGCTTTAAAAAAGATTTATTTACTCTGCTGGGGTGCAAGCCTCAGAGCTCTTTCTTTATAAAACAGCTGAGCAGGGCTCATTCCTTTAAGATATGGCCAGAGACATAGGTGGTGGTGCCCACCATTTGTAACATAGGTTACTACTTAGAGGACTTGCTCTGAAAGTACGAGATTTTTGTCAATAATTTTCTCTGCTTAGAGGCTTTTAGACCCGCAACTTTCACCACCTGTAACAGGATCCGGATCAGAGACTAGAAAATGCTAAGTAAGGGAGAACATTTTTCATTGCATTCACTGAAAGCATGCAGGAAAATTCAAGAATGATTGGGTCAGGAAGAAAATCTCTGATGAAACAGGAATCTTTGGAAGAAAATTTATGAGGAAATCAAGTTTTTTGTATGATTTACTACTTACTGCCTTTTTCTGGGAGAAAGACCTTGTTGTCTATAATCGCTATTCTGAGCATCACTCTTGTGTTTCATGTAGAGGAATTATTTAAATAAGTACAAAAGCAATCTGTGGAGGTGTTTGGGATGGTTCTGAATAGAACGTGATATTATGAGTATCCTGGCTAATAGACTATAATGTACAGAGCTCCTTTCCAGGTCCTGTCTTCAAAGAGAGAGCCGCTTTGCTACTGCATTTATAGGGAGCCAGAAGTTCCAGGTGTGTTTTATTAATCCTTTGGGAATACCCATCAGACTGGGCCCCTCACTCACATATTTTAGCAGAAATCTATGTCTTCTGGATCCTGAAACTGATGAAGACATTAAATTGTCCAGTTTGTTTAGACGCTGACTGTTCTCATCGTCAGAAGAAAGCAGAGGGCTGTAATGGAAAGCATGGAAAGCAGAGTGTGTTTGGGTTTAAGATTCAGATATAAATATATACTTACACCTAAGTATTACTTGCACATGAGGCACCTGAGTTTTCTGTTGCATTTGGCAAACAAAGCCATTTTGACTTGCAGCTTTGTTGTTTTTCTTTCCTTCAGAGTTCTGTTCTACCTCTGTTTTTTTCATTTATGATGGAATGGTGCAGGGGTTAGGAAAAACCTTGGATCTGTGCATGCATTTTAAGTAATTGTTTGAAATCAAACACGTATATACTTCCACAGAACTAGGTGTCAAGGTTGTTGATTTTAGGTCATCAGGTACAATCCATGTGCTGTAGGTTAAATTGTATCAACGTTATCATGAGTGTGCCAGCTGAACAGCGTTCTCACTGGTAGTGATCTTAAGATGGCTTCATTCCTTGTAATACTGCAGGAGTGTGAGGCTTTTAGAAAGGGAATTCTCAACAGATTTGAGCTGTGCGAAATCATAACCAGGTATCTAATCAAACTAAATGTTTTAGAATATAATTACATTTATACTTCTCTGTTAGTTTTGTGATATGAATCCTGCCACTCTGAAGCAGATAATATATTGCTGATTATCAAGTAATCATTTGTAGACATCAGTAAACTTGCATTTTGTGTCATCTTTAAACTGCTTAATATAAACTATCAGGATATAGGAAGAAGTTGCAACAGGTAGGCCATATGCAAGAACAACCCGTATTAATTATTGCATGACACATTAACTCTTTTTACTAGACTCGTCCATTCCATTATTCTAAGGTTTCCAATGGAACTGAAACTTTAAAATATCACTCCTTGCAGAGGATTGTTCTCAGTTAAGCATGATTCTTATTGTATATAAGACCTGTCACGACATCGCTACAGGAACTGTTTCAGAAAGTTTGAAGATTTCTGGTAACTATCTGGTAACTAGCCAGCAACAGAAAGGGCATTTTGTATTTCTGAGTTACTAAAACTTTTACCAGAGGAAACACCAGTGTTTTTCAAACAGCTCTGAGGAACATTAGAAGAGCCAAGGTACAAGGTTAGGTTGTTCGCTTTTTGTTTTGCTATGTCAGCAGACCACTTCTGCTTTTAAATGGAAGTGTATCTCTCTGTGCTCCATGTTCCTATCAGTTCCGTGGTGGTTTGTAAATTGGTGGTTTCCTGAAGTGGGAGAGCAATGAGGATCCACTGTGATGAAAAAATATGCCACAAGCTGTGGGAAATTTAAAACTTCCTATTTTGTTTTGTCATTTCTGGTCCCGTTTAACACATTATTTTCTGCTTCTGGCTAGAACTGAAAGTTCAGATGGATGAAGACAAAATGGAAAATCAAACAATAGAACTTTTTTTTATTTTTTGGCTTGAAATTTTTAAAACACTGTCCATTTTAAATTCAATTCTTACAAGATCTTATTTTGTCTTAATATTTTCTCTCCCTTGATCAAGAATTCTAGCCTAGAGATTATGGGTTTAAACATACGTTTACTAGGATATATGTATAGATAAATTATTCGTCCATTTTTAGTGTTCTTCACCATGAGTTTTACAAGAAGAAACCCCTGAAATGATCCACCTGTGTTCTTCCATCTGAGTCTATGATGCTGGATGAGAAAAACTGCAAAATCACCCAGTCTGAAAATCTCCTCAGTGTGTAAGGGTTTGCTTTTTATGTCCTGCCAGCCTTTCACTCCTCCTCAGTATAGACATCCAAAGAAAGACTGGCCATCATCGGAGGCAGTACTAATTAGGTACTCAGCTGAGTCCATGGGCAGAGTAAAGTCAAATACAGTTCCTGGAGTGAAGTACGGGTGTTTGTATATGTTGAAGAGAATAGTTAGACAAGACTTGATAAGAAAATGCTCCAAATATGGACAGTGTTTTCTGTGCATTTACGTGTATACAGAATAGGAGTGAAAAAGACCAATGAGGAGAGAGAAGCAAAACCATCAAGTTGCTGGTTAAGTTAAAAACACAGGATGAGTGATATTTTTAGTATTCTTTTAAGAATTTTCTCCAAGATCATCAGTTTGCAGCATAAGCAAAACTTTGGTAAGGTCAGCAAGCTGTGCCCACACCCAGCTCATCCACCTCTGGAGACTGATTGAATAGAAGGATTTCCTGGAATGAAATGTGGAGAAATGTTGACCAAAACATTAATAAATGACTGCCATATAGTTATCAAACATACATCAGTTGTCAAAGTCATCATGAGCCCTGCAAGCCAATTAAAATTGTTAGTATTCATTTTTATACTTTTTTTTTTTTGGTAAATGACTAGACAGTAATACAATAAAAGGAAAATGTGTCAGAGTAAGGTCTAGAGTTCGAACAAAATAATTCTGAGTTTGTTAGCCTCAGCTTGTTCTGCAATAGCGTGAAGGAGATTTCTAAATCAACAAATCCCTCTACAACAAGATGGACAAAAAAATGACAGAGATCTGATTTCTGTTCCCATTTATCTCATTAGCTTTTGGTTTACAATAATGACTGAAAAGTTATTAGTGCTTAAATTTTTGCCCCAGCTATTTACAATTTCACATCTACAGTTCACATATGCCCAATCCATTCCTCAAGTTTTGTGCTGAGGTCTTCATGAAGAGGTAGCACAGGAGTGAGGAAATCAGCTCTGGTTTCTATATTGACATATTGCTTTTTAGATAATTATTTAAAAATATTTTTAAACTCTGAAATTTCCAGGAAATGATTTCTTCATTACCAGAGAGTTACTAGCTGTTATTGCACATCTTGGCCTGTTTCCACAAAAATAGAAAAATAACTTTACCAGATGCTGATGAGTCTTTTGTACAGCGAGAGCAAGTCTAGCTGAAATGATGAAACAATACGAAGAATTATGCCATCAAAAAGTGCTTCCTTAAGAAAACACTGAGATTCTTCCTTAAGATCCAAAACTTAAGTACATGTTTTTTCCACTTCAGTGCTGTGAAGGGAATCCTCTGTTTAAAAAAGCTCTTTGTAATGTTTAGAAGCACACTTACAAATAATTAAACATGAACTAGGTTATTTTTGTCATTGCAGAGTATGAAATGGAGTATTTTTTACCTTTCTTCTCTGTTTTCTTTGCTTTCTATTCCCAATCTTTCGAAGCAAAATTTAGCTTCTCATTATGTCTTTCTGGAGCAGGTAAAATGGCAACAACAATATCACTGTTTGTACTGAAAGATTTTCAAAGCTTGTATGAATGAATATTGTATGCAGAAAATTAAATCTTGAATTACCAAACAGTTAGATTTTACAATCCCATTTCAATCAATGGGTATAATACTTAGGTGGCTAGATAAAATTCTGCACACTTTGAATATTTATTAGTTTATTTAATTTCTGATAATAAATTTAAACAAAAAGGAGTGTATCACACCTTGTAACTATCAACTTTACAGAGGAAATTTTTTTTAGTCTCTTGCTACCATCATTTGAAACAGCTTTTGTTCCCAAGTTCCCTTTATCTCTTATTAATACTCAGTCTGTATTGTAAAGATTATGTCAAAAACCTTTCACATTAGCCTGTAAGTGAATGTTTGCAAAACAGAACGGTAACGATCCACACAATTTGTGTAAGTCTGAATGGAACCTTGTAAGCGAGTGTTGCAAGTGTAGTCTGAAAGACTGGAGGACTAGTAGCAATGGAGGCTATAGTGAGCGAAAGGATGCAGCTGTCCTGCAGTGAAACAAACAGGAGAAAACAGGAGAAAAGAGAATCATGTTGAACTTACATTGCACATGATCTTGACTTCTGTAACTTCCTAGAATCTTAGAATCACAGAATGGTTTGAGTTGGAAGGGATGTCTGAGGATCACCTAGTTCCAGTTCCTGTAACATGGGCAGGGACACCTTCCACTAGATCAGGTTACTTGAATTACCTGATTTCTGGAAATCTCTTCTAAAGTTTGGTCGATAGACAGGATGATATTACCATTGCAAGTCTGTCCTAAGCATATGTGTGATTGCTATGTTAGCACATTGAGCCCAGCTCCTTGAGATAATTGTAATCAGCTTGCAAAAAACCACTGTCAGTGGAAAAGGAAGTTATTCTAGGCACATCTTAAGTGCCACTGCTACTTAATACGCACATAATTAGAAACACTATAAATAGAGTACACAAGTTGGTCTTCTGTTTGCTTCAGCTGTAGCAGAAACCTTTGCAGTGCATGATTGTGTAAGGCCCTTTTTGCACAGCCCTCTGATGAAGGAAAGCATTGGACATGACCTATTCATCAGCATGCTGGCATTTGCATTACGAGATTAGAGTAATGTGAGATGGATGATAACTTATGTAATGAACTTTTGAAAATGTCTTTAGAAGCGATTCCAAGAGGTTAGATTATTTGTTTTGGAGAATTTGAGGTTAGGTCCACTGGGGAATTTGAGCACAGATCCCAAATATATTCCTCAGTCCTCTTGCAGAAGAGGACCTCAGGAAGAGAGT
This sequence comes from Penelope pileata, assembly GCA_013396635.1. NCBI lineage: Eukaryota > Metazoa > Chordata > Aves > Galliformes > Cracidae > Penelope > Penelope pileata. Next base: position 1,245,134 of record WBMW01002258.1, read on the forward strand.
GGGAAATCTTTGGAAGACAAATAACTAACCATGGAAGAAAAGGCTTGGAGGCTATCATTTATCCCCTCCTCCTCAGAAGTATTTCCCATGACCATCAGAATTAATCATGAGCTGTGATTCCTCTGTATTTCATCAAAACCTTGGACATTTAGTTGTAAACTGCGTTATTAGAAAAGAGATTACTTTGATTGCTTGGCAGACTCGTAGTACAAAATAGAATAAAAGAATAAATCAATAAAGCTCAGGAGATATTATGAGATAGAATGCCCTTCAGTTTCACTGCACGTAATAATTTTTTTTCTAACTTGTTTTAACCCATTTTGCATCCTATTTTTTTGTAATTTATACTGTGCAAAGCAGAATGTATTTCTAATTACTTTTTAACTTTCTCAATGTAGCCAAACAGTCAGAAACACATTATCATCTGCAAACCTATTTGTTAAACACAGTTAACAGCATAGTTGTTAAAATACACTATAGCAAATTTCTTTTCCTTTAATGTTTGATAGCTAAATATAGCACAGTTTAAACATCAAACATCTGAATAATAAGCTGAGATCTAAATTAGTAAACTAAATTATACAAAAACATGGAAACATCTGTCTCCGATTGTACAAAGCATACTTGCTTTGAAAAAGGAGACATCAAATCTTACAGTTGTAATTTTGGTTATAGTTTGCTTATTGTTCACAGAAATTAATTTAAATTTTAAATTAAATTAATTAAAATATTACACATTTTTTCTGAGTCAAAATTTCTTTTTTTTTTCAATTTAACCTCTGAATACTGATCCTGTAATTATAGTTACAGTTGTTTACATTTAAATTGCAGGGTTTCCTGCGCTGCTAAAGACTGCATACTTGCAAAATATTGTTGGCTTTGAAAAGCGGGTCCAGATTTTGTCAGCACCTGTGAGTGCCAGTTTAAATAATACCATACCTGAAAAACAGCATGATGTATGGATAGGGATATATGCAGAAAGGATGTAAAGAAGATCAGTGATGAACATGTACAAGGTCCTTTTTTTTTTCCCTTGTAATTCCTTAACTGATAGCAAGATGGGTCTTCACAGAACTACAGAGTGGCTGAGGTTGAAAGGCATCTCTGGGTCCATCTGGTCCAACCCTTGCTCCAGCAGAGCCACCCAGGCCCATGTCCAGGCAGCTTCTGAAGATCTCCAAGGAGGAGACTCCACAGCTGGGCAACCTGTGCCAGTGCTCTGTCACCTGCACAGCACAAAAGTGCTGCCTAATGTTCAGATGGGACCTCGTGTCCTCCAGTTTGTGCCCACTGCCCCTTGTCCTGGCACTGGACATTACTGACAAAAGCCTGGCTCTATCCTTACATCCTCCCTTCAGGTATTCATACACACTGATGAGATCCCCCTTGAGCCTCCTCTTCTCCAGGCTGAATAGCCTCAGCTCTCCCAGCCTCTCCTCACAGGAGGCTGCAAGAGAACAATCTTGAACTGTTCTCAGACATTTCTAAACTTTTAAAATTTCTTCTGTGCTTGTCCTTTAAAAGCATCTTCTTCATAAGCCTTTCTGAAAATTTCCCAAAATTTTGAACATCGAACAGATAAACTACTGTCTTAAAGCACGATTAAACTTATCTTCACAGTAGGATTTAGTTTATTCACTCTTATAATAGGATTTAAAACATAATTGGTGTTGAGTGGGAATGGGAGTAGAGAAAAGTAATGTCTTTATAATGATAAGACTTGTGAATACGAGGGCAAGGACTGTCTTACTATCTCAAAGATCGTAAGGCAAGATGGATAGGGCAAGGCCTATCTTTATCTCCAAAACATAGGTTTCTACCACTCCAGGTGAATGTCATGCTTTAGTAAACTGCTGGCTTCAAGAGGACTTCTACATATTCTGGCAGCTGATGTCAGCATATGGGGAAAAACATAATAAAAACCCTCCAGTTAAAGTGCCATTGAAATTAACGCCAAAAGAAGAATACATTAAAATTAACAGAATCAGAATTTGAACTTAAAGTTGGAGGAGTCCTGAGAACAAGGAGTCTGTTTAATGTTATGTATTTTCTTTACTTACATTGAGCATGTAAGTTTTCAAGAAATTATATGGCGTGAAAAGTATGAAAGGTTAATAATTGAGTTTCAGCGTCTCAAAAGAAGTGAAAGGGAAAAGAATGGAATCTTAATCTCTGAAGCAATAAACCTTTGGGTTGCCTACAAAGTGTCTGTGCCTTCTTGCTAATTGCTTCTAGTATCTATGCCCATGCTAATGTAAAACCAAGCTGAATGTAAACTCTTTCCTAAAAGTGCAACACAAAATATATCTGCATGTGGAAAGAATTAACAAGCACAGGGGTTTTTAGATGTGGGAATTCCTCCTTAACTCTCATCAGTGTTACACGTAATCTCCAAAACAGCATTTTAATGACTAGTCTCTGTGGAAATGTGTGAATAATTTTGGCTTTATTTTTTTTTCCAGTTAGTTATTTTCTTTAACTGTTTTTACAAATAAATATTTTGATTGCATTCAGTAACCTCAGCTTTTTGTAATGAGAACTGTTACGAATTAATACATTAGCTTAGCATGTATTGAATTAGTTAATACAAACCAAGATTTAATGCAGTTCAGTTATTTCTCATTTTTAGACTTGCTAACAGAAAACATGTATGTATTCCTGCTGTAGAGACTAAGTGGCTTTGTACATATGGAGCTGGTAAAAGAGAAGTGCCTTGTCATTTAAAACTGTATGAGCTGGAATTGACAGTAGCAGCTTTTAACACTACGACAGTGTGACGGAAGGAAGATAGGACGTATATCAGCTGTAACAGCTCTGTCTCACTCTTCCCTGTATTACATCAATTTCCACTAATATAATGAAAGTTAGCGTCCCACAAGCACAACGTGTTTCAGAGAAAGCCTCTATGTGCTTTCAGTGCCAGGTGTGCCAAATGTCACAAGCATGTAAAGCTTGAGAGTGGTCACTTGTGGTGTTTTCTTCTAAGTACACCTGCATTTCCACAAGATGTCAGTCTGTAAGAGCAGGATTATACCAGGCAGGAACGACAGCTAATGGTCCATTTTACTGCTGTCTTATCTTCCACAAATGCAGTGTGGCTGAAGATCAGCAGTGATGTTCTATAAGGAAAGCTCAAAGCCCAAGAGAAAAATTTAAAGAAATTTAGAAGTTTATTTAGAAATGAAGAAAGATTTACAAAGAATTGCTAGATGCAAAAAGAGACAAGTCTGGCCCTTTTGAAGCTCTCAATCTGAAAGTCGCTCATTTTAAAACTGAATCAAGTAACTTCAATAAGTGATGAATATGGATTTCAATGAAATAATTAGAATTGATAACTGGCTAATGCTGGCAATTTGCAGTCCAGTGTAACACCTGAAAAGACAAATTCAACCAAAATAGTTTCAGATCAGCACGTACCTCAATTATCTTTAGTCAATTCACTAATAATATAAGGTACCCAGCCAGCCTACACCGATAACAATGATTTGTCATTGCTGTTAATGGATGAAATAAATTTGAGTTTACATGCTGGTTAGAGAGGAGTTAAGAAAGCAGCAAGGATTTAAAGCCAGTACCTTCTTTGCTGGCATGAATTCCCTTCATATCACTTGCAGGACCAAGGTCAACCTCAGAAAAAGAGTCTCCTTTTCCAGTAAACCAACTTTATTCTTACATTTTTAGATTTGTTTATATTCCTGCATTTTGTAATATATAATAAAATTACTCTTTAGCTCTTCCCAAGGGCAAGGCAACAATGTTAACAAGCCGTGGGAATTATCTGGAGATAATAACAGAGATTACTATCTACACCCATCACATTGTAAGCAATTAAGAGGTCACCTTAGACTTTCTCCTGCTTTCAAGTAACCCATCTCCAAGTAGAGATTACTAATGGTATTTACCTCATAGCTTTTATTGTTGTGTTTGGTTTTTTTTAAGGCAGTTCATAAGCAAGAAGTTGCCATTTATTATTTTAGTCAAAGGCTTTTCCCCAGCTTTCCATGATCCTCCATATTATTGCAACATTGAGCTTTATATTACATCTGAAGACAAAGCAGAAATTTTACTGGTGCAGAGTGTGATGGTTGGCTTGCTCAGTCATACAGAAAATATTTTTTATCAATAGCAGCTGCATACAATGATAGCATGTGACTTGATCCCTTAATGTAGTAAATCATAGAATCATAGAATGGCCTGGGTTGGAAGGGACCCCAAGGATCATCAAGTTCCAACCACTGTGCCATAGGCAGGGCCACCAACCTTCAGATCTGGTACTAGATCAGGTGGTACTAGAATCATAGAATCATAGAATCCTTAGAGTTGGAAGGGACCTTTAAAGGTCATCTGGTCCAACTCCCCTGCAAAGAACAGGGACACCTACAGCTAGATCAGGTTGCTCAGAGCCTGGTCCAGCCTGACCTTGAATGTCTCCAGGGGTGAGGCTTCCACCACATCTCTTGGCAACCTGTTCCAGTGCTTCACCAGCCTTACTGTAAAAAAAAAAAACCAGGAGGTTGTTAACAGAGAGATCAATCTCACTGTATCTTGGTTGCTCTGAGCACACATAATGGGCTTTGCTGTTATCAAATGTCACACTCCAAGCATGCTGCTCATTACCAGTTGCTGTCACGGTCTTGTGTCATCACTTGGCACAAGGCAGGTGAGTGACAAAATGTGCCCCCGATGCAACTATTTTGATCAAATATGGATGTCTCATCCTGAATTAAAAGACTATGAACCTGTGCAAGCCTGCAGCTCCAGACTTCTATAGGTCGGTAGTGGAGTAGGCAGTATCAACAAGTACGTCTTAATGAAGGTCTGTCCTCCACTCAGCTTCATACTTACCCTCAAGACATCATTATGTTCCAGTGCCATGTCACAACCTGCATGATTACAATACAGTCATGAAGAGTACCATTCCTTCAGAAAGCCTTGTAACAAACTGCAGTCAAAGTGCCATCAAACTGCAGTAGAAAAGGCAAGCTCCTCTTCTGGGGGACTAGCTCAAATTTGATAACTATCGCTAGGATTTGTGTAGCCTGGTGGCAGGTATTTGGTGTGTGTTGAGGAAATTCTCTGGCTTGTGGCTGGCTTTACAGGAATTAGCTAGTCATTAGTTTGCCTGCCAGAATAGGCTTCAACTTTCACAGGTCTCCTTTTCTCTTTTTTATTACCCCTGCCAGTAGAGGAAGATATATTTATAGGGCAGAATATAGACACAACTTAGTAATTTTACAGGACATAATGAAAATACCTAGACTAGATAGTGCTTCACCGTAAACAATAATTTGTTGCAATTAAAACATTTTGCGAGGATAAATCAAGATAGAGATTAGAAAATGGTCTCTCAGCTCAGATGCTATCATCTGAAATATTTGTGTTTATTGAAATTTTTCATTGTTTTTGCTATAATGTGTGCTGCAGCAGTATTTTATGGCATGTCTAGCATCCGCAAGTGTGAGTAGTGTTCTGCAGTGAAATTGTAGTCTTCAATTTTGGTGGGAAGTCTGTTCCTACTTTGCTGAAAGACTGGTAAAAAAATACAGCAGATTTCACTGTTTCTGTTGCTAGACGCATGTCTGCACATATATAGCATTGTTCACCTACTTGCATATCTCAGTTATAAATTTTGGGCAGTTTATCACTTCTGTATATGCTGGCTAAAGGCTTCTACTTCAGAACACAACCACACATAAGCCTCGTATAATTTTCTTCTCAGTGATCTGGGTCTTGAGACTTTTTGCATCTGGCACTGCATATTCTTATCTCATCTTTATAACTCCAGCATTCCTGCAAGGCCTGTGAAACATCCCTACTATAGTCTGACCATTTCAGCAGAGGCTATGCAGACGTAAGTTGCTGTCACTACATAATTTCCTTCAGATTCTTCCCAGTTCTGCTTTTAAAATGGACATGTGACTAGCTTTGCTGATGCTTCTGAATGAGTTGAAGATCATGGTTAAGTTTACATATTTTCATTCTCCAAGGTCATCTTAGCTTAAAACTCAGCTGTGCACATCAGTAAGTTCTATAAAACACATCTGAGTGGTTTTGGTAACAAGATTACAGTGCCTTAGAGTTCTGATATGTGTCTCTCAGTAATCTCAGCAATGATAAATACTTAATGATCTCTTTTTCCTTGAGAATAATGCTTAAGCATTTGACATACCATTGAACCTTTTTTTTTCTTCCTTGGAAGGCCCTGGGAGTTAACATATTTAGAATTTAGGCTTCAGAATAGATTATTTAGAAAGGATCATCAAGTCCAACTGCCTGACCACTTCAGGGCTACCAAGTGTTCTGATGGCCACCTCATCAATCTGTGCCTGTAGGCCTGTAACCGATGCTGAATTGCCTTTACCTTTTGTTTGGTGATCTCTGTGAGAGGTTTGCAAGTCTCATATCACAGTTTTAACCTTTTTCAGTTGAGATTCATTTCCTTGCTTCTTAATGGCAGAAATAAGATCTTTGTGTTCCTACACTTGAAAATCCTTCTAGATATGTATCACTGTCAGAAACAGATAGCTATACTAATTGACGCTAGTGTCGATAAATTAGTAGTTGCAGATAACAGCAACAATAGTGTTACTCTTCCACTGCAGATTTTAGTCCCAATTGCAATTTCAATATTCTTTTCTGTCTACTCGTGTCTGAAACAAAGTGAAGAATGATTTCCTCATGCGCTAGTATTATTCAGTGCTTGTCTGTGGTATTGGAAAATATTATTTTTTGTTACATCCATAATCTTCATTTGTGGGTAGCTGACAGTTTAGTTCTTTTGTTTACACTGTCTGAGTTTTGCATTGCTTCATTGGATACCAAGCCATTTTTGACATTTCTTACTCTAGAGAAGAAGGCTTCTTCCATTTGCTTGATTAAACCTGTTATATGTCCCTTTCCTTGCGGAATACTGTTGAAGGCATGGGATATTGTGAGTCAGTCAGAATATTCACTTTGGGATACAATATACCTGTGGACTGAATCCTTCAAAAACATCTTGCTGTTTTTTAGCTGTTTTGCTGTAGCTGTATCAGACTATTGTTCTCATGGATAATTTTTTGTTGTGCCTGCATACCTATTATATTAAGCATTTATCTCAGATTTAATTTTATTAGATCCCTACATTTTCATATATTTTTTTTTGGGAAACTGTGACTTTTACAGTTTTTGCACAATTTCTGTATTCTTCCATGTTCTATTTGCAATTATTGTTACTCATATGGTCACCTTAAATTTGATTTGTCATTACTGTGCATAAAAAGTCATCATGGTAGAATGTACACTTTTGGAACGATCTCTACCACAGTGCTGTGAATGGAATACAGGTCATATCAAGTCCTCATATGGCTTCAGAAAATGGAAGACAAATATTGCTTTTTTAGGGCTTTAGCCTAGATGATTTTGAACGGTGGTTGTGTTTAAATGCTGACAATGAAATCGCCATAAATATATTTATATTTCAATGTTGAAATATAAAATTGGTAGTCTTCTGAGTTTCTTCTTCCCCACCACAATAATTCCAAAAAATTATTGCTTTCCAATTTAAAGGTGAAATTGCTTGTGATAAATTGCTGTTCATTAACGAAATATAAATAGATGATATCAGGAAATTCCAAACCTGTAGCTGTTGGGCTAACAGAGAATGAGTGCAACTTCTGACTGTATCTAGCCTTTCATTTACTAGCTTTAAACTGACTTTTCAAGTGTGCACTCTTAGATCATTAATTAAACACGTTTCAAGTAGTTTAAACAGAATAACCAAGAGACAATATTAATGGTAATTTTGACAAAACATTCGTTAAGCGGTAATTATAATATTTACTTGTTGATTCCATACATAGTGTATTGAAAGAGAAAAAAATGTTATTGTGAATAGAAAGAATCCTTGCATGCTGACGATTTCTATATGGCTGCGTTAAATTAGTCACAGATATGAGGATTTTATCTGCCTGGAATGTCACCGGAATTCATATTCATGTAAGGAATGTACATGGGAGCCAATGGTACTTGTTTTGGACCTCAATTTAGTAAATCTTTTTGTCTGGTGATGACTTGAGTGTATGCTGTCTTGGAGAGGAAAAACACTTTAACGGGTGTTTCAGTGTTCTATTGATTCAACAAAAGCTTTTTGGGAGAACCAATCTTCAGAAGATTTGCATGTTCTCACAGACAAGAAGTGGTTAAGCTGTATTAAAAAAAAAAAACAAAACAAAGAAAAGAACACAAAAAAAGAACCACTAAATTCCTCCCCAGATTCAAAAGCTTTTCATCTTTGGCAAAGATAGCAAGGAGAGTATTTTTACCTCTGCTTCCAGCACAAAAATGGAAGGTATTACATCTACGTAGCTTGGCAGCAATATTAACAGCCTTGCCATGAGGAAGGTGTTTATTTTGCAGATGTTGGGTTCCATTCTTTTATATTTGTTTTCTTTTTCTTTCCTTGGGTGATAGGGTTGAAGCAACAGGATGAGAGATCTCAAGCATGCTGCTAAATGTTGTGCTCTGACAAAACTACATGGCTTCCTTTATCAAGACAGCTGTGTTTTTAAATAAATAACCTTAATTTGGCCTGCAGAAGGATTGTGCCTGATACTTAAATGCACTACCTTGAAAGGTCACCTTGACTTCCTCAAGAAGTTTAATTCAAGGCATGCAGGATGCCAGTCCAAAGCTTCACAGACTGAGGTATGTTTATTGTTTACTACTTAGGAAACTCATACCACAGTGAAAAGGACAACTTCCAAAATAGCAAAGAAAGTTACTGCTTCTCACAGAATAACTTCTAAAAAAATAGTGCTGAATGGACTGCTTCATTTTGACAGTTGCTCCTACTGTGGATCACAGGGAACAGTTAAACTGTGTTAGATTAGACTTCAGCTAAGTAGGTCTTTATCACTGTTAGCTGGCCTCCCATAGATGGCTTGCTTCTATGAACAATCCTAATGACAAGACTGGGCTGATGAGTAGTTCACGACAGTTATGTATGCAACTCTGCAATTTATGGCAATTTTATTTTAATAACAACTGATGATAGATAACTTGGCCAATTCCCAGAAAAACTCATTATAAAGAATGTCAAAGATGAGATGAAAGATGCAGTCATGTTTATTAAAAATCAGTTACGTGAAAATCATTATTCTATACTTTCATATCAAGCTGTCTGTTTATCAGATAAAAATGAGATCTGAGAGAAGACACAGACCTTTTGCTAAGTATGGAAATACATGATTTTCTTTGTGCTTCTATACTGATCAATATATATAAATGATCTTTCATGTCATAAAAATTTTTGAAGACATTTGTTAAGGTCTAATCTCAAAGATATCAGTTGATTAGTTGATATGTTCCTGTTGTCTGTGACTACCCTATCAAGTGGTTAAGATGCACACAAATTATATGCTTTAGTGCTAGAATTCATAAATGATTGTGTCAGTGATATTGATGCTCTTTTATATGATTTGAAAGCTGTTTGAGGCCCAGGCTTTAACTTCAGAGTGAAGAGTGCCAAAACATAAAGTAGGAAATGTTTTTAATTTAGTAACTTTGTGCAGAACGGAGAGTCTCACAGTAACTCATTCAAGCTTCTCCATCATATTGGATATGGGTGAAGAGAATTAAACAAACAGCAGTCATGTCCGAATTTTGCTGTTTCTGGTTGCTTCGGCTTTTTCGTTTTGTTTTGTGTTTTTGTTTTTTTTTTTAACACTTCCTGAGTGTTAACAGAAAAAGATAGAAAACAGCAATCACTATAAATGCTAACTGGATACTGAAGCAGTAGTTCTGAAAACTAGTCTGCTTTTGCTTCTTCGTGTATGCACTATCTCTAAGAAACAGCCCATCTTTTTTACATTCAGATACACAGTCATTATTTGGACCAAATTGCTAATCTACTTGGTGAAATAATTTCTTATCAGTCTTAGTGCTTTACATTTCCTTAAATATTGTGTTTTCATGGCAAGAATCAAAAGAAGGGAAGCTGTTTCACAATGTAGCCTGTAAACTTTTCAGTGTCTTGTCTCTTTTTATGTGTAATAAAACACAGAAAAATGGTCTGAAAGAACTTTATGAAGACATGGTTAATATCTCAAACACAAAATGCTGAAATCAAGCTTTCCACAGCAACCACTATGAAATCATATAGGAACTCTAAAGTTTTATGCAAAGTCAGGTATACTAGGATAGATATAAGGGTTTTTAGAAAACTCTTGAGCACTGATTTGTTTTGTGCACCGTCATTTATGTCACCTGCTGTACATCTGCAGTCCTCCTGTTTGGGTAAGGTTTTGTTTGCTTGGATCAGTGCGCACGTGCAGGATTTTGTCTGTTCTCTGTTTTACAGTCTGCCATCCACTGAAAAGAAGCCTTGCTAGCCTTAACTGTGTATCTCTCCAGACTGAAGAGTTTTATGTTCAGTCAGATCCATCATCATGTACCTGAAGATTTTGTAGGATGGATCCATGCCTAAGAGCAGAAGCATTCTAGTATATCCAGGATTATATGTTTTATTATAATTTCTTATTAGTGAATATGCAGAGCCAGGACCTCTTTCTGTAGGACCTGAAGACTGAAATGAAATCTGAAACACTTGCACAGACTCAGAGAAGGGCTCTTCAACGAGACAATATCTTAGTGTAAAGAATGTTGATTTCTGTAAAAGAGGAAGTAATTCACATCTGAATTGAAACTTGTGATGAAACCCACATCATTTACTAGAAATTATTCATATGCTTTTCTTCATATAGCTAATTTATTCTTTGTGTGAATATACCTGCTGGAACATGCACAGCAAACAATCTATCCTTTCTTTTTTCAAAATAATGTCCCGAATTTGTTAGAAGCTTGAGCATTGTTTTTATATTTGTCATAAAGTTTCGTGTCAATTTTCAAAAACTCACAGCTAGGCAGAATGGGAAATATGTTCTCTGGCATATTCAAAGGTTAATCTATTTATTTTGCCTAACTTCTTTAATATAAACAATTAAACGATTGTTGTAGGGCAAAACACACCAAATCCCATTGTAGTGAGCAGAAAATATAAAATATAAGCCCATCAGTTTTCCTCTATGTTTTGCATTCTTCCTTAGGAAGACTGCGTGATGAAATCATCAACCATTTAAGCCATACATGCTTGTGGAGCCCTCCCTTCCTGGAGTCTGGCCCTGCAAGGCTAGATATTGGTCATCCTTTTGACCTTCCTCAGCTCATCTGTCCAAATGATCCATGAATTAAAACTTCCACCTTCTGTTAAGTAAGAGTAACTGTCACCCTGATTTGGCTGTAAATTTTGGCATTTGCCTTCACATTGATATTTGAGACAGGACTAACATGCAGTTTTCTGAAGCATTGGCACTGAGAAGCGGAAAGCTTCTTAATGTTCTGTCTCTTTAATGTGCATCTTCCATACATGTAATAAAATGTTGGAAACAAGTAACTGACAAATGATTTGTACACCTATTCATCTAGATACTTGCAACAGAGATATTTGAAGTGCTCCCCTAATACTTCTCTATCAGACTTAGATGAAAATGTTTTAGATCTCCTTTTCATTGTCATTTGATGGAATATCTTTAAGATAATTGCTTTTTTTTTTTTTTTTTTCTGCTGAAGCATTAAGAAAAAGAATTAATCTCAATTTGTCAGAATCCAGTCAGGTCAGTATCACATATGTTGTGCAGATAAACTGGTAACCCTGCCTGCTGGTTTCCATCATCAGCTCTCAGTAAGATTTCTACTAAGCAATAACAGGAGTGAGCTAGTGATGGTATGCAATCAGATCTAACACTTTCTTCAAGTTGGTTATTACTAGGCATGTGTCCATGTTACAAAACTTCCAGCATAGTTAATGCGAGTCAAACATGGGAAAACTAATTTTGTATGAGCAACAAATTGATTTAGTGCTGGACAGTGGCAAAATCTTTTACTTTGCAAACAATCACAAAGACAGAGCTGGATTCGTACACCGTTTAGACGCTTCTTTGGCAGATATCTATGTAATGAAAAAGGAAATTGGAATATGAATAGTTGAGTTCATTTCTCATTATTTACCTCTCTGCTACTGGACAGCTTGAAATATTTCAGATATTCATCTGGGATTCAAAAGGAGATAAACAATAATTCATGTAAAGTGAATAGTTATTGCTTGGCAGCACCTCAGGGCAGATATTTGTTAATACGTCACTTTAAGAATACATGGAAAGTTATTTCTGAAAACTCAGCTTCCAAATGCTCCATACAGTAATATAACTGAATGTCAGACTTAACTACTTGCCTCCCCAGTAGTGATGATATGATCTAGTTTTTCCAAATGTCAAGGAGTTAAATTGGCACTAATCCTTGGTTGGCCTGTTGTCAGAAGCTGTCAGACCTGTTGGTAATAATTTAGCAGCATGGAAAGGCCTAAGTATTTAGTTCCCATCACTTTCATTTCAATTCTTCCCAAATCAGTAAGGTTATTCAAGATATTTTTTCAAACTGAAAAAAAAGCTCTGCTCTGAAGTCCATTTTTGTATTCCTACATGGCTTGTATCCGACTGATGAGTCCTTGCTGCTACTTAACTCTTTGGAGATTTATTTTTAAGCATATAATAGAATTTTCTATAGAGTTCTTTTGTCTTCAAGGGTCTTTCTCATCAGACAAACAAAAATTTTATGCAAATAAAAGGCACATGCAAAGACGTAAGATCAGGGTACAGCATAGTGGATTTTCATGTTCTGAGAACACTTTTCAGATTGAAAAATTGATCATAATATCGATGTTAGTTGTCACTAAGCCCCAGAATGCAGAAGCATGAATCAATAGTCTGGAAATACAAAAGGAATCATGCACAGGCACAAAGTAATCATAGCCTCTCTAGAAGACACATGGTGGGTTAGCTTAAATTGCATACTAAGCTTAGGCTAACAAAATTGCTTCTAGTGATGCGTGATGCTAAAAAACTAACTGTCCTCACTGTAGAGAAAATTAAGTACATCCTTTACAAGGACTGCTTCGTTCGATACCCAAAATGTAGGCAGGAGATGGAAGGAGGAGTATGGACAACCACGTGTTCCTTGGTCTACATGGAGCTAGAGACTGAAAGTAAAGCAGAACCCACTGAACACCACAAAATTAAAGAGACTGTAAAGGAATTCCCAGGTGAGAATTTTCAGCCTGTAATATATAGGATTGCACGGTTCAATGATTTCTTCTGGTCTTATCTAAGGAGTGTCATAAGTGTCATTAGCTAGAATATCTTCCATTTTGTTTGAGTCAATGTTCTTTATCCCTTTTGATCCTAATATTTCATGCATTTACATTAACATTATTTATTATTATTACCTCAGTTGAATCCGGTGAATACACAAGTGGCAATAGGCACAAACTGAAATACAAGAAATTCCATTTAAAAATAAAGAAAAATCTTTTTTACCATGAGAGTCTCCAAATAATAGGTTGCCCAGAGGTTACAGAGTCTCCATCTTTGGAGATATTCAAATCCCAGCTGGACAAGACTCTGAGGAGCTCACTCTAGATTCCGCTTCTCTGAATAGAAGGTTTGGACTACACCATGTCTAGAGGTCCCTTCCAACCTCAACTATTCTGTGCACTAATCTTTGACTATAGATAGTGTTAGTTTATGTTGGTGGTGGTGGCAGTGGTTTGGTTTGGTTTTGTATTTGTATTTGTGCTTACAGATTTGCTTAGAGCTAATCGTAAGAAAAGTGGAATCTCATGCTAATTTCGTTTTGTGTTAGAACCCCAAAATATTTCATATTGCAGTACCCTTGGTAGCTTTTTCTGAAATTGAACACATTACACACATATATGCTAATGAGCTCCAGTTTATTTTGTACCTTGATGAGAAATCTCTCCCTTGTATTGATGTAGCAGAAAGCAAAATCAAAATTTGCATGTAACTAGGAATGCTTGCACAATGAAAACACAATATGTACTTGCATCAAAAAATGCTGTCAAACAAAAGGGACAGGAAGCACATAGTTTAGAGCAAGTATAGTCTTGGCACAGCTGGTATCAGGTTGAGGTGAGCGAATGATTTTTCTCAAGCTAGATTTCCAAACTAATTAGTCCTATTTGTACCTGAGGTCAACATTTCTCATTTTTCAAGAATGAACCATTATGGGTAGGGTGGGAGAGCACATTCACGGTCTTGATGACCTGCAATTTGGAAGTAGCTGCAGTGTCGGAGAATGTGTCAGTTCCTGCCGTGCTCTTCCACCACTGCTCTTGGCCGTGTACTCATGGCAGTCGATGCTTCCAACGTTTCCTCTCCGGCATCCGGATGTAAAGGAAGCCCCATGTGCTTCCTGGTGCTAGAGGTGGCACAGGCAGCAGGGCGGCCAGTAAAAGCAAATGCACAAAAATGTGACAGGATTTGGTGACCTCTCAGAGCAGGGCTTGAAAGCAATCACCATTCCTGTGTATAATTAATTGTATGACTAAGTCCTTACCCACAACCCTAAAGAAAAAAGAATTAGTGTTCAAGGGTTTAGAGAGTTGTGATTCTTTCCGCTTTCTTTCCTAAATTAATCTTATGATACATTTCTGGACTTAGATCAGTCAGGATTGTATCGCTCATGTATCACCTCAGAAAACAAGGCTTTTACTGATTGTTTCTGTTGATTTAATGCTTATGAAAAGTGCCAGAAACATCAATAGACTTAAAGCCCTCCTCTTCTAGAATTATTCTCCTCTAAATTGCATGCAGTGACTCCAGACTCTGCTTGAAACCTGTTTGCTGCATCTCAAATCTGTATTTTTCTATATTTTCAGACCTATCTTGGACCGCATAGCAGTTGGTGTAAATCAGCGTAAAACCCTAAAATTATTTCACACTGTGCTGGCTTATGGAATGTAAGACTTCTTTCCAGAAAGTGTAGAAATGTGGAATGTCTCAGAGAATAGAAAGAGAAGATCTGTTTAAACTAACTTGGAGGTGCTGCATCCAGCTACAGCTAGGATGGATCTGAGGTAGCCACACCTTCATGCGTTCCTGTGACACAGTCCCTGCTCTGGCAAAGGCTTCGTTCTGGTGGCAAAGTGTCATCCCAGAACAGTCCCTCTTGCAGTCCATCCATCCAGAGTTCCTCATAGTGCTGGAGCAGGAGGCGTTCACCAGTCTGAGACATGTCAAGGGAAAATCACTGCCTGGCATCAGCAGCGAGGCACTGCGTTTCAGGAAGTTTCAGTTCTGCTCTTGACTTTGACATCATCTCCGTGGCCTCCCTGGGCAAGATAAGCATGTGGTGCTATAATGTCATGGTGCCCACAGGCTCTGTGAACTCCTGTCTAGCTCAGCAGTCAACTAAGTAGTTCAGTACACTGGTGGGGTATCAGCATCAGACTGTTTTTTGGCAGGCTTCAGGTAGGTCATCTGCTTCAATGCTTGGCATTTCCTGCTAGCTTCAGTTCATTCCTCTTATCTGCCTGTGGGTTTTTGTTTAGTTGTTTGTTTTCACTACCCTTATCTCTCCTCCTGAGGAACATGGTCACCAAAGCGTCCAGAATGCACTACCAATGGCAAGTTATCTTATGACTATATTTGGTAGCTCTTTTTTTTTTTCCCAGTTTTCTTTTTCCAGAAGATAAAGAGATGAATTGCTGCTATAATTTTTAAAATAGAAATGTTAGACGTTTATTATTTTTAATCTCTTTCTTGTAAAAAACAAACCAAAAAAAATCAAAGACAAAATCACTGCTCTCATTCTGCTAACATGTGGGTCACCTAAACACTGTCACAGTCATTAGTTTTCCATAACATCATTTTATCTTAGTATAATGCTTCATTTTTTTTCCCTAAAGCATTTCCCTTTCATGCATTTTTCTCCTATTGTGCGCACTACCTTGCAGACTTTCAGCTGAAGAACAGCTTGTTCTGGTCAGTGTTCTACTTTTTCTCATCATGAGTGAACCTGAAACTGCTCCTGCTCTTCACCAGTCACCTGCCACTGCACCAGATGCCATCTTTTATCACCCCCTGGACACTCTCCTCTTCTGCAAATAGCACCTGTATGGTCATTCACTTTTGTGCCAGGCACGATGCATCTGATTTGGACTAGCCATAGTTTTGCAGAAATAGTGAAAAGAGTGGTCACAAGATTGTGTAACTAGTTCATTGTTGTTCATTGCTATTATCTTTTCTTCAAATGGTGCTGTTTCAATTCAAAAATACTAAAAAGCAAGATTATTTGCTTTTTCTTTCATCCTATTGCCTTTTTTGTTACACATTTGGAAGAAAAATAAATCTCCATTTAATAAAAAAATGCAGTTTATTGAACTAGGTGATAAGTATCTTTACTTACAAAGAATTTTCTTTTTTAAAATCTCATTCTCTGACATTTCCAGAAGGAGACACAATGAGATATGGAGGGATAACTGTCTGGCCCGACACCTGAATCCACCCCACAGATTAAAAAAAAAAAAGCACACAAAAAAACATGAGGCATGCGGACTTCACCTCCCATTAAGTATTAGTCTGAAATTGAAATAAATCTGTTTTTCATTTAAAATTTCCCAGTATTTGAAATTCCGCCACGAGTTTCATCACATTTGTCTGTAGAAGACAAAATATTTTTTTAACAGCTGTGCTCAAGACACAATAAACTAGTTCCAGTAGAAAATATCCTGTTTCAGTGTGCTTGATCCCTTTTTCCAGCGTTTCAGCTCTCAACAGACTAGCAGTTCATCCAATAGGACACTGATGCTAGGGATAGGACAAGGTGAGGAAGAAAGTTCTTTGACCTAGATGTTTTGCCCTGCACTGTTGGACAAAAAGAGACATGAGCAGTGGGGAGGAATCATAGAATCACAGAACGGTTTGAGTTGGAAGGGACCTTAATCATCTAATTCTGATATTGGCAGGGTTGCCACCCACCAGTTCAGGGCTCCATCCAACCCGGCCTTGAACGCCTCCAGGGATGGGGCATCCACAGCTTCTCTGGGCAGCCTGTGCCAACACCTTATCATCCTTTGAGTGAAAAAATTCCCCCTAACATTTAACCTAAATCTTCCCTCTTTTAGTTTAAGTCCATTCCCTCTTGTTCTATGGCTATCAGGCCATGTAAAAAGTCACTCTCCCTTCTGTTTATAAGCTCCTTCTAAGTACTGGAAGGCTGCATTGAGGTCTCCCCAGAGCCTTCTCTTCTCCAGGCTGAACAAGCCCAGCTTGCTCAGCCTTTCTTCATAGGAGAGGTGCACCACGTGCCCTCTGATCATCTTTGTGGCTTCCTCTGGACCCGCTTCAACAGCTCCACGTCTTTCCTGTGCTGGGGGCCCCAGGCCTGGGCCCAGTACTGCAGGTGGGGCCTCACGAGGGCAGAGCAGAGAGGGTCAATCACCTCTCACGCCCTGCTGGCCACCCCTCTTTTGATGCAGCCCAAGAAGCATGGATTCTAGCTGGAATATCCTGTGTTTGTGCAAATATGGGGAGCAGGACAACTTTGTAGAAAAGAAAGCCCAGAAACACCCATAAATAGGGCATAGGGAGGAGACATATTCTAAATGGATAAGGCAACATATAACTTCTATACCTCAAGGAGGACTTGGAGGGAAAGACACAGTCTAACACCACGGATCACTTCAGTTTGTGTAATGGTATGAAGTCCTCCAAGGACATGTCCTAGATCTTCACAGGATATTCAGGAGGTCAGGGACGATAGCAAGAGAAGGGGAGGCCTCTCAAACCACTTAAATTTTAATCTATTGAACATGTGTGAACTTCCTTTCCCACCCTTCCCAATGGCATGAAACTTAATCAGTGAGGGTCAGGTTTCAGAGGGATGGCAAAAGGCACATCCTTGATACAAAGGGGCTTATTCCTTCCTCCCTCCCTCTACCCCAGGTTTTAATCTGAAACTTGAAACACTCAGTATAAGGTTACTGAAGTTAGTTCACATGGACAGAACTTATTTTTCCATAGCCTTGTCCTTGAAACAGCTGAACTATTTTTGTTGTAATATTCCCAAAACAAGCAGAAAAAAAAAAATCAAAACTGACCCGATAGAGACACCTAAGATGGAAAATTTTATCCAAAACGATTGAAACTTGGCAAAGCTACCTGAAAAAAGCCATTAAATGGGAGGTGTCAGGGAATCTAAATAGGTTGTAATATTACCTTTGGCTTTAAAATATGTATTTAAACCATTATTTTACAGTTCCCAATGTGTTAATCAAATATGTTTATTTTCCTTTTCTGTTGTATACAGGTACAGTAACACTGGCAGCAGCTTTATAACAAGTGATTAAATACAGGTGCTAAAACAAAGACTGCGTGTTGGCTTCCAGTTTTCTGGAAGAAGCCCATTATTATTTATATGTATTGATGACCCATGTGAGTCTTGGATGTATGCGGGCCACTCCAAAAATAATGCCTGAAATTTTATTATGTTGGCCCGTGAGGTCAGATGTGGATGTTGGTGACATGGCAGTAGATGCTGAACCTTCCCACCAATATCCCATTCCATTTTGTTGCTGTGTGACAGAGGGCAGCAGAGGGGCAGTCTGAAAAAACTGCATCTGAGATGAAAGTGTGTATGAAGCAAAAGTGTGGAATTGAACTTCTCCATGTGGAATAAATGGCACCCACTGGCATTCATTGATGCTTCCTGAGTGTTGATGGAGACCCAACGGTGGATGTGAGCCCAGTGAGGCGGTGGTGGTGCATTTCAGCAGTGATGACAGTGGTGTGAAAGACAATCTGCATTCCACATGGCCATGCAGACTTTGTCGAGCACAGGATGCAGGCTCTTGTTCATCACTGGGGAAAATGCAGAGCTAATGGTGGTGACTATATTGAAAAACAGTGTTTTGTAGCTGAGGATTGGCAGTGTCAAAAGTATTATTGTGCTCTTTGTAGCTGTTGTCATTTCCATGGAAATAAATAGGAGGCATTACTTTTGGAGTGATCTATGTATGTGGTGCAATGAACATTTCTTTTTCAAATGCTTTGTTAATTTGCTGAGTCTGAAAGATGATGAAGAAAGGGAAGGCATAGACAGAGTGGCCAATAGTGCCTGTTATTATTGTTAATAACAACGAGGTGTTTGTATTTTTTGTACACAAAAACTTTAGACTCTGATGGTGCCAAGTGGTGGAAAGGGTTGTGGTTCTGCCTTCCATCAATATCCTATCACAGGGATCACAAAAATATTTGAGTAGACTATGCTTGATCCTAATGCAGAGGATGTCTCATGATCTCACCCTGCTACCATTTCACATAACCTGTCATCATATAACATTCCTCTGTCAACAGTGAAATTGCTTACTTGGTAAATAGCTAATATATTTTAGGATATTTTTTTTCGTGAGATATAGCAAGGGAAAACAAAGAAAACAGTTAATTTGGAAAGAGAAATACTGACATTTACCACGTAGCCATTTAGAAATAGTTTTCCTAGCTTCCATACCATCAGAAATGTTTACTTTGGATTTTGGGACAGTTGAAAACAGATCTGCCCTTTGCAGCAAGAAATGTGAGAATGGCACATACAATCATGGCAGCAGCTTCTAGTTAAGCTTTCTGTCTCTAACAAGGACCTCTATCAGCCGCTTCAAAAAACACCACAGAATGATCTGGCCACAGAAATGTTCTTCTTGACCCATGTTAACTAGATGTTGATATATGCCCTGAAGCCTAACTGCCTCCAGAAACTCCCATGGGCTTTCAGAAATGCTTATTTTGGATGTTCTTACTATCCATACGCATGCTAGACTTTTCTGAGTCCCTCGGACTCTTGACCTAAATGGTACTTTGTGGCACAAATCCCAGGCTGATTGCATGTTCTAGGTAATTATTTCATTCATATTCTGTTTGCCACACCGCAATTTGAACAAAAAAAGTTTAAGTTAAACAGCTACTGTGTATGCCAGCTCTACACTGATTCACATTTTTTTTAATGTAAAAGAGAATCACCAGGGTCAGCACTCTGAGGAATATTAACCTAAGGAAGAAGAGATCTCATTCAATGGTTAATACAACTTGGGATTTTATTTGATTTTTTTTTTATGCAAGTGGCCCTTGTACATCATTCCAGCATTAAGAGTGAAGACAACAAAAGAAAAAATCTTGCTAAGTATGGAAAATGATGCATTTTGTTTATTAATGTGATACAGAAGTATTCTCTCTCTTTGCCATTTGTTTTTACTATCAGTACAAGCATCTAATATTTAATGCTTGTTTTATGTCATTTACACACACAAAAAAATCCTTGCTTAGCTTCGGTGTACAAATCCCTTCTACTCCAAAAGCTTTGAAAGATTTATGCACAAATCCAATGTTTTACATCGAAACTGAGCCTATTAAAATCTTAGCAACTGAAGTATTGTACTAAACAGTAAATTAAATAAGTGGTTGATAGAGTATATACATTGTATAGGATAAATACAGCATAATCAATATAAAAGCAAGAATAAGATTTTTTTTTGGTGGGCTTTTAGCATGAAGATTTTCACAGTCGTTAGTTATGAACATTTTTGCGTAGTTGATTCTGAGTATTTGGCACAGGAGAACTGTGTTTAGTACTGTGATCTTCCATATCCGCATATTAAATTTCTATTTCATTTGGAGGTTGATGCTGCCTCAACATCTGCAGAAAACAACTCGTATAGTTACTGCTGTACTAGGGCTGGGGGAGGAGGGAGGGCACGCAGGGCATTTCCTCAGTGCTGCACAAACAGGTAGATTTTTCATGTGATAAAATGCAGCTGGAGCCTTCCAGAAACTCCATGTGATCAAGCAGCTGCACAAAATACTTATTTCTGGAGCACTCTCCAAACAGTGCCTGTCTTCTCTGATGTCTGACTGCCTGTTAGAGCTCCTGCACCTGCTTATCCACTGCTCCCACCTTCTCCAGCTCTCATTTCCCTTATTTTTTTGCCAGGCTCATCCCCCTCTATAACAACCCATTAAAAATACTTCATAAAGCTGGAGATGGCTGAATTAACTAGAAATTTGCAAGGAATATAATTCTATCTCTTATTTTGTTCGACCCCTTTTCTCTCTTTTTCAGTTTTCAGTGTGTGCTGTAAAAGCTTTAGTGTAAGGGCGGTGTCATTTTTATGTTTTTGGATTATCTAAAACATGATATGGTCCACATTTTCAACAGCCTTAAAAACCGTAATATTGTTCAGACATTACATTTCATCATCATTTTCTCTGGCTATTGAAACATGGGATAGGGCACATTAACTGCTTGAAAATGTACTGTAGCAGTGTGTATCTGCCAAGGGCTGGACCTGGAGAATACATTGACTCTACATAAATCTCTATAAGTTTTTGATTATCTTGAATCTAATCTCATTAAAAATTTCACATAAAAATGCTGTCGTAGCTTGAGTAACTAGTACTTTAGTATTTCAGATTCTGCCTTACTTTGTAAACTGGGTGCTGCATTCATTCAAGACAATGCAGACTGTTCCCTTTCAGGTAGCAGCTGCCGCTGTACGTAGTGGCTGTCTGTACAGCTGAGGGTTTCCACACTGAGAGTGTGAATTCTCACATTTGTGCTGCTCTCTTGGGGCATTTCAGAGACAGGGATCAGATCAGGAAAAAATGCTGGTCGCAAAGCAAGGACCCAGAACATCCCAGAGGAATGGCTTTCAAACAGGGAGGGCACCTTCAAAGGGAAAGGGAAGGAAAAATACGCAGGCAGAGAGTAGGGAGCGCTGTGCCTCCTGTGTTGCTATGTTGGCCCACAACATCAGAGGGGGATGTTGGTAGTATGGCAGTACAGGCTGAAACTTCCCACCAATATTCCATTCCATTTTGCTGCTGTGTGACAGATGGCAGCACAGGGGCAGTCTGAAAAAATGGCGTCTGAGATGGAAGTGCGGATGGAGCAAAGGTGTGGAATTGAACTTCTCCATGTGGAATAAATGGCACCCACTGGCATTCATTGATGCTTGCTGAATGCTGATGGAGACCAAACAGTGGATTTGAGCCCAGAGAGGCGGTGGTAGTGCATTTCAGCAGTGATGACAGTGATGTGAAAGACAATCTGCATTCCACATGGCCATGCAGATTTTGACAAGCGTGGCACGCCAGCTCTTGTTCATCACTGGGGAAAATGCACAGCTAATGGTGGTGACTATGTTGAAAAGCAGTGTTTTGTAGCTGAGGATTGGCAGTGTCAAATAATGTTATTGTGCTCTTTGTAGCTGTTGTCATTTCCATGGAAATAAGTAGGAGGCATTACTTACAAGGCTATCTATGTATTTAGGAATTGTTGTTCAAAGAAAGGAACAAGCAGAATAACAGGAGATAACCTAGTAAACTAGCTTTATTATCAGAAAAAATGAATCTGAAATCACACTTTGTCTCACAGATTCATCTTTCTCTGTTTTGTTCCTCATCCTTAGTTGTTTGGGAGTTCATATCTCAAACAACTAACTTCTGTATATATCTGGACTTTGATACAGAAAAATTTGACAATGCTGCTGTTTAAGCTACCTGTTTTGTGTATGTGCTGAATACACATCAAATCCATTTTGCTGTTTCTACTCATATTTCACTTGATCTCTTTTGGCAAATTCATAAACAACAACCTAGAAATCTGAGGAGCTGTTCCTTGTCGTTTATAAACCCAATTCAGCCATGCGCACAAATCGAAGGTGAGATTCATTTAGGAACAATAGAAAAGGCTCATGCATCAATATAAAAGCCACAGGGCTTCCATTTATCTAGCTCTTAATTTTCTTGCTAGCCAGACAGGGAATGAGCCAAGAGGCAGAGATAGTAGAAAAAATATTTACTCAGAGCATCAGAAATTAGATTAGCTGTTAGTAGATATTGAGCTTGGACAACAGCGGGATTAATGAAAATGCTATGGAAACCTAAATACGTTTGTATGATTGTTTCAGCAAGTAAGAAAGGAGTTTTAAAAGGAAATGATAGTGGTTAGGCTCTGGACAGGGCTATCTGGCAGGAAGGGGTTATGTACAACGGGTAAGATTGCTGCAGTCATTCAGACAGCGAATTGTTCCGTTAATTGGATTTAACAGTAGATTTGTGTTTGTACATGATATTTTGGAAAAGTTGATGCAGGAAAAGGCTGCCAGATCCCCAAGGTTGTTTTGTTCTGCCCACAAACTGGTTTTATACATCCCATTTGTGAGGTCTTTCTGAGCAACATTTCTTCCATAGAGGTACTCATCACATAGTATTTTGGCAAGTTCTTCTCTAAGTGTGTCATGTATCCTGCAATCGACCTCCTGAATTCAGGACAGTTTCAGAATGAGTCTGAGCCCTCACAAGCAGTTGCCAGCCCTCACCCTCCAGAAACCCGAGGAAATTCCTGGGGATGTGCTGTCTATTCACCTCCCTGGTTATCAAGTTGCCCAAGGGCACAGGGGTTAAGAGGAGGACTATACGTGGACCAGCATTCTTGGGACACAAGGAAACAAGAAGAGAATATTAATATCAGGAAACCCAATACTGATTTGCAGATCATCAGCTGCTGTGTACCTATGCATGAACTCACATGATGGAATCTGTGATGCTAATCCTGAAAGATACAGATATCTGACCTAACTTCCTAAGACCCATCTTTGTTTCCACTGTCTGACTAAATCGCTGGAGAATGCTATAACCTTCAGGAAAACTAAACCACAAGGATGGAAAGGGGAATAGAAAAAGGAGAGCTGCCTCTGACGAAATACGAAGTGGATGATTAAGAGATCTTCTGCACTGAGCGGGCAGGATACAGCTGAGACTAGTCCTGATCAACCTAAGGAAACAAAGCTAGGAACACGCTGGAGAGGTTATTATGTTTGAATAGAAGAAACAGCCTCTATGTGCTGGCTTGCTTTACAAGAAGCTGATGAGAATAACTTTACAAGGAAGAGGATGGCAGGCTTTTCAGGCGAACAAAAGACAATGAAGTGGTAATCATGTTTTAAAAAGATACACTGACTTATTAGGAAAATGAATATTTAAATGAAGAATAAGATTTAATAAGAATATCACGATTGCCTAAAACTGTCTGACAAGAAGATCCGAGAGTCAAATTAGTTGGCTAATACTTGCTATTATTATTGCATTCGGCTTTGATCAATTTACTTTGAAAATTACTGACACTAGTCCTGATAGATTTTTAAATTAGCATAACTCAAGAGGCAAAACTAACATTCTCTATTATTAGAATCAAAACTTTTGTGTATTAGCATTGCAGAAATCCTTATGGCGCAGGGATGTTTAAGAGGCAAAGGTTACACGAAAAGGTCCATAATTTCCTTGAAAAGCTGAGAAAAACAGAAAAGCTTCATGGTTCACACGCTTTTCGCAGTCAGCACTCCAATAGTCAAGCTGGGCAAGGGTGGCTCAAGCATTCAGCTCATATTGATGCCTGAAATTGCTAAGCAGAATCCGAGAGGCTGGTTGCTTGCAGTGCTGGCTCCCTCCACCTGCTGTTTGCTCTGTCTCCTGCAATGACAAGATAAGCCATCTCTGAAGCGTATACACACATGAACAGGGGGCAGATTTGAACAGGGGCCAGTGCTTGTCTTTCACTGCAGAACACTTTCAAATTCATGAAAGAAGATCACTATGAAAGATGATGGTATTTATTTTATGGTATTGCTAGTGCAGCAGCTGCTAGATGGTATGTAGCATCATCTGAAAGGTTCTCAGTGAAATTTCCTATTCATTGTAGGCAGTGATTTCTTGGAAAAACCTTGTGAAAAATTGAGTATGCAGTATGATCCTGTGCAAAAATACTTGCTTTCTCAAAATTACCATTAGTTTGAATACAGCCATAAAATACCTTTAAAATAGTTTCCTAAAGATTTCAGGTCTAATAAATTGGCCAGACTGTGTGGCTAGAAATTAAGCCCAAGGGAACAATACATTTTGAATAACTTGAATATTACCTCTTTTTCTCCTTACAGGATAATCAAAGCAAATCCCACCTTCTTCAGTTGTTTTTTATGATAAGACTCAACTCCAAACTGTATGTGTGCATTTGGCATTTATTTCAGTATGCTTTTTCATTGTTAATACTAGATGTCATACGGATTCATTTTCATTTTCAAACAAGTTAGGCATAAAAATAATTTATTGCAAAAAATATTGTGCTATGTGATTGTAAAATCTAACATTTGTCAACATTTTGTTTTCAACTAATGTTTATACCACTTCACCCTGACTTTCATATCCATGGATCATATTCAAAACACGGGAAATGAACATGAACAAAGATTGTCTTGTGAATTGTTGCAGACCCAATTCAATGAATTGCAGAAGTCTTTTTTGTAGCATCCAGTCTTTTCTGCTGAATTACTTGTTGCGATCCATTGTCCACCATTTTTGGGAAAAAAAAAAAAAAAAAAAACAAAGAAAAAACCATTTACAATCTGTATTCTGTGTGACAGCATATACTTCGTACCTGAAATTTAGACTATGTACCCTTTCTGCCCTACCTTCTTTCCTCCAGCAAGCTTCTACAATGGTGACAGGTTAGAAATATGGTTCCTAACGAAGTTAGCAAATTTTCCCAGTTAATGTCTCTTGCATGCTTTCAGATGACTGTTATCCCACAAGGTGTTTCATCTCAGTCCTTTGGAGTATCTTTTCTCAGGTCTCATGTAATTGCAACTCTGTAAGATTGTGTGCATGGTTTATTACTTATGTGTTTCCCTGGAATGTGATCAGCTGAAGGAAAGGCCTATCTGTTAAGAGTTAAAGACTGCAGAGCTGAGTAACCTGCCCACAGCCGGTACAAATGAAGCATGGCTTTCAAAACTCTTATAAGGCTACATGTGTCAGCATTTATTTTCTACCAGTTTGTACCCATTTACCATAATACACTTAATTATTACAGCCTAGTTCAGAGTGGAGCAGATGTATACAAACTGTACATTGTACAAATTGAGGTGAAATAAGGTAAAATAATGCCATCTCTACTTTTAGTTATTGTCCATGTTTAGTACCCATTCAAAGTTCCTCTGGCAAGGTGCTTTTCAGAAATGTGGACTAGAAAAATGCACTTATAAGTGTATTTTATAAGCTCATTTTATAAATCCACTGCAGAAACGGATTTATTTAAGAGCTGCAATAGGTTCCCTTCTTTGCCTGGTATGGGCATAATATTACTTTCTGAGCTCCCAGGTTAGGCACAGGCAACACATATGAGGGCAGGAGACTTGGGAGCTGCTGTAGGTCACACTGTTGTCAGTTCAGAAATGCCAGCGTGGGCTACAGTCTCTTCAGTTTTCCAACAAATCTGTGAGGGCCTGGGGAAGGCTAGCTGGCTTTAAAGGTGCCTATTAATGCTGTCCATTTCCAGAGCTGGCTTTAGACAGGAGCCACTGCTGTGAACTTTAAAGGTCTCTGTCAGCCTTACAGCAGCTGAGCTAGGACAGGAAGAGACTCTAACAAGTAAACCATGGAAAAGAAATGTTGTGGGATAGCACACCTGTCTAGAACAAGGGGGCTACAGCTGTGGGTGAGGTCAGAAAGGTGGCCTTCAGACAAGATATGTAAATGTAACTATTGAATACATTTGGCTGGGTTTTATTCCTGTTCCCTGAAAAGGAAGGATGGCCTTAGATTCAGGATTGCCTTATATTTGGTCAAAATTTCTGTAAAGACATTCGAATATCACCCAAATATCTAGAAGGTGGAGACAATAGTGGCTGTTGATAATTCACCAGACAAAATGTGTAAATCCCTTCTATAGTGTGAGAGATCTCTTTAGGAAATCACAAAAGCTTGCTGACTAACTTCTGCTATTCGTTCTGCCAGATGTGTCTCTTCAGTTCCTATGGGACCCAGAAGAGGAGGTAGCTTTCCTCTAGAGTGAGAAAGCTAATCCTAAATAGGCTTTTCAGGGAAAATACAAGAAGAGCCTGGATTAGGCAGACAGCTTTCACTGGTATGTGTTGTAACTCTATTTGCTGTGAATTTGTGAGTTTAGATTTAGGCTTTGAAGGGAGGGTCTGCATGCTTTTTTCAGAGGACACAATTTCCATTGATCATGAGGCAATACAAGAAGTGGAGCTTTGCCTTTGCAAGTCCTGCTCAAAGCACAATGGCAACTCCAGGAGCCCAAAGCATGTACAAGAGGTATTGACTTTATGAAAGTGCTTTAGCAAT
This sequence comes from Penelope pileata, assembly GCA_013396635.1. Classification (NCBI taxonomy): domain Eukaryota; kingdom Metazoa; phylum Chordata; class Aves; order Galliformes; family Cracidae; genus Penelope; species Penelope pileata. The sequence continues at coordinate 1,272,217 of WBMW01002258.1, forward strand.
ACACATTCCCTAGTTTATTTCATCAGGTTGGACTACAGCTATGCAGAACACGCTGTTCTTCTTCAAGGGCGCTGTTTTAAATGAGCCAGCATCAAAACCTTGGGGCAACATGAGCAAGGCCTAACTAACAATTGTTGCAGCATCTCTCATTAAAAATGAAGAGTTTAAAGACTCGTATGATTTTTATTTCAAAGCCTTAATTTCGTGAGCTTCCTGTCAGGACCCTCCGTGAGTGCACTCAGTAGCTTTCCTGAGCCTGAAAAGTGACACAGAGGACTGCACCCCACCCCTGCCTTTTGCCTTGGAGCCCTATTTTGTGTCACTCCAGGCCTTGACTCCTACTGCAGCTGTGCTGTAGGACCAGTCTCCAGCTCAGCCACAACCATAGCTGTGCCCAGCCACAGATCCTGTTGGCCAGCTCCCTGACCTGTGGGCTGACCTCAGACCGATCTTGTTGCTGTGTCCCTACCCAGTGATACGGAGGCTGTGTCCCACCCATGCCACCCTCAGCAGACCTGACCCTGACTTGTGGACTGACCCTTCAGCTTGACCTTGGACCTGCACCACCACCACGAACTGGCCCATTGAGCAGCAAACCCCCATGAAGGCGGCCCAGGTCTGTAGGGCTGGTACGGTCCCATAGCTGCTGACCATCCTCTTGTGCTCAGCTCCCACTACTTCCTCCTTTCTCCAGGTATTGCCAGCCATCACTGCAACCTGGTATTGCACTGGCATTGCACTGAAGAACACTTCTGGATAGCTTTAATTATC
>WBMW01002258.1:1273037-1334829 GCA_013396635.1 Penelope pileata
TTTTTAATCTGGATAAAAATGGTACCAACTTTGCAAGCCACAAACTAGAAATAATTAGTAAGATCAGATCGAACTAGCTTAGTTTGGTAGGAAGGAGGCCCTTGCTGAAAGGCAAATTGTCTTGAATGGACATATATTGTGTGGGTATAGTAGTGGTGTCTCCACAGTGTTAGGACATGCAAACTAACGTGGATACCAAAACCAGTGTAGCTGCGATGGCACGAGCTGCCTTCATTGATTAATATGCTATGCTTAAGACCAGTACAAAAATAGCTTAACTGACTTGCTGAAACATGATAGTGGGTAATAGGTGACATCAATAAGGTGAGAATTCACCTTTCCAAGGCAACATTTATTTGTTACATCTGCTTTCTCTCTTGCTCTGATTCATTTGTTTTCTTCTCTCTCACTTAGCAGTGCATACAACAGAGGTGCTACATACAAATTATTAAGGGCACAACTTCTGTGTATTCCCACAGGACAACTCGAGTTACTATATGGTGATGGCAATAAATTTCTGTATTCATACCCACAGAAATGCCAAAAGTCATCCGACCCACAACTGCTATACTTTGCAGCCTACATTAAAAGAACATTAATATAATGTGTCCAAATCTGCATAAATATGTTTGAAATATATGAATATATACATATATGAGCCTGGGTGTACATATTTACATATAGATATACACTCTCTGATAAGCTGCATCAGCAGTACAAAGAAGTATTGAGTTACCACAGCTGTGAAACCACAGGGATATAATATCTTACTGAGTCTTTTTAAATTCCTTTTTTACATGTATGTCTTACAGGTAACTACTTACCATACTAAAAGCCAAGTCACTAAAATGACATCAAAACACACTTTACGGCAGGATTTGGGATTGTAGATTGCAGAGTGGGGGAGAGACAGAGACAGTGACAGAGAGACAGGAGCTGACAGCCTGAAGCAAACATACATGGAAGTGTCTATAAATCATTATACCATATTATTAAACAGAGTTGCCTTTCAGGAAAGCTGGAGTTCATTGTGTGGACTGTAGGTGATGTTCAAATGACTTAGAGGCTTTTTGTATATGTTTGTTCTAGCTTTTCTCACTACCTTCCCCAACTAGCTCATGATTTTCAGTAATTCTCCTATTCCTACCTTTTCCTCATCTCTGTATAGGATTTTTTATTCTCCCTGAAGCCTGGATGCTAGCGCCTAACTCCACAGGGTTCTTCATTAGCCAGGAAGAGCAACTACATTCTCAGCACAAACCATGAGAGAATTGTTAGATAGTCTTTCCTTCTGAAGACTAGAAGTGTTTTACTGAGAGTTTTATGGATAGGAGATTTGACTGAATTACAATTTCTATTAAGATAATTTTGCTGATGGAAGCAGCGTATGATTATCTGGCTCCTGGAAGATATTCCTGCCAAGTGTTATGTTTGTACTACAAAGATGAAAGAAAACTAACCTGAATCACTATACACAATAAAGTTACAATGAAATGAATGTTTAAAATGGTGTAGCCAGTTCTGGCTAAATTTACAGGTAACTTGTTGAGTTCTGTTGTGACAATTACTTGGTGCTTTGTTAGTGTCAGTCTATGTACCAAAAAAATAGAAAATTCTCACAGCATTTGACATGAACACTATGTTTGAGAAAACAACATAACCCTCTTCTTGCAGTTACCATGAATCTACTTAGCAGTCATAATAACCTCTATGTAATCTCACAGGTAAGATCCTGATTTGCTTTGTTTCTATAAATTCTGCTGTGACGGTAGCCTAACGGGCACCTGAATCTTACACATATACAAGTACTCCTGCCTCACTGCCTCAGTCCTGCACTTTTTTTATTTGGTAAATACAACATTATAAGAAATCAGTCTTGGCACTGGAGCCACATTAATACATTTCTTCTTTTAAAAAAGGATTAGAAACTTTTAATCCAGATTCCTAGTCATTTAAAAAATGCACAATGACTTCATCAAAAATGTATTTAGTTTCCTTTTAGATAGAAAGCTGATAAAATGTATTCACAGCGAAGAAGGAAAATGGCAAGCTACAGATTAAGATGCTCTAGGATGTGCAACATATTGCAAATTATACAGGCAGTAAGTGGGAAAATACCAAGCTTTTCTATAATGTGTTCCAAGAAGGATAAAACTCATGAGGAAATAGATTAAACATATAATTGAGTTGACATAATTCTCTGAATAAATTTACTAAATGGTGTCGTCGTCAGTAGAGTAAAGAAAACATAACATAATGGGTGCCAAGCATACTGAACAAGGTGAAATTCTTCGTGAAAATATACACAGCTCAATGCAATATCAAAGATAATGAATCAAAAACCAAATCAATTGAATGAAACTTGTCATAAGCATGTGAAGAAGACTGAGCCAGAGGGATAACAGAAATAGATGAACTGCAGAGCTGTTGCTTTGCAAACTCTATAGGTAGCAAGACAACAATAGAGGTAGAGTACAATACAGAAGCAGAAGTACAGGCACGAAAACAGCAGAGAATTACATTAGATTCCTTTGCCATAGAGTGTAAAGAGATGGGAAATCAACAGCAAAATTCTATCATAACAGATATTCACTATTACATTTCAGTTTAACTGCTAAATATTTGTTCTTAATTACAGATTGATTGCTTTTCTTTATATATGAGTTGTAATAATTTGTATCTTTTTCAAATATAAGGAGGCTAAGAGATGCAGTCAGCTTGTAGCTTGGATTCTGAATTTGATTTCTGTTTCTTTTTTTTTTGAGTAGGGATAAAAGATGGTGTTGGTGATGCAGCACCAATGAAGACAGAGCTTGAATTTTGACATCTAAATCATTTTGTTATGTATAAAATTAACATATCTGAGACTATATACAATTGAATGTTATTATGCAACATGTTTGGATAGAATTTACAGTGCTACTTCTGCTCACTCTTCTTGAATGTTTTCTTCATTATCAGGAGGAAGTTATCATTTCTTTATTGTGTAGTGATGTTGAGAATAATCTCACTTTATGCTGATTTTCTAAACATCATTCACCTACTATGAGCAATGCTTCTATCATAATCAATAGATAGCAATGAACTCTTCCAAAGGACATTTCTGTTCATACTAAAGTTGACTATAAATAGAATCTTGTTAAGTTAGCTGAGAATCGTTTTAATAAATGAAATTAAGATGAATCAATATCTATGTCTCCTCAATTGAGAAATTATTGCAAAGAAGCTTGTGTGCTGTAAATTCATAAACTAACTGACTGTGTAGGAATTTCCCCATATGAAGACTACAAATAGTCCTGCTGACTTCCTTGTGAGGTTAATGGAGTATATTTCTTTCAAGGGATGTTCTTGTCCACTATAACTTTACATCACAAGACGTAAGCAAGACAAAAGAGTGCAGTTAACTTCTATTAACATTTATTGATTACTTTTATTCAATCGTTTCCATAATCTGGATAGTTTTCCCTTACCTAAAATTTATAACTGCAGTTTCTTCATTCCTTTCTTCACAGCCTTCACTCTGCCACACTTTTGTTACTCTGCTATGGCAATAAAAAATATGGATTTTGCTACAGTTCTAGATGAGGATTCTTGCAAGCTTGAGTGGTGATGGTTGTAAAGAGGGGTTTATGTCCTACGCAATCCTGCCTGAGAAGGGTCTGAAGGGAGGTATGGACTCAGAGTTCACAGAACTTAAAAGTAATTCAGTGTTCATTTTTCTTTCCATCTTGTTACACTGTTAATCTTGCAGCAATTTCTATTTGTTCTCTTTACCCTCAGGATTTTCTTTTCATCTGCAGCCTGTTGATATTTTTACTCTGTGCATTCCATATTTGTCGTTACAGCGTTCTAACAGGAATATCTGACAGGAAAATCTCTGGTCAGGGCTGGTCTTCATTTCCTGAAGATGGTCAAAAGATGTTCCTCTGTTACATAAGTGATTTATTTCCCATTCACTTTAGAGCTATTGTTACAATACTTGCTTTACCCCACAGTTTAGTCTGTCCATCTTTCCAAAAACGTTGAACGTGAACATGAAAATGTTGAACAGACCTTATCAATGTACATTGTTGACTAACAAGGCAGGGAAAAAGCACTGGCTCTTGTGACTGTGGGGAGAAGGTTTAATTATTCTGCGCCTCCATTTCTGCACCGTTAAAATGGAAAAATGAAGTGATCAGTAGTTGTCTTAATATCTGAGATACATAAAAAGTGCTGGAAACAGAGATGGAAGTATTCAGTTCTAATATAATGTAATTCCAGTATGTTGGGGAGATTTCTTTTAAGCATTGTCTCAAATCCTTATAACTTCTGAATAATTTTCCAGAAGAAGGCTGTGTGGCACATGCAAATTGATTATTCAAATTAATTTTTTTTCTCAACCTGTTGATTGTTTCTGTAGCTTCATTCTTTGTTGACACAGCTAATTGTGTTTACACACAATTGTGAAGACATAATTTCACTGTCATTACTGTACAGCACACTGCGTAGTGTCCTGGCATATAATCATTATTGAAAATAATCTAGTGGAAAGATTCTGACATTTTAGTCATTTATTTTATACCTTGGTGTGCAATTCAACAGGGTTCAATCATGAAAAATTTCTGAAACTTAAAACCAGAATTTTTTCCGGGGACATTATACCACAGTGTAGACTCTGGGAAGAGAATTAAAAACTGCTGAAGTGACTCAGAATTAGCATACTCCTTGAATCCTTATGGGAAGGGCCAGTGCCAAAATCAGAACACTTTTGTATCAGTGATACGTGGCTGTTATCTTGTTTACTGCAGAAGAAGTTTGGAGTGAGAAGGTTGGCTGAACAGGTGAGAAGTGGTTTTGCTACAGCTATACAATTAAATTTCAGGTTACAGCAGACTAGATCTAGGATCTCTGGCACACTGTTTTACAGACTAGGGAGTTGCTAAAAGCTTGAGACCTCCTACAATGATCTGATTTCAGAGAAAGAAATGTTAGTTCAGCACTTCATTATTTTGTTGTTGTTGTGGAATGTGATAAAATAGAAAAGTTATTTTAAATTTTCTCCTCACAAGAACTTTGTACCACAGAAAAAAATACTCAAGGTTTAGGTATTTACAGATAACAATACATTATATATGAAAAAACAGTTACATATACAAGCACTTGTCTCCTGATTCTTGCTGGCTGTATTTGTAACCTAATCCTTGCTCTAAAATGTTTAAACATCACAGAATATCAATCTTTGCTAGGATTCGTGTTTGAAATCATTAACAAATACATAAATGTTCATAACTTTGTAAGACCTGGTCAAATAATTTTTCTTTTGTCTGATGGTTAAAACCATTTGATAACTGCATATGACAGAGAAACTAAACAAACAAACAAACAGAGACACTAAAAAATCATTTCTCTTCTCCTCTGGAGAGCTTGAGGTCAGAGTGTTTGCCAGGTTTAAAACTCAGGGTCTGGAGCAGGTCTGGAGCAGACAGTGCCAGAGAGGAAGAAAAACAAGCACAGTTGCTTCTTGTTTGAAGAATCGTGGCTCTTTAGCTAAAGTTTCTGTGTAATTTCTGACTGTGTTTACAAGCAAACATTTTGCGAATAAACTAATTATGCTAAGAAATGACTTATGATTGCTCATAACTGATTTCTTTTCTAACTGCAAAATGGGGATGTAAAAACCTGTTTTTCGAACAGTAACATGCTCTTATTGCTAGTTTTCTTCCTTCCTTATCCATTACTGCTCACTTTAAATCCTTGTTAGTTATGTACTTTCAAGAGATTATCAACTGTGACTGTAGAAACCTAGACTTCTCTGCAACTTCTTCTCATAGAGCACTAAAATATGCACTTTACAAGACTCAGCTATCCCAAATTCATGCCTCTGGGAAGTTACTGAAATGCTGCAGGAAACAAGAGTAAGATCACTATTCTTAGTAGAAATAAATAACTCTTCACTATCTGTGAACAAAAATGATTGAGAGCTAAATATTTTACAATTCATCAGCAAGACTCTAGAATGGGCCCTTAACAGTGAAACGCACATTTATGTACACCTAAGCACCTTTCTAGGGAGATAATGTTCCATCGCACAACCACTTACATTGTGTTCCAGGCCCAAGGGTGTTCAAAGGAAAGTGCAACAGATTTAAGAAAGAATTCTTAGTACTTCCTGGAATTTTATTAAATGTTCTTATGCAATTCCTCATGCTCTACAAAAAACCTGTGAAAAGTGTATGTGATGGTTTTTCTAAGAATTAAGAATTCATGATAGGGACAAGAAATACTTTCTAGAGGTCTTAAATAACAACGTTGCAGAAGCTTAGTTCGTCACGCATACAGAATGAATAATGACACAGCTCCTGTTGCTGGCTCAGAAAGAAGTGGTACCATTGCAAATTAGTCAGATTTGTTTATGCTTACTAAAAATAAAAGCTAGAGATAAGAAGCATCGTAATTACGTGTTGAACATTAATTACATTCACGTGAGGAAGTTCTAACATGTATAGTGGTTTGTACTGCAAAAAACCCCACCATTTTCATTGGATGTCTATGCATAACACAGTGAACATAGGCAAGACATCTGTGTAGTATGCCATGACATTAAACAGGCATGACAAGGAATGAAAAGCTATCAAGAAGATAAAATAATTTGCATTGATTTGGGAGCTCCAGGGGTACCATTGCTTCCTGAAGAAGAAGCTGTATGAAACTTCTAGGGGAAAAATGCTTGTACTGATAGTAACACTATTTATAGAGAGAGCCACAGAGTTGTACAAATTCATCTTCAGGCAGATGTGGTACCCAGTTGTGATGAAATAGAAAGTTAGAGCTGTTCAGCTTTACACTCAGAGCTAACACGTCCCTTGGTTAATCAGAATTCTAGCAGGTTACTGGATTCTGTTGATTTTTAAACTACCATCTGCTCTTTCTGGTGATTACCAGATATGGATCAATAAAATGAGATCCTTACCAGCCTTTTTTCTGAGTGCTTTAAAACTCTGAAAATTTGAGCTGTATGTAGTTGTGATAAGAAATTCCTGGTAAACTTTTCCACAGGCAAATTAAGAAAAAATAATTATATACATTGGTTTATTCAGTCTGGCAAACTGTAACCCCTGGTATGACACTAAGTTATAGCATGACATCTTTTGTCCAGGTCCTCTACAAAGCTACAGTCTATTTGAACTACAAAAAGTCTGAAAAAAAAAAACCAAAATTCTAATATGATGTACTCTTCAACAGGCTTAAAGGAATTCCAAGAGCAAGATGTTGATGTAAATTCTTCAGCCAATGACATCTATGGTATATATTTCATGTCTAATGTTACAAACAAAAACCTTTCTTTAATATCTAGTAAACATAAAAAAAAAATAATGACATTAACAATATTCCTTTTCTCCAAACTTTAATCCCTGGTATCACTGTTCTTAATAAGATACATTAACAGGTGGTCAGAATTCCTTCATAGTAAAAATTAATTGAGATAAATGTAAACAAGCTACGTGAGTTTACCATCTTTCGGAGGAGGGTCCACATTTTCTATGAGTTCCATCAGGATACAATTTTGTATCCAAGTATTTTTCCAAAACATTCAGATTCCAGTAGTAACTAAAACCAGAAGCATCTAGATCTCACAGTCAGAAGAGCAATAACTCATTACAGGGTAATGTCATAGGACATCTTGCAGCAATTCTGTCACTACTTCATTACTTAAAACTATGGGTATTTGGCTGTCATTGGTTTTAGATTATACTTATATTTGAATGGAAGTGAAAAGAAAGGAAAAATTATGAAGCCTTCCACGTTTTAACACAGGAACAAGACAAGTGAGGCTAAAATTCACTCTCATGTTCACCTTTACAAAGAATATTCTCTGTTAGCCCAACTAATTTGAAAACATATAGATACATTAAAAACACAATAGTAATGTGATTTAAGCACAAGAAGTGGCAGGTTTTCCCGAATCATGTTTCTAATACTATATTTGATGCCAAGTCACTCAAATTCTCTGCTACAGTTTCTCTGTAGAGTCTTTCTGATTACTATAGAATTTTTAAGGAACTATCAAGAAAGAATTAATTTAAAATGATAGCAATAATAGAAAATACTAATTTTGTTAATCATGAGAAAGTTCTCTATAAGATGGATGTTCAGCATTTGGAAACAAAAAAGAAATATCAGCACAGGTTAATAAATCAGAAAATGAGCACAAGTCATCTATTTGTTGTGGCTGTGAAGAAATGGCAAGCACGATCCTGAGATGTATCCAGCAGTGTTTTCTAGAAAAGATCAGATAGCCTATGAATGTCTTCATCTAGAAAATTGTGTGCGGTTCTACCTGCTCATATTTTTGATGCACTTGTTCAAAAGGAACACAGACCTAAAGAAGGCCTGCAATTGAAGAAATGGAGAGAGTGTTCTACCAAATGAGAAAAAGAGCTTGATTTGTTTACCCTAGGAAAGTGGAACCTGAGAAGAGATACAATTGTTCTCTATGCGTGCACTGAGGAGGTACACTTATACCAGAAGAAGTGAACGTCTGTTAAACTTGCCATAAGTAAACTTAGGCTGGAAGTTGGAATAAAGTTCCCAGCTACCAAAGGTAGGAGATCTAAAACAAGATTCCAGTAGGTGAAATGTAGGTAGGCATCCTAAACTTTTTGATTCCTTCATGAAAAGGACTATATGACATGTAACAGCAAGAGAGTGATAGGCTTTTATGTTGTCAGATATGTAAATTCAGCATTATAAATCCACCAAAGTTTCAGCTACAAAAATGACTTTTCAGCGAGAGATGAGAATATTAGTGCTTGGGTAACAGAGGAAAATTCAAGAATGTGCATAGTTTTAAGGGGGAAATATGCAGCTTGTTGCTGTTGTATACTTTCAGTGAGAACATTACGAAGTAGTGAAGTGGCTCAAGGCTATAGTTATTGAAATATTGCAGAATATCTTGGTGTGTTATTGGCTTAATTAATAAGAATTGTTTTATCTATGACTTGTCTGACACGAGTTTAGGTAGCAATGAATAAGTTCAGTGCCATTATTTGTTTGTATCATTTGAGAGCGAGCATGTCTGAAAACAAATTGTACACAGATATTAGCTAATGGTCTGGTATTCAATTCAGTAAGTCTGAGAGAATCCTAGTAACCTGTAAGAAGTAGGTATGTAGAGATGTATGTAGAAAATGTATCTGTTCCTCTTATTAAATGTTTCTGTTTTTCATAACTCATGTTTACAAACTACTGTAGTTTTGATGCCAGCCTGCTCTAAAATAATCACATTTCAGTGCTGCTGAGGAAAGCTGCTCGCCATATTTAGCTTGCAAACTGCATCAATCTGCTTTGAACACAGACCAGGTCACTGCAAGCCATACTGTTTCCATTTTGAAATTAGATCGTCTGCGCGTATTATGAGGGATTGAACTTCAAATCAATCCAGAAACTGTAGCTGGTACAGAATGTGATACCTAATACTAAAATACTGCTTTTTGGCAGAATACAGGCCAAACCAAATTCTTACAAATATCCATGCTAGATTCCAGGTGCAGCTGAAGATTTGAATAATTTTGCAAGAACGATCTAGAACCTATGTGTTTCAGAACCAGTTTTATACCCTGCCACAGCTCTGGTCGACAGAAGCATTCTGGTAACTAGGGGAAGAAATGAGTAAATCCAAAAAGTAAGAGAAATAACAACCCCAAACAAATATATATATATATTTAATAGAACTCCAACTTTGAATGGAAGCCTTTGACACTGTCTCCCACAGTATTCTTCTGGAGAAGCTAGCAGCCTGTGACTTGGACAGGTACACTCTTTGCTGAGTAAAAAAAACTGGCTGGAGGTCCAGGCCCAGAGAGTAGTGGTAAATGTAGTTAAACCCAGCTGGCATCCAGTCACGAGTGGTGTTCCCCAGGGGTCAGTATTGGGGCCTGTCCTGTTTAACATCTCTATTGATTATCTAGACAAAGGAATTGAGTGCACCCTCAGTAAGTTTGCAGATGACATCAAGCTGGGTGGAAGTGTTGATCTGCCTGAGGGTAGGAATGCTCTACAGAGGTATCTGGACAGGCTAGGTTGTTGGGCTGAGGGCAATGGAATGAAGTTCAACAAGACCAAGTGCTGGGTCCTGCACTTCCATCTCAACAACCCCATGCAACTCTACAGGCTTGGGGCAGAGTGGCTGGAAATCTGCACAGAGGAAAAAGGTCTAGGGGTGTTGGTCAATGCTCAGCTGAATGAGCCAGCAGAGCACCCAGGTGGCCGAGAAGGCCAGCAGCATCCTGTCTTGTATTAGAAATTGTGTGGCCAGCAGGACCAGAGAGGTGGTTGTCCCCCTGTACTCAGCCGTGGTGAGGCTGCACCTTGAGTACTGTATTCAGTTTTGGGCCCCTCGCTACAAGAAAAACATCGAGGCCCTCGAGAACGTCCAGAGAAGGACAATGAAGCTGGAGAAGAGGAGGCTTAAGGGAGACCTTATTGCTCTCTACAACTGCAAGAGGAGGCTGTGGTGAGGAGGAGGTCAGCCTTTTCTTCTGAGTAACTAGTGATAGGGTGAAAGGGAATGGCCTCAGGTTGCTCCAGGGAAGTTCAGGCTGGATACTGGAAACAGTTCTTCTCTGAAGAGTGGTCAGGCACTGGAACAGGCAGCTGCCCAGGGAAGTGGTGGAGTCACCATCCCTGGAGGTGCTCAAGAAATGCCTAGCTGTGGTACTGAAGGATGTGGTTTAGCGGGCAACACTGATGATAGGTGGGCAGTTGGACTAGATGATCTTAGAGGACTTTTCCAACCTTAATGATTCTATGGATCTATTGTTTCCTGTCTTGTTTGGTCTCACATTGCCAAGATTTAATCTTGTTGCATGCTCAAGATACCATTAACCTCTATGCTGAGATTGTGGGGAAAAAAAAAAAAAATGAAACAAAAAAGTGGTGTTTGTGAGAAAGAACATTGTTATTGGATTTGATTCTTATTGTAGAGTTGGTTTGTTGGAATGATTCTATAGAAGAAACCTTTGAAGATTAGGATTAAACACCGGGACACACCATCTTTTTACGTGATAGATTTTACAATATTAAAGAACTGTAGGGGCTTGTGTGGAGATGTCATCTATGCACTTCTATTATCCATAAGACATCACTTAGTCAAGATTTTTTTTTTCCTCAAGATTCCAGGCATCTGTACTTGAAATGTCTATTTATTACACTCAGGATATGAAAGATATGTATAAAAATCAAAAGTCAAGATATCTTCTGTTTGTTTTTAATTCCAAAGAAAGGCTCTCATTCTATCTTGTGTGGGGATTTTGAAGAAGATGACAAATAAATTACAAAGCCCGAGAAAATTGCTTCCAGACAGCAGTAGAAAAGAACAAAAAGCCACTGAAACCATTTGACTCAGCCTTGGTTTCTTCCAACGAAAAGGAAAAAATCTATCTGGTTGCAGAAACAGGATTAAGCTTTAGAATGAACTGAGATTGTGATGAGTAAAATAAGAGTTTTAGTTTAGCTTATATGTTCATGCATGTGAAAAATAGAGATATTCTGATAGAGTATTTTCACTTTAGGAAGCAAAATTTTTTTAAAAAATTTTTCTTAAGTTTTTCAGTCAGCTCTGACATAATAAAATAGAAAAATACAAAAAAAGCTATGATGGTACACTCTTCTGTATGAGAACAACTTTGTTAATATCTCCCACAATTGTCTCCGTGTTACATGAGTGGACAGTTCTGTGTTGCGAAACATATGAAGTGCTTCAAGGCATCATTAGATCATGTAATCTCCATACCAAAACCACTAATAGGGGAAGGGCTATACATTTCCCTGCTGCATTACTTTAGCTTTTTCCTGCTGTAGACTACAATACTAGGTGCATTTGGTTAACAGGTTGGCAAATAAGCCAGGCCAACTTTTCCAGCAGCTGTGAGTCTGAACTCTGCAGAGCTGCTCAGAACTGCACACCATATTTGTAACACTCAGACCTGGTTGGGACAGTACTCATGGGAGATGGTTGTGAGTCTCATACCCTACACAGCCTGAGATCTGGCAGGAGGCTTTCACTAAGTGGGCTTCTTTGTCAAAGTATGATTACAGCAAGAAAAAATTACAGAATGCTCAACATCTCAGCAATATCCTCTTCAAAGAAACAATACCATCATTGAGCACAAAAACATTGCTAAATTTTAATATCAGTGCTGAAATGCAGGAATACAAAAAATGTGTGCTTGTTGGATGATGAACACATAAAGTGAAAGCACATACCAAGGTCAGTGATATCACCAGGAACCCCGCTGCCTAGTGCCACTGTTTAGTGCCTACCAAGTGAAACACTGGACTGATTGTACAGCTAAAATGTGTTCTTATTATCATTAATGAAATTATAAGAACCTGTCTTATGCAAATCATGTTCCAGTTCATTGATTTGGCTTGGGGGATTTAACTGTGATTCTCAAACAAAACTCAAACTAATTCTATATTTAAAATACATAAAGTTGCAATTAAAAAACTATGCATTCTCTCCCTACTAAAGTACAAAGACAGCTAAAGAGTAGAAGCCTTTCTTTTCAGCTGCGTCCTCTCAAACCAGAAACAAGTCCCAGAGATAAACAGTGGGATTGACTCCTTCAAAAGCCTGAGGCCCAGTGGGAGCCTGGCAACACTGCCTTCCGCAGGGTGAGCTCAAGCCTGCTGGCAGGCACACTGCTTGGCTACAGGCTGTGAAGGTGCTACTACCCACTCAGCCCTCTTTCCTGATGCTGTGGAGAAGACATCCACACCCATATATGCATACGCCTGCTTACCTGCACACATGTTCTTGTCAATGCTTGCCAAGCTACCTAACTACTTCCCTCTTATTTTTCCGTAATTCAGTTGAGCTGCTCTGAGCTAGAAAGGAAATAATCAATAACAGGAGTTGCTGGAACAATATATACCTGCTTTATATGCTCAGTTTGTGCTTCTGGGGAGCCACTCCTACCTCACAATTCTTCTAGCATTGTTATGCATTTTTGCCACCCTTCGTTGCCATCAGAAATAAATCAACATCAGTTTTGGCAGAAAAAAATAGCAGAAAAAGTGCAAATAAACCTATCTGAGCCTTCAAAAATATTTGGTGCATTGTTGAAAGAAGCAAAACAGCTGTAAGAAAGTATTTTATAGCTTACCATGTAATCACAGAGAAGTATCCTACAAATCAGTGAAACTGCAATGGCAATGTGGCAAGGACAATGCCAAACGATGCTGGGATGCTGTTACTCACAATTCTCATCTAAGCCTATGGTTATTTTTGCACTCTGTGATTTAGCCTTAAACAGCCCTTAAATCAGGTTATTTATCTGAATTCTCTGAGATGAGCTGCTGTGATACAGCATTTAGAAACACGTTCCCACATTTTTCTGCAACATTTCATTGCTTTCTGACCAAAAATTCTTAGGTGAAAATCCTGAAGCTACAGAGGAGGACTTGGATTCTGCTTATGTGTAAAAGTAAATTATCAAATGAAAGGATTGTGTTCCTCAGTAAAGACACTTGGACTGTGTGAGTTTGATAATTGATCCTGTAAAATCTTCATGTTTCCCAACATAAATACACACATATTTCCTTAGAGGAGCCTTACCTTCTCACCCATCTTCTCTCTTCACAAGCTATTCTTCCTTCACTTGTGTGGTCTCAAAAATGCATATCCCATCCTTCATTACTTTGATTCCCTCTAATCCATAAAAATGTTTCCTTCTTTTGGAGATTAAACTCCTGAAAGGCAGCCCAGTACAGAACTGATGCTGTTTGGCAGTGCTTTGGTCTACCATTCCATTCATAATCTGCACCAGAGCAGCTGTGCTAGAATGCAACACTCACTGCCATGACAGCTCACCAGTACATGATCAGCCACAGGCCACTCATCTACTATTGATATTTCTGATTTCATTGCCATAGATGTTAGTAATTACATAACTGTTACATTGTTTTGCAAATAGAGGTACAGCTACAACGATATGAAGAAATTTTCTGTAAACTGTGATATTTAAAATTGTCTGTGCTTTATCTACTACTGATATTTGAAATGTGGAGTTTGTATGAATGACAGATTTTCTTTATAAATTTAAAAAACACCAGGAAGATTTCCTTAGGTTAAAAAAAGGTTGGTATTTCAAAGATAAAAAGACTAATTTGCGCTTGGGAGAATTAAATAGGGACTCCCTCAGTTATGAAAGCTTTAATGAGAAATGTATGTATGATGCATACAAAATGAAAGGTCTCTCTGAATTGGGAACAAACCAGTGTTTTAGCAGGATTTTCACAATTTCTGTATTTTCTGTCACAGAATAGAATGAAAAATTAAAATCAGAGTTTCCTCTGGAAAAAATTGCGACTTAAGATAAAACTAAAATTTTCTATTTTCAATGTTTGTGGTATTATATAATTTAAAGAATAAAAACTTGAATAGATTTCTGAAAAGACCAAGTATTTTACTTTTCCTTCGGGAATTCTTATCTTCGCATGAAGCATGTTGCCATTGAAACATTTGCCAATGGAAAAAACATACTTGTAAGATTTCTAGTAAGCTCAAGATACTAGAAAATTGCTAGCAGTGAAGCTTATAGAATACAAAGTTTTAAAAGACAAACTTCCAGCTCAACTCTTTCCGACAAAGCAGGTCAGTGGCAACTGACCAGAGAACAACAGCAACTTTATGAGAAAGTTCCAACTGCATCGATCAAATCATTTTATCTTGTTTAATGTGACACAGTACAATCAGTGTTTTGAAATGTGTCCTACCTCCTCAATGGGGGTTGCAGGAAAGGAGTATTTTCCAGGTCTGTCGGGGTCATACAGTTTTATTGTGCTGTTAAATAACCAAATAAGATTTTTTTTTTTTTTTTTTTTACTTCATAACCTCACACTGAAATGATATGACAATGCATTTGCCAGATAAAACATGGTGTGGACCAAATTTTTCTCCAGATGATTTCCTTAAGGTACATTGAAAAGTTCTTGGTTAAACACTTTCAGACAGCCAAGCATATAAATGGTAATATTTAATTAAAGCTTAATTCTTGTAAGTAGTCCAAACTAAAATTGTTCTAGTCATTCCGTAGTCATGGAACCATGGAAATATGAAGTTGGAAAGGACTACAAGAAGTCACCATCCTGCACCAAATAACATCCAGTACTCATACAAAAACATACAAATACAAGCATGTTGAGGCAAGCAAGTCCAAAATATTTCATGTACTCTCTGGAATCATTGGCTTCCCAGGTGTGCTACACTTGCACATCTGCAGAATTGCTAGCACATGGGTCTTCTCTTGCTGCTTGGTTCAAGAAGTCATTCTTCCTTATTCTTTTCCCTTTTTTCTTTCTCTGGCTGATTTCTGGACTTGAGATGTGTAAAATCAAAGCAAATGGAATTTTAGATATGGTGAAGGGAAACTGCAGTGGAAAACTAAGCGGTTTTGCTCTTTCATCTCACCTATCTTGAGCTTGGAGGTCTTTCAGTTCTGTCTTTCAGCAGTGTTCCTATTAAATTGTGACCCAGAATGACTGAATAAACCTGTTCCAAGACCTGTTTCTAGCTCTCAATCTGCATTTCGGAGACCAAGGATGTTTGGTGTACACATGAAATCAAATTTCTATGAGGATTATTATGAAATAAATTTTTGTCAAATGCCTCCTCCTTTTTTCATTCAATTATGAGGTTTTGTAATCAGTGCTATGGGCTGTCCCAGCCTGAAAGGGGTTGAATTTTCAAAAAAGAGTGGATACAGTTGTGTGGTAATGCCTGCTGAGTGGGACGCAATTACTACTGAAGATCTAAACTAGCAAAGCTTAAATCTTTTTGGAGCAGGAGTCTAGTCAACGGCATTTTCATTAAGAAATAACTACTAAGACTTCAAGTATGTATCATTTTTAGAACAGCACTTAAAAGTCTGAAAGCTGGTCACAGAGGGATATATTTTGTCTGTCAAATCAGAGGTGCTCCATAAGCATCCTCAGATGAAACGTACAAAGTAAACATACACTCCTACTTTGAGTTGTCTACATACTGTGAATGTATATTCACATTATGATGTATTTCCATATAGCAGAGTCCTGAATCAGACTCTATTTTACCTTTCATACATCTGAAAGGTGGTCTTTGTCCCCCACACGTTCATTTCCTTTACATCATGTCAGCTATTCTGAATCAAAACACTTTACCAGCAAAGCAAAACATTTTTGCTAAAAAAAAAAGCTCACACCTTTTTGTATATTTTATTCACAGCTTTTGGGAGAGGGCTGCTTTAGTTATTCTATTTTATATTCCTTTTCCCAGCTCTGTGAAGCTAAATGAAGGTTTCACTCAGCTCTCACCGCATAGTGCCTTTTATGATCATTTTCTGTTACTTTAGGATTTCCATTCTAACTGATCAATATTTTCACTTTCAGACTTCTATCACAGCCTTGTCAGTTTCTGCAGATGGTTTCATAGCCTACCTGCCTTTCAACAAGCATATTTTTGCCATCAACATTAATTTGTCCAGCCTTAGACAAAATGCAAAATAATGCAGAAAAGCTACACATTGGAAGTAACTTTTCTTTCTCATCCATATGAATTCACTCTATGGGTGGTTCCATCCGCTTCATATACTAATTACCTAGAAGAGGAACTTCTATTATAGCTTCTTCTGAAAGTTATGGTGGGAGGAGTGGAGTCACAACTGTTGTGTAGATTCAGAAGCTATATTCCTGTGGAACATTGTCAGAGAAGAGAAAGAGGAGTAAGATTCTGTTCTAAGTAATAAATAAATAACAAAGGTCTTAGATAAACTCCAGATCTCCGTGCTACTTCTAATCATACAGTGAGCAATAGCATGGATGGACATGGAGTAGCTGAAGATGTTCCTTCAGTAAGAATATTTGAGATAATCCCTCAAAGGACAAAGTCTAATAATAAATTTTACTTGGCAGTATATGTTGTTAGTTTCCTTCACTTTTGTAAATTTTCCAGTCATGAAATTAAAGAGCTTTCTTTTGCTTTTCGTGATAAAACTTCTCACTTAAGCTTGTCTGGTAGAAAGACTGAATATAGATAAAGCCAACTTCTCTACAGCGTAACTGATCCAATAAAACTGATGTGTATGCAACATCATTCCTCCTTTCTATAAGCCCAGATTTCTCTTTTTGTTGGGTTCAGCAGAAGAAAGATAGTTTATAGTTGCAGGTATACCCCAAATCATCGTGTTTGTTTTTAAAATTATAAAACTATGATATTTTTGAAAGTGTCACCTCAACTATTCACTAATTAGAAGTAAAGAATTGTGTTGAATTTCATGGTTTTGGAAACAGAAACCCATTTCAGAATTGAACAATGCTGATGACTTACCAGAAAGATTACATAGTTTTAATTCCACAAAATGTCCTGGTAACAAGTTCTGGTCTTTTTTAAAATTACTGAATTATTTGCTTTCCTTCACAACTCAGTATTATCTCAGTATCACTTTTCCTAAAGTTCTCTGTCATCAGAAATGCCGATCAGCTGAATCATGAATTCTAATCTCTTAGATTCTATCTTAAAGGAGTATAGAATATGTATCTGTGAACAAATTAGTAGTCTTAGGAGGATTTGTTCCTGTACTCATATTAGAATGAAACATTTTGCTAGGCTGAGGCCACAAGTAATCTGACTCCTATTACCACTGAATTAAAGGTCAACTTGAAGAGCGGGGATCAAATATTTTCTCACAGACTACTTCAGAATCCTCTGAAAGAATTGTACATGTTCATTAGTATCTGTTCCATAGACTTTTTGAATTCACTTGGTAGTGAAGACATAATGACTAATTTTGCCTATTTATTTCACTGACATATACAGCTTTATTTAAATTCAACAAGTCACACAAAAAAATCCCTTAGTGGTTTTGCCTATGGCCAAAGTGGAATATTCAAAAATAAATTAATAAAAAGAGTTAATCAGCTTTTGTATGTATCTTTTTATCCAAGGAAGCAAATATAAATCTGGCATCTTTTCAAATTCAAGCTAATAGTCCATTGGAATGAAATGCTTGTAAGCCTAATTGCATGATCACGCACAAATACTAAATATTAGGCAACCAGATACTCCAGTTGAAAATATTCTGTTCTCCAGAACTTCTCATATCAACCTTGAAATCATTGATGTCTGTATATTGTCATCGGTACTCAAGAGCAGATCATTTTCTAACTTAACTGTACCCATACAGATACTGTTACAACCTGTCTCCTCTAATATTCATTATAACATCCCAGTATGTCTGTCTTCTCCTCGTGTAAACCTATGCACCTTTCCAACAATGTAGTTTTTCCATTTCTTAATGGGATATGAAGATTTGTCACATTTCTTTGTATCAGTTGTGCTTTCATTTTCAACCAGCGTTATCTGATCCCTAGAATTTCTCTTGGAAGGTGAGGGTTATTGTTCTTGCGGATGGGCATGTATCATGCACTAACCTGTGCAGTTTCAAGTGTGACATACATCCACAGGTAAGGAGATATGACTCATTTCACACAGGGAAGTCTGTATTAGTCACCTGTTCCCTTTCATTCTTCATCCAGAAATATCAAGCAAAAATTGAGACTAAGGTTCATATATTCATATCCAATAATTCTCCTTAGTTCTCAAGGTAGATGACGACAAAAAATTCCTTGCTCTTTGATAACAATTATGAACATCCAGTCTAGACATGGAAGCCTAACTCTCTACTTCCCCAGACTCTGCACTAACTATTGGTCTGATAGGACAAATGAGCTTCTTTTGTCCATTTCAGTGTAATTAACTCCTGGGAAGAAAATTGATTACTATTTCCAAGATTTAATCAACCACTTTAGCATTGCTATTTGCAACACTGAATGTCAAAAATGGCTTTCAACACTGCAGGATTAGTTAGTCCTATGAATTTCAGATTTCAAGCCTTTCAATGATAGGCAGTCTTCATTGGAGTCTATGATATGCACCATTTTATGCCACAGCCTTCTAAACTGCTCAGTGTCTTTATTTCCTATTCCTCTAATCCTATGATCCTTGTCATGTGAACAGCAGTTTAATAACAAATACAATAGCAGAACACAGGGGATATATGGATCCTGACATTCCAGCCAGGGTTTGTTTGGTACTTCTGCCTCTCTCATCTGCACACCGAATTTGCTAAAATCACGAAGCATAATCATTCTGCTATCTCCCTTTCACACATTTTTTTCATGTAACCTATGAAAGACTCTAAACTCTAATGCTACCTGTAACAAAAGCAAATGCAGTTGAGTAAGATGACTTAGGATGTACGGAACATTGGAAATGCTGAATGAGAGAAGCCCAAAAAAACCAATCCTAACCAATGCTTCTTGCAGAATGAGTGCCCTTCCTCCAAGACCTCAGCAACTGGCATTGACTCCGTGGTTTGAAACAAACGTTGAAGTCTTCTCTGCATTCTTAAGAATAGTTCTCTTTTTCCATTTTCTCTAGAGCTCAGCTTTGAGTCAGCACCATGCTGTAGGCAGACAGCTTGTTCCTCTCAGGGATTTCCCAGGCTGCGTTTCTCTCTCTGCCTTTTCCAATCTGCATTCAAAAAGTTCTACACAGTTGAGCTTGCCCTTGAGGAAAGGAACAATTCTCCCTTTTTTCTCCTTTCCAGAAGTTTTAATCTGACTCAGAGCACTGAAGGTAGAGGGAGATAAAAATAAGACCACCTTGGTTGCCATCCATGCAACCTCTTTAATATAACAGGAAATATGCAATGGATTTATACAATCAGCTTGAAGCAATCTACTTTTTGCAACCATAACTCTATAGCATTAAAGTGCTCTAAAATAAGAATCATTTGAATATTAACTTGCCTTTTAGAAGATTCTAGTACATTATACAGGAGTTTTGGCCACTATTTTTCCCCTGTTCTAGTTTGGATTGTGCCTTTCAGCATGCAGGACACCTATTTTCTAATGTTAACACTTTCCTCTTACATTCCACGAAGGCCGGGGCTTACAAGCAAATAAAAAATCTTTTATTTAGATTCCTTATCGCACCAATGGTCCTCAACAAGGTGCTATGAGTCACAGCAACTTCACTCACATGTGTTGGGCTCACAGTTTTCTTAAGTGGGAAATTCCCTGAACAAAGTATGAGAAAGAAAGCAAGTCCACTAGTCTGTGTATATCATTCTGCAAATGTAGACCTTTGGAAGAACAGTTAAGATCTAAATATTATTATGTGGAGTCTTTAGAATTCAAACACTCTTCAGAATATTTTGTTTCAAAGACACAAAAGGTGTAGGCTATGATAGCAGATAATGACATAATGTGGTATTATCAGCATAGAGACATACTTCCCTCCTCAAGCACAATCTTTTGGAGCTCAGACTCCTTCAGTAGCACCAGTGAGACACTTCTCAGTTCCTAGCATCAGCAAGGCAGCCCCCTGAAGCTCTGGACATAACTTCTTCAATGACACAGGATGGGACAGTACACAGGAATGCAACTCTGTTATCCCTTCTCAAGTCAAAGGCTACCAGATTATTTCCTTCCCCTTCATGTTAATGTGATTATAGGGAGCTTTGAATCATCTAGAAGGTGAACAGTCTTTCTGTCATCTCACAGCAGAAAGAGAAATTACTACATAGGTGCCTCTGTAAGTAATGTCTCCTATTTATTTCCACAGAAACTACAACAGATACAAAGAGCACAATAACACTATTTGATAAAGCAAATTCTCAGGTACAAAATATTATTTTCTAAAGTCACCACATCTTACAAGCACACAAGTAAAACCGCCTCTGCCAAGTTCTTTGCAACCTCAAGCAACATACCAGAAGGTATTCCACCAGACACACACAGAAAAGTCCAAACTCACATGACCAGGGACAACAACCTCCCAACAAAACATCACCCCTCCAGCAAATTACAGCTCTCAGAGAAAAGCCTGCTTTTCTGGCTGCTGGTCCTTATATGAATCCAGGGTGACACCTGCCCCCCTCCTCCCCACCCCTGGGCCCAGCCCTTCCAGTCAGTGGGGACCACAGGTGCAAACAATCTGACCCTCCACCACGTGCTCAATCACAAGTTCAGGCCCTGATTAACAGTTCCCCTACATACCACTATTAGCTGTGCATTTTTGTCGGTGATAGGCAAGAGCCGGTATGTGGTACTCATAAAAATCTGTACCAGTGGAGGTGGCCTACTGTTTCACAGCTGCTATGATGGCATTATTGTTAGGAAAATGTTGTCCACGCAGTCCATATTTCATTGGTCAGAATAGAGGAAAGGCAGAAGGCACCAAATCTGGACTATGTGGTGGATGTGATAGGACAGCCCAGCCAAGATTGGCAATCTGCTCCACCGTCTTCAAGCAGGTATGGGGCCTGGTGTTACTGTGTTGCAAGAGAAAGGTTGTCTTCTACTCTGGCCTGACTCTGGAAGTTCAAGCCTTCAGCTTAGCATTGTGATGTAGCGTTCATAGTGGATGGTTTGACTGGGCTTCAGGAAATCCAGAAAGATCACCACTTTCCTGTCCCAATCACGTTGTACGCTAGAAAGTTCAGAGTAAAAATCTCTCTGATTTGAAAGAGTGGGCATATACTTATCTATACGCTATCTTATATAAAGTGAATATACAATAAGAACAATACTGATTCATAATGACATTTTAATAATCCTTTTCTAATTATTTAAATCAGTTGGGGATGTTCTGCCATTAGAAAATATAATATTAAGAAATTTGTTCTTCCAGTCTTTTTCTATGATGCTTTCTACTAGTCTGTTAGTTCTTTGAGTCAGATACTCATTTCATGCCTACTTTGACAGTACCTGGGTCCTGCCTTCCTTGTGGTATATAAATACGCAGATAATACAATAAAAGGAACACAGAAGTAACCTGTTTAGTAGAATATTTTCTTTTGCTTTCTTCTGTTTTTAAATCTGGATTTTAGGAAGCAGAAACTAATTTCTACTTTTCCCAATCAGCATGGGAAGCAGGAAAGTATGGTCAGCTGTTGTTATTAATTTTAACTTAGTTGTGAGTTGTAAGAAATGCATTTAGGGAGAATCTTGTGTTTTTCAGTAAAGAAGTGAATACATTGAACATCTATTTCTGTAGTGGATATATTTGTATGACTACTAGTTTTCCAGAGTGAAATTAGCAATAACAAAACGTCTTCTAGTGACAGTTTTATAGTGGTATTTACCAAAATGCCAGCAATTTTTAGAGCTAAATGCAAAACTTATTTCCTAAAATTTACTTTCCCTCACTAAGTTTGCTAGACAAGGTCTTGATTTAACTATAAAACTGATGAGACAACACTGGTGGTAAAAGTGATCACTTAACAAATATACAAACATGTTTCCCAGTACACAAATGAGTCTGTATCTTTCTGTGTGAAGGGTCAAATAAAAAGAAATCCGTTTCATGTCATTGAAATTGTTGAAACTATTAAATATAACAATAGTTGTTAATGTGTTAGGGCTTTTGTTATTGAACAGGAAATGAATAAGTATATCCTACAAAACTACATCTCCTTTTAACCAAATTTGAAAAGTATAGTTCTTTCAATATCCTGTCAAAGCATAAAGCTGAAATGGAAAGAACTAAGTAAAACTGAACCAAGGATTGAGAACCTTAGGAAAACTGGTTTTATCTTGAATGATCTGACCATTAGAGAATTAAGGATAGGCAAGAAAATGGTTCAGCTAGTCAACACTAGGTGCGGCTTTTCTGCCCCAGCCAGCCCTACCTCTCTGTTTGCTAGCTGGGTAAGGAAGAAGGCATGTTCATGATGCAGAGCTATGAATTCTCAATGGACAGCTGGCCACTGCCTGTCAGATGTTGACAGTACACACAAATGTATCTGCAGCAGTGTAAAGCTTCCAGGCAGTATTTTGTATTGGCCTTGCTTAGGTTAAGTCTGTTCGTAATCTTCAGAATCTTTTAACTGCTCCAATGCTGTTGATTACCCAAATAGTGTGACAGAAAGAATAAATAAACATAAATAAATGAAAAAATTCTTTACAGTTGTCTCAAACATTTGTCCAATTCCCCCAAATATGTTCTGGGTAACAAAAAAGTACAAAACAACAACAAAAAAACCCCAGCACCTCTCTGACCTATCCAGTATATTTTACCAGAGAAATATGTGTACTTGTGGCATTGAAACCTTTGAAACTCCTTATTGTATAAATGTACTTGCGTTGCTCTCCAAAATCAGCTCCTGGTCTCCCTAGCAACACAGACTGCAAAGAGTTCACCAGCCTGGTGTTCTGCCGTCTGTGCAAGTTCCCAAGTCAACTGGAAGATTTTTGGTTTAGGATTCAGAGCTTCCCTTAAACCAGTTCAAATTACTGGTAAGGAACATTTTTCTTTTGTAGAAGTCTCATAAAAGCTGTATTTATCTAGAATATATATGCAATGTACCAATAGGCATTTCTGAGAAAAACATAATTTTCATGGTAGTTGAATGAAGACCCGGCAATTTATTGCCTTCCTCCTTCCCTACCCAATGACTCATGATGATAGAAGACATTTTTATACCAAAACTCATTTATTTAACATAGCTTCCCTTAATAACTTATTCACATAAGAATATAAGAACACATGCAAGAATAATTCCATTTCTTTCTCAAATCTTCTAGAAAGTAATGCATTTTTCTTGTGCAGTAAGAAAGAAATGTGAGAAATATTTATTATTCCACCTGTCAGTGCTTGTGAGGTGTTATCACAGGACTAATGGTTTCATAAGGCTGTCTTCGCTGGCTTCAGCCATTGAAGTTTTAAATTGGTTCTGGAAATTAAAATCTCTTCTTAAAACATTACCTCCACAGTCCCTTCCAGTTAGATTGAGGTTTTGTTTTTTCCTTTTCTCATTATTTTTTTTTGCTTTTGAGACTTATTTTTAATGCTAGTTCTGTGCACACATGAAGTAACAGTAATTTCATTTAGGTTTAAGACTGAGATAGTCCCCTTCATCAGCTGCCACGGCATTCCACTGCATGTCACTGAATTGAGGAGAAAATCACTAATGAAGGCAATACCGCATGGGTTAACAGTCAAATATTAAGTCACTCAGAACGTTTGCAGGCTTCTTGATTCATTTGCACACTGCAAAGAGACTAAGAGAGGGAATAGAAGGACAGTCAGCCTCTCAGATCGGGCAGTTCTGAGCTCTAAGCCCCAGGATCCTGTCCTAGAACGCAAAATAGGCTAGTGGGAAAAGTGATACAGCAGGGAGATCACTGTGTACTTTTGGACAATTTCCTTTTTCCTATATATTTAAATGCACAGGGAATAATCCCTCTATTACAGGGAGGCCCACGAAATGAAGATGGGCAAAGGTTCATCTGAAGGGAAAGAAAAATATATTCTTGTACTGGATCATACTGGATTTTCCCGTCAGAATGAGTGGGGAATAGCTTTGTGGCTTGTTTGCTGGAAAGCTGTGGGACCGGGAGGAAGGGATAAGCACATGTCAGACAGACATACTCAAATCACGACCTTCCCTCAGCAAAGTAAGTCAGTATGGTTTTGTTTTCCCTCATGGGTTTAAATTATGGAAACAAACCGTGGAAGTCTTTGGTGGAAGCCTTTCAGCAGACACGCCACACTGCCCAGTTGTGCTGGTAGCGCTGGGTTAGACACGTCTCCACGCCTGGGGTGTGTGAACATGCTCTGTGTGTACATTCTGTACTCTGACTTCTCTGCAGCAAAACACGGCTGGATCTATTGCTGCTTTATTAGCATTTCTGCTCCAGAGCAACGCAAAACCACCAGCCCCAGAAAAAAATCCATTTAATTAGATTTTCCCCCCACATCTGCTTGGATCCAAGGGACTTGCTGAACACTGTGCTGCCTCCAGGTAATGTAGGGGAAGGGCTTCTCCAGTCTGTACCAAACTCCTGCTGCAAGGGGTTTACTTGAGTTACTGAAATGCTCCGTAAAATAAAACCTAGTCTGACAAAAAGCAGCTGCAAGTGAACTGCAATTCTGGTTTCTGATGAAAACTTGAATGACTAGATTGTATGTGGGGTATGATTTTAAACAAAAATACATCTTACGTGCAGTTTGTGGCTAAGCTCAGGTGTTGTATGGTAAAACTGCACATGAAATACACATGAATGATTTAGAAAAAGATTTGAAATCCATATCATCTACAGGATCTGTACTACCTTGAACACAGCAGCACATGTACCATTTTTAATTGCTTATCTGTAAGTAAATCTTAATTAGACTAACTCAAATTGAAACAAGTAAGTTATTTAATTCTCATTTTCCCCTCTGTTCCTCAGAATGAATTCAGAATAGGAGAAGCAGTTTCCAGATCTGTCATGCAAGCTAAATCAAAACCAGAAGTAAGAAATAAAGGCAGACTTTCCCTTCTGTATACTGTTTGTTTCCCAGTCTCTTTTATCAACATTTTTTTCATAGCAGTTTCCAGAGAAAAGCTGTGCCAGTCAAAAACACGGAGAAATTTTTATACACAGCAAAACAAAAGTTTAATCAGTGTTGCATTACTGCTTTTTTTTTTTTTTTTTTTTTTTTTTTTTTTTTTTTTTTTTAAGTGATAGCATGGTAGAGAGATCTGCTTGTTTTCATTCAATTATTTTTTGTTTGTACAAATGTTCTTAATTCATGGACAGGTGGTTACAAAATGAGGCAAGTCCTGATTTAATTGTCCTTTCCTTTTGCAAAATACTACTTATTGACAGTTATTTGGCTTGGTAGTAAGTGATGGCTAAATGTACTATTCTACTAATTTATTAATTAAAAATGAGAGTATTCAAGCATTTCAAATTGACTGTTTTTTCGTTCTGTTTGTGAATGAGTTTATTTTGCATCTGCTGTTTATGGATGGGTTGGTTTCAATAACAAAAAACAGACATGTACCTGAAATTATTTTGGGGACCTTAATATGAAGAATAGGTTCAAGCAAATCACTACATATGGCTAACCATACTGCAAACTGCCTGAATTCAAGATCATCCCCAAATAATGCAGAAAAATAATCAGGTTTTCCCCCAATATAATTAAAATCTGCACTGTAAATGCATACACACATGGGATTAGAGTCACATTTCCATTTGAAACTTTACCTCTGGCATTTCCTGACTGTTGGGTACTTAACCATGCAGTCTTCAAGTTTTCTTAACTTGGTGGTTTTACTTTTTTGAATGGAATGTGTATTTGTGCTGGAGATAGATAATGATCAAACATCTGCCAGCAGATACACAGACCATGCCAACTGCTTGCAGGCTTCACCAAGGAGGAATACCCAATTTTGTGGTCTAGAAATACCAGCCCTTAACTCTCTGCACTTTTTCACGAATAGGCGGGAGGTATTCCTTCCAGCAGAGGGCAGTGTATCTTCGAACAGTATTTTATTGTAGTTTAAGAGTGAAAATTCAAATATTCTTTGAAAAAAAAAAATTGAAATGGAGTAAATGATAAACAAGAGAGCTCATTTGCATTGCCCTTCAGGTGTAATGTGATTTTACTTTGGCTTTATTCCAAGAAGTACAGAGAAGACCTTTTGATTAACAATGGTATGCCATTATGAAAAAGAAAACCACTCTAGCTCTTAAGAATTAATAAAATGTGAAATTGTGATACATGAATAATGTATTCTGACAGTCCTATTCAAAAAGACCTGATTTTTGTGTGGTTTGGTTTAAGGTGTAACTTTCTGACAAATATTTTTCCTCTTAAGGAAAAAATTAGATTAGTATTTTATGTCAAACAATAGAACCCATTAAGATTTTGTCCAGAGTATTGTTTCTAATTACAAACCATGCAGATATGTAAGGGCTCCGTCTCTTTAGATACTCATTATGAAATATGCTGCTGTTTCAAATTTCTGACCTCTGCAAAGATGAAAATGCTGTCAAAATTGTAGGACACTGTGACAGGCTGGAAATCATGTGGCTTGAGACTGCAATTGCATGGTTGTGATTTAGTAGCTCTCTTGCATAAGAAAGACTCAAAGCCTTTATTGATAGCTGTGAATTGTCCCTTTTCATTGCATTTTCCTGTAGAATACCCACTCTGAGAGTCTGATGCTCAGCATCTGAAGTTTAAGTTTGTCTGGTATATGCCTAAAGCATGAGGCAAATGCTACGTGGACATGCTTCTTACTCTCATGCAGGATGAGCTTCTGCTCTCTTAGTGGTTCCTTTAGAAATCTGACAAATGAAACTGCTCCTTCTTAAAGCTGCCTTCTTTTACAGGGAAACAAAGCAGAATTTTCGTGGCAATGGACAGCAGCATTCAAATAAAAGAGTGCCGCATCCAGCTACAATGTTGATGGGAACGACTAAAGAGAAAATAAATATAATTACTGTTTGTATCCTCATTTTCTATTCCCTTTCAGACCACAGGTGCCCAATCTAGTGTTCAATTAACTTGGTTTTTGAAACTGGAATCTGCTTTACTTAAACACTTTTTATGGACTAAATTAAATCCCCAAAGTTTGTGCAGTAAAGTCTTCTAGATAATACAGTTGTCCTAGAAAGAAAAGCTGAAGAAAAAAAAAGTGTGTAATAAAATTTTATAATCTTTTTCCTTTTTCCTTTGCAGTTGTGTGAAAGAGATGTATGGCAATGAGTGACCAGGGCCAGGAGAAAATTAAGTGAGTTGTAGTGAATGTAAAATTCTAGCTGCGCATAAACAAGGTTCTAAGTTAAACTCTTGAAATGCTTTTCAGATCAGAGATATTATCGGTAAGCAAAGAATCAAATTTCCAATTCTAGCTATTTACTTCATATAAACATCCTGGCGGCAAATTAACCACAAAAATGTTGGATGGAATCGTGTTCTTCATCTAAATCTACAATGAATATCTAGCCAAAAGAAGTATGTTGTTCTTTACCGGTACCTCTCAAAATTCTCAGTGAGTTTTCTTTCTGATTTATTTTGCTTGCCTTATATTTTCATAAACATCAGCCATTGATATATACCAGCTTTTCTACTAAGGTAGCTCTGGAGCAATGGACTAAGCCTCCTACTAAGTGAATAAGTCTGCTCTTAACTTCCAAAATTATAAGTAACAACAGGAATATCAGGGCAACCTTGGGGATAAGCCAAGTCTTAGCACAGCTGCTGTGACCTTGTGTGTCAGCAAGTTATCCTTTATCAGTGTTTGATTTGTGTACAAAATGGAGTTTCTGAGTTTTACGTTAATTTACTTGTATTTCTTTTAGCTACATGTTAGGGAAATGAAAAAAACTAGAGATTTCTGGGCTGTATATGCGGTTTCCTGAGAGTTTTACATGGTATGTCTCTGACAGATAATTTGTTACGATGGGAATTATATCAATTTACTGTGATAAAAAGTAAACGCTGTAGCTGTATTGTAAGCTTGTATGAGCTGAAGCCACCATGCTCGAATAAGAGTGCATGTTCTCTGGCCTACCACATAGGACGCAGAGCCAGAGAAGGAGCTTTGCTTATACGCAGAGCAATGAATAATGAAGGTTTTGTAGCAACTAATCCTCTTCCCTCTGCAGTTCTGTACTTCAATTAAGTGTTCTTTGATGAATGTCTAATTTTAAAAATGCAATTAGAGTGAGAACAATAGACCTACCTGTGCTTAATTTCCTTTACATGTCAAACCTTTACTGTGTTCAACAGCAGTAAAATCAGTTTCTACAGTGCAGTAGTTACTGGATTAAAACTAACTTAGGTCCTCAGTGAACAACTGAATTCAACTTTTCTTCTACAGTTCACTAAGGCTTTCTGAATACTTTTATTAGGCATATGTTTAATCACGTTTCTTGAGGACTTTCTCAAAAACTGGGCCAGAAACACCAAGATGCTTCTCCAAATATTCTTAATGGGTTCAATTATTCCAAGAAGTAGAAATCACCTTGCTTTAATTTTATAGCTCTTCAGGCTTCTGAACAAAGACACTGAACTTTTGGAGACAAGATTTTCAGTAATCTGAAAATTACTGCTAAAAAGTAAGTATGACTTTGTCTTTACTTCTTAGCATTGTTGATCAGATTTCAGTCACATTTCAGTTTTTTTTTTGCCTGCTCTGTCCATGTTATAATTATAACATAAGTACTCTTGCTGAGAGTAAGACATCTAGCTGTTAGGTAAAGACTGGAAATACTGACCAATCATCAAAATCTTTGGAGTCAACAGCAATATGAATTCAAGCTGATCTCCAGAAAAGTTTAAGAAGCTATTCAGAGAATGCTTTGCTTTCCATGTCAAAACTCCTATTTTTCTGGTGAAGAGGACAAGTGTCTCTTCAGTTACTTTAAGTAACAATGCCTACTTCACACACTGCATTTCAGTCTAGAACTTTGGTTGTAGCATATTCGCCAAAATTCACAATCCGATTCCCAATTTTAGATTCCCAAATTCTAATAAAGACACTTAAATAATTGACTTAAGAATGTCAAAAACTTTTGGACACATAGAAACCTGCTTTTTTAATAAAATTCCCTCTCATGACTGCTAAGGACTCATTAAAGACAGACGAGGCTTAATTCAACATGATTGAAAAGCCCGTAACATGATAGATCTTAAAGCAAGATCTAGAGAACAAATTTCTATAGACTGCCCTGTAAAGAAACATCAGCCTCTGGAAATTGTCATGCAATGGTTCTGCCATTGTTTCCCAGGAGCACAGTGATGCTATTTACCAAAGTATTTTCTCACAGTATGTATATAAGCTGAAGAATCTGTTTATGTTTTGAATTATACACATGTGGTTTAGATTTACCTTTGATTTTTCTGATTGTCATAGGTCTGATTAAAGGAAGGGAAAATGCTGCTTCTACTCTTTTTAATAAATTACACTTTCTACTGTTTCAGCTAAGATGGGAACCAAAGGAAATGTTATGTTCCATTACCTTTTAATTATATGCAAATTCACTGAAGTTAAAATTGTAGGAGACTTCATTACAGAGCCTACTTTTCCAGTACTTTCACCATCTTTTCTTTTCTCAGACTCTGTCTGAAGGTAAATTTGTGTAGAATTCATTCAGCTATTCATGTTTTGAGTTACAAAAATACAAAAACCCATTTTCTTTACCGAGGAAAGATCTCCTTCACTTTTCTTTCTCTTGCCCCTCCCCCATCCCTTATTCCTTCAATACTTGTTTTTAGGGAGTACCTTGAAATATTGGTGTGCCCAAATACGGTATTTATTAAGAAATATCTGTTTTCAGTAATGTCAAAGGGAAAAGGCAGAAAACCTTGAAAGTTACCGAAAACAAGCATGTATCAAATGCTATTCATATCTGAGTGGGCAAGCAACCAAGGATATGTTTGTTCTGTGAATATTTGTACTAAAATGCACAAATGTTTGCCTAAAGGTATGTTTAAAAAGTGCATTACTATAAATGATATAAATGTTTTTAACATCTTGGCTTCCCAAAGCAGCACAAGATTTTCCCAGTCTCCAATAAGAAGTATGTTGGTGAAACAGGCATCCTGCTTTGCATTGGAGGTGGTTGTTCAGGTACAAGTAAAGCAAGTGTATGAGTCTATCAGAGCAGGAAATAGCATTCTGTGTTAACTTTACACGCATTTGTTTGATGGTTCCTGGTCATGCCAGGCAGCCATTTACTCAATCTGCTTATTTTTGTCCCAATACACTTTTATTTTGCCACCTAGTTCTCCTGCAGAAAGGAGACATTTGATGGAAGAGCAGCCCGTGGAAAGACAAAACTGGCATAGAAAGAAGGAAGGAAAAACAGTCCAACAAAGTGTTTCTTTGCAATTCATCCTTTTCCTGGGAAGATGAGAAGCCACGCTTCAGCTGCTGCGTACTGTAGAGAAAGCATAAGCCATGTGCAGAGTTCAGTGCCAGTACAGTGACTAACAGGGCTGTGTACACAGGAGGTGTCAAACCCCAGAAGTGCAGCAGCACAGAAGAGACAATGAGGTTCGTTCTTCTTCAGTTGCATGCTTCAAGCAGTGGAGCTACTGCAGCACAGGCAGAGCAACTGAACACAGCAACCTTAATGCTCTGTGGCCTAGCAGATTAATTGTATAACATTTGTCCACCCACTTTTCCTGCACATTAAATGGGGGCTAATGAGTAATTAGCTGTGGTCTGCCTGGAAAAATGAGTTGTTTGTTCAGCACTTTGAAATTGTAAATCAATGCCTACTGCAAATGTGATGTGCCGCCTACAGCTTCTTTCAACAGAGAGCAGCATTGGACAGAAAAAATGATGTTTCTCCCTGGTTCTTAATGCTGCCCTCTGCAGAACCTGGTGGTGCAGGTGACTCTTTGCTGTCTGTTTGGAGAACAAATGTGGTGGAAG
This sequence comes from Penelope pileata, assembly GCA_013396635.1. NCBI lineage: Eukaryota > Metazoa > Chordata > Aves > Galliformes > Cracidae > Penelope > Penelope pileata. Next base: position 1,304,288 of record WBMW01002258.1, read on the forward strand.
GGGGCTTATTCACCACCTCCTTTGGGCAAGGAGAGCATAATCTAAATGAAGAAAGAGGAAGATACAATGGTGGTTGCCTGATTCATTTTGACTTCCGTAGAAATGACTATTCATTTAGCAGTCTGGTGACACAAGTATTTCCTTTGGCATTCCAAAATTCTCTTCAGGTATATCAAGCAGTATTTTCAGACAAGCATTTAAAATCAACAATTGTCACTTTATGGGGCTATTTCTTAGGGTTTCCTCAAATGTTGGCTTTAGAATCCAAGGAATTTTTGGAAAAAATCCATTTCTCTTTCTAACACTGTTGGACCAAATAAGCAACTGCATTCCCTGATGTAGGTTACAGCAGTTTTCAGGGCTCCCTGGTTCAGCTTTTTGAGAGGTACAGCATTTCCGAGCTCTGTTCAGCCCTACACCATTCTCTATACTTCTCCTTCACTCCAGGGGTCCTCCCAGGGATGCTGTGGAAATTGGGAACATTTATCACATGTAGTATTACAGCTGGTACCAAGAGGCTGCAGGAAAAAAAAAAAAAAAAAGGTAAAATGTTCCCTGCATTCACATTTTGCCAGCACCGTTTAACTGTTTGTACAGGTGCAAAACAATTCTTTTCAATGCTGACAAGTCTTAACAAATCTGTGCATCAGGATTTCTAAGATACAGTCACAAGAAGATAGGTTTCAGTTTTCTGGATTAATTCTGCCTTTTTATTTTCTGCCTATGCTGTAAGCGTAACAATCCAAATTAAGGGGTTAAAACAGTGAATCTAGTGAAACTAGTGAATCTAGCGAATCTAGTGAATCTAGCGCATATAATTATCTGTGTGATTTTGTAATTGTAATTCTGAATACAAAATGTTACCCTTTTTTTCACCTTTGTTTTGCAGTAACATATGTGCCTGGGGAGAGGGTGAACAGGACTGAAATTCACTTGTGTGCATCCTACCTCACTTTGTCCAAAATATATGGAAAACTGTTAAATATCACAGTTACCCATAAAGCAAAAGGAAAGAGGGAAATAATGTATTTTTTTTCTTTTTTTTTCTTTTTTTTTAAATGAATATCAGGCATTTTACTTTCAAAAATTCCTTGTGAGTTCAGTAGATAGAGTTTTATTTATAGCATGTTTCAGCTTTATCTTCTACACCATGTGACCCACACTTAGGAGACACTAGCAACCTTCACAAGCAAAATGGAAGGGATAAGAAGAGGCTGGTTATGCAGGAACAGCTGCTTGTTTTCAGCAGCATCGCTTGAGAGTTTTTCACATTCTCCTTCTCCGCCTCTCCCCAAATGTTCAGCCTGCTGTGTGCAAGCTGGGTGTTTACAGTTCAGGACTATGGAGGAGGAGGAAATATTTTGCCTATTGTTCAGTGACGTCAATGGCTTCGCTCCCAGTCACTTGAGGGACGCTGGTGTTTAGCAAATGTCAGTACACTGCTGCTACTGCATGTGCCTTACAGCCTGCTTGCAGGAATTTAAGGTCTCTCCTCCAAGATAGATCCAGTTGGTGGGTGAGGCGGGTGTGAAGGGCAAAGAGCGATAACCATACAGAGCCGTTCTGCTGCTTTTTGCAAGGGAAGGCATTATGTTCTAGTTTATGTTATGGTATTAATATGGCATATTTCTTAGCATAAAATGCTGCATTTAGCATAAAAACTGTCTTTTATCCTGCACAAAGTCCTTCCCTCTCACTCTTCTTTCATCTGTATTAAATCAAGGTCCTAAAAATAACGTAGAAGACACTGAGAATTTTATAATTAATCAGGATAAATAATTAACTCAATGGCTAACTGTGTTCAGTGCTTTTCTGATGTGCTGTTTGTATGTATTTTGTCACCACATGTTGATAACTGGACTGCGTATGTATTTTGCTGAAGACTTTTTAAGCTTGGAGCTGCTTTTATTTTAATGCAGGATTTGTGAGAGGAAAGTAGTAGTTGATGTTCGTAAGGGAACAGTAATTGGAAAGGCACTCTTTGACCACTTATTTTGCAGTAAAACCCATTTGAAATTATTATTTGCAAACTTTGCAGAAAAAAGGGTATCACATAATTTGTGTACATATGTGGGAAGCTGGGGTTTTAGAAAGCACTGAGAAATTGTTATTTGATTTCAGTGCCTTAGCTGTTCACATTAGGAGTTTGTAGTTCAAATTTCCAAAAAAGGATCCATCGAATATTTAAATGGATCTGTGGCTCTGGATGGAACCAGGAGTTCAGCCTAATAATTATTTTTATGTGAAGACACCAGTTTTGTTTCATGTTGATGAAATAAGCGCAGTGAAAACTTCAGCTGGCAGTTATGTAGCACTATCATTATACTTTCAGATAAAGGGAGAACATAATTCGAAGCTGCCATTTTGTAGGGCAAAAATGGGAAGCCTAAGCAAACAATGTGAATGCAGAGACTAGTGCTGGGCTTGTGGAGGAGAAAGAAAGAGTTAGATAAATCAGTATTAGCATCTTCTAAGTCTGGACCAAATGTAGCCTGGCTTTTTGTGCTGAAAAACAGTGTGTAGAGGATTTGAGCTGATATGGATTCTATATATTTTATGAATTGTTCACATGTATGAGTCATTCACAGATCAATAGAAGAGAAAGCGTGTTACCACCTAATGCTGAATGACTGGAGAATGAGGACAAATTTGTTCAATAATATATATTAAAAAAAAAAAAATCAGAAGAACTTAAGTTTCAGAAAAGATACTCAAAATAAGGAGCAATGCTAGCAATTTCCTGTAATTTGACTTACTTCTGCATGCGATTTACAGTCCTCAATTACATGATCATGTAATTTCTGTTTTCCTTTCTCCTCCAAAGAATGAGTGGCTCATTTTTCCTCCAACCTGCCTAGACCTCAGCAAGGGGAATATTAAGAGGCTAAGAAGGCAGTTATTTTCCTTGATCTCAGTTCTAGTGTCAGTTTCTGCAGAAACTCAGGAAAAGTCTGTATTGTTTTGTGTACACACACTGCAGACAGGATTTTAGAAAACTGAGCTCAAGATCTCTATCAGATCTATATTAAACACACACGAACTGCAATTTTTCAGATGTTTGCAACTTGTCCAGCTGAAGATGCCTTTCTTGAGGACTAAAAACACAAAGAGAATTAATCTTTCATAAGTTCAAAACATGGAGGCGAAAGCAATTCTGAACAAAACTCTTGTAAGAATTTTTAAATATGGAAAATAGACCTTTTGATTTCACAAATTATTTTTTATGCAAAAACTCAACACAGAGATGATACTCAGCAGGGGAAATTTCAGCTCAAATAGTTAAAACTGGGGAGAATATGTTAAAGAAATTATTAAAAAGCCATAATGCATATTATATTGCTAAAGTTATGGCTTAAGAGGCTGAAATGGACGCATGGATGATATAGAGTAAGGGAAAATTTTAACTCCCTTTAGGGACTCTTGTTAGAATTAGAAATTGGGATGAGAATAGTATTTTTTCCTGTGTCATGTTCGGAACAAAAATTTCATAAAGGTAAATCATAAAATAGCTAAGAACAAGTATTTGGACATGTTTTCTCTTCGGATTTTGGGCGTGCAAATATTGTTCAAAACACCACTCCTAAAAAAAAAATTAGTCTCCTACCTTTTGATCAGGAGTTAAATGCAGAGTTCAACAGCATTTTTGTTCAGCTGTCAATGTGATCTTCTGCTTATACACAACAATTTTGTGCTCAAGAAAGGGGAAAAGAATGGGGGGAGGGCACAGTCACTTCGTTTTTATGCTAGACTCCTTGCAAAATATCAAGGTAACTATATTGCTTTCTTTTTGTCAAACATCATCTTTCTATAGGAGCAAGTATTTTCGGGAAAATAATAGGTATATCTGTTTATTTATTTTCTTGCATAATGAAGATCACACTCTTGGCTTTCTCAGATCCCATGTGTTTTGGTTTGGTTTCTTGTATTTATTGTGTTTTTAAGTACCACACAACTGCAGAACATGGCCAAATGGGCAACTGTCAGAAAAGGGAGTGTTGAGTTGCCCAGACCAGAATCCTTCAGAGGAAAATAATCAAAAGATCAAATGCAATTTCTTCTTTGTGATTTACTGTGCTGGGTGTGGTCAAGATGATAAATACCTGGCAAGATTTCCAAGTACTTTGGGAAATTGTTTCAAATAGCTGTTGAATATTAGCTTCACTTTCTGAATACAAAGTAAGAGAAGCCCGCTGTAGTTTCACTGCTGTTACTCCAACCCCTCTATAATTTTTCAGAATGAGATTAAGTGTTAATGGCACTTTTGTCAGCATCTGTCAAGGTGGTCTCACGACTGCCTCTCTTTCAAGCAGGAAGCTACTGAGTTGAATGAGTAGAATACTCCCGAAGAAGAGTGGTGGGTGTACTTCCCACAACGCATTGCCAATTTATTTGTGAATCATTTATCAGCTTTTGCACCAAAGGCAGTAAGCCATAGCATACTCCTTTATCTGTTAATTACAGAACACTCTGGCATTTCACATACGATGAGTTTTTATGGTGCTAACTCAAACCAAATAATCCTTTTGTGTACCTCAAACCAAATAATCTTTTTGTGTACCAAAGGATCACTTTTACTTCTTCTGCATATCAGACTACCTCATGGATAGTTCTCAGTTCTGGACAAAAATAGAAGATTAAAATTCTTTCTCAATTTGAATTGTATCTGAATTGACAGAGTCCTCCAGTAATTATTTCTGGATTTTTCAAGAAGTTTTCAGGAGTAGCTCATCATCTAAAACAGAGGGAATGCAGTATTAAAGATTATGAAATGCAGAGCATGAAGTATAATACTTAGTATTTCCCAGAGGCCCTTACATAGTTGCGCAAATATATAAATATCTGATTAATGTAAAACATACAATATCAAGTTAACATAAAATACTGCTATAATATATGTGGTTACAAATACCTTCTTTTCACAGGCATGAACTATGTCTCATGAAACAAAAGCCCAAATTATGCTTTGCATTTAGAAATCTTTTCATAAAAGATACGCAAAAAGACCCATCCATTATAAATAGGAAACAGGTGTACACTGAAATGCTCTTCTCTTAATCTTCATCTTTTCTCCCCCACTAACCTGTAAACAGACATCTTTCTGCCTTTCACCTTTCAGTGGAGTTTCCAAATCAGACTTACATTTCCTTCACGTGTCTTAAAGATTTTTTCCCTAACAACATCAAATAACTCTTTGCCAGATCTCAGGTGTAAGAGGGACGAAACCTGTCATCGCCCATAGGAAAACAATGAATTGTGTGCAGCCAGGAGATAAAGTGGGTACTTTCCTCATGCAATAAACTAGTTCTTGGCAGAGCTAGTTTTTCAAATAGACAATATAGAAAGAAGAGTGCATCATGAATTCTGTTTTTACGATTACACTGTCTGCTGTATACTAGGTGTACAAGTTTTTGGAAGCAAAATCTATTGCAAATCTTTTGAAAGAAAAAATAATTAAAAACAAACAAAAACAAACAAAAGCAGGCATTACATCATTTGTTTCTTTAATGGGGGCGGGTAGAGACAAAATTAAGAGTTTTATTCGTTCTCTCCTTCCCTCCTTTCCTCAACCTCGCTCGTCTCTTTCCTTTCCTTCTACTTACCTTCTTCACTCTACCTTTCCAGCAAGATAACTTTCTGATATTCTTCCTGTATGAAGGAAGATTCTTTGTTTTAAACTACTGCAAAACAAGAAGGAAAATCTATTTTAAAATAGCATAAAATGGTTAGCTCAATTAGCTGTTAGGACAATATTCATATTACTAGAAAAATGCTTATGAAATATATGAAATGTATAAAATGTGAAAATTTCATCAGTTGGTCATATATTTAAGTTGTTCCTCTGGTTATTCTTGTATAACTCATATTTTGGAGAAAATCTGAGAGCGTAGCATTATATTCATTACAGTAATTATCTATATATACTTCTTGACCTATTTTTATGGCCTGGACTTCACTCATCAGGCCCCTTGAAAGTTGCTTTGGAGTAGTAGTTGTGAAGAAAAATTTTTGCCAGCTCCACTACACCACATGCAGTGATGGCTCATAGACCGGGCTGGCCAGGGAAGACCACTCTAAGTGTTCACCCGAACTCAGAGTGAAGGCAATCTTTGCCTTGCTGGCATATACATATACAGCAGTTTCTTCAGTAAGAGAGAAAACACTAAGCAATAAACATCTAGCTGTTCTCATGAAAGTGGAATGAAAATGAAATAAAAAAAAGTCAAACTCAAAATAAAGGAGGAAAGTATAGCCCTTCTGGGGAGAACAATGCCACAATTTAACTTCATCTCTGATTCCTAAATAAACATTGTAACATATTAACAGTTTATAAATTTATATATAACCATGTTTCAGATCTTCTGGGACTCTCACTGTATTTTACAGACGGTTTCTCAATCACAACTGCAATGCAGTGGGTGGAACATTACAGCTTTCTGCATCCAAAAAGGCACACAGAAGCTTTCAGCGGAAAAGGGAGAAATGCTGTGCACTAGAAGGACTAAACACCTAGCTGGCAATGAAAATTAGAAGTTGGCAAGGAAGCATGGTTGTGGAAGTGAATAAAATACGTTTTAATTTCTAAATAGTAATCTATACAAGATAGCAGCATGTCTACATGACATGCAAGTTTTGTGTCAGCACAATAGCCTGAGGATCTTCAAGTAGCTAGATTGCTTGAGGGGGAAGAAAACAAAAACAGATAAAGGAGACTGAGGGAGGGGAAATTTGAGATATTGTTAATCCAGGGAAAAGTTTGGTAGAATGGTGCATGTTGGAAAGTACCTTACCCCATTTCCAGGGTTGTGCGGGTTTTGGGATAAACACCACATGCAAAATGGAAGAGGGAAACTGGAGACTGAAGGGAATGGTGTCACTTTATTGTTGCAGGGGGTAACTGGTCCAGAATGGGGAGAGGAGCGTGCAATGAGGTGCAATGCCACATGTGAGAAGGATGCTGTTGGAATTTGGGTCTAGGACTTGAGGAGAAGACAAAGGGACAAGGAAGGACCTCGTGCCTCAGGGAGGGAAGTGTATCCTGAGAACCCAGTTTATCATGACAATGATTTTTAATCTTGTTTTTCTTTACAGAAGAAAAATTTTGTCAGTTTTCTGTATGTTACAAATGCTTTTGTAACATTTTCTATCATAGAATTAGTATTAGCAGCAATAGTATTTGTATTATACTAGTGTCCAGAAGCCCCAGTTGGGTTTGGATCTATGTGGATACAAAAAACAAAAACAACAATTAAAAACAAGGGATCTTTGCCCTAAGGAATTTATACAGTGAATCTTGTTGCAGCTGAATTATGTTTCATTCTTCTAAATCAAAATGCTTTAATAATTAGTAAAGGAATTACAAAAAAAAAAAAATTGCTGTAGTGCATCACACTTTTTTCAACACCATTCTTCATGTTTGTTTTTTTTTTTTGCTGTTGAATTTCATTGCTTTTTTCATTCCCTCTCAAGAACAGGTATGGTTCTCTTGCCACAGATAATCAGATCAGTACAGAAAAGCAGCTTTTCTTTTCTGTGTGAAAGCTCTTTCCCTGAGAGGTGAATGGAACCATTTCTTATGCTTAAACAGCACTTTCAATTTTGTTCCTACACATACGACACACTGTTGTATCTTGACAGTCCAACATGGGAATTGCCACAGGTATGCTTTGTTCTACTCCCTTTGACAAGTTGTCTGTGGATATTCTCTTACACTCCTTTGCAAGGATGGCTATGTATGATGCTAAAGGTCACACACCCCCAAAACTGCATGTGTATGTTTACTCTAACAAAACATTAGTTCACATGAGATATTCATGCAGATTTATTATGTGGAAAGCAGACTGTGGTGTGTAAGCCTGTCAGGCTCTAACATAGGATTAGCATGACTGTCATATTGTGAAGAATTCTGAACTATGTCTTCATGGACAGTGCATCAGTCCTCCTGCCTCCTAAACTGCCATGTAATCAATATTTTCCCAGTAGTCTCTTCCTTTTCTGACGGCCATTTAATGCAGCACTGTCTGCTCAGCTAAGATGTCTGCTGTTTCACTTTGGTGACTCTGACAAGATGAATCAGGATGATTTTCCCTGGATAATTGGACTCTTATCTTACTCCCTCTACTTGTGGTTAATGTGTGAATAGCACAATTTTTCTGAGTCTCCTGTCAGTATTTGCAATTGAAGAAAAGACAAGAAGGAGGTAGGATGAAGATGAAATTTCAGAAACCTGTAATAAGTAAAAGAATGTTCAAGAAAGGGAGAAGAATTTCTGTCATTTCATTTCTGTTACTGCCCTGAGGAGGTAACAGAGGTGAATGATGCTGGTGGGCAACTACACATCCCAGTGCATCCATGCGCAGGAGTTCCTCACACTAAGATATTTTCATTTGTCCAATGACTAGATATGATCAAATTGAAGAAGGACATCAGTTAAGAAAGGGATGAAAAGATGGAGAATAGATATTAAGGATGAAGGGCAGTACAGAGAAGCCAAGACGACAAAGCAGAAAATTTGACTAGGTTAAAGAACTGTTTATCTTGCAAACAAACACTTTTAGTTAAAGACAAGGAGGGAAGACTTCTTCAAGATTAGTCACACCTCAGCAAACATGAGTGCTGCTAATGTTAATGACATAACTGTTGGGCTAAAAAGGCTGGGCTCAGTGTCCTGATCAGCCTGATGAACTGGTTTGGGCAAACAGAGGCAAAACCGAAGAATGAACCAGACCTGTATGAATATTAATCTCTTACTGAGGAACTGCTCAAAGGAGTCTAGCAAATAAGCTAGTCCCTATCAAGCAGGGTGTTTGTAGATGAAATTAAGTCAGCATGCTATTAGTTGTGTTTTTTTTTTTCTGTAATGCATTGGTTTTAATTTTAGAAATGAACAGTGCATGTAAAGTGCAGAACCCAGCAAGCACGCACACAACGAACAGTCAGGTACTGTGGTCTCATGTTGAGCTCATGTGTGAGAGCTGCGCTACTCCAGTGCTGGCAAAAGTCATAAGGCTCAACATCAGAGAGCTTCTCTTAGCATCACCAGCCAAAGGAATGAGGAAAAGCTGCACCTATAGCAGATGAACTGAATGGATGAGTTCTATGGCTGTTACATTTTAAGAGGATGATGTACTTCAATTTTATTTGAATCCAAAAACCAGCATGCCCTTGGCAGTTCCTTGTGTCAGGATTTGTTTCTGAAATTACCTTTAATGAATTTGATTTGACTATGAGTTCAACATAAAGGGTCACAGGATCGTACTAAATACTCTGCCTGTTGAATGAAATTAGGATTTTCTACTTCAGCTGGATATATTTTTCTTTGTTTTTGATTCTATAGGTGTGTAGGTGGTGGGTAGGCTTTCCAGTACCATTAACTCAATATCTCTCTCTAATCCTACAGGTAATTATATCTCCAAAACAAATAAAGTATTTCTACATGTATGCAGTAATATTGTTTTGGTGTTTTTTTTTTTAAGTTTCTCTCAGAATCTCTGAGTCTCTCTGACTATAGTCAGAGCTGTCTTTATTACAAATCTTTTTCAATAGCAAGATTCTGAAGGAAGTATGACTGGACAATACTTTACCTTGTGTGGGAGAATTTCTGCACAACAACGGACATGTGAGCAATCCAGCAACGGTGGATATTGTACAAGTCTAAACAGTGCTGGGGTCCGTGTGAAGATCAAGCTTAGTTCCGTTGCACATGTCGAAAACAAGGACAGAAGACAGCCAAAACAACAAGAAACATCCTGAGAAAAGAACGGCTCCCGTGTGAACACAAGAACTGTTTTCTTAATAACATTTCATTTCCCAACAGCTGTTAATAACCAATTAGAATTAGACTGCTAACGTGTGTTTTACTGTCTTTAACCAATCACTAATAGCCGTGTGTCTCTGGTAAGATAGCAAATAGTTATAAAAGAATCTGTGTGAGCTCAATAAATTGGCATTCACTTGATCATATTGATCGTATAAGTGTTTGTTCGAGCCTTCGCGTCGCAACAACCTTGTTAGGCATGCACAAATTTGTTTGGTTGCTATGGCAAAAGATCCAAAGCCACATACGGCACTGAGTGTTCAGGGTACAAACAGCTGAGTGCAAAGTAGAATAAAATGAAGAAAGTGTTTACTGGTCATCATTGTCTTTTCAAAGCAGCCTCTCCTCACTTTGTCTGTTTTCTCCATGCTTAAGATTTCTTCTTCTGACCACTATGGAACAAAACTGGAAAATGTCTAGCGTGTAGTAGAGTATGAGCCAATATAAATTTAAGTTAATGCATAAAACCAGGCGTACTGTCCTTTCTCTCCCCATAACCTGCTGCATTTTCTTTCCAGTACTGCTGGAGGAGGAATATTTTTTGTACTTCTGAGACACTTTTTGGGTGATTCCCATTTCAAAGAACTGAGTGTATGTTTTGTAATAGTCAGGCTAGTCAACTTGTGCAGACAGTTAACCGTTTTCTTATGCTCTGAGAAATTTTAGAAAGAGACTGAAGAACTTACATATCCTCATTCTCAGTAAACATAAAGTTGTTATATTAACAGAAACTGGACTGAAAAGCAGTAGCTTAATTTAGGAAGAAGGTGGCCCATGGCTGTAAATAAAAGTAAGTTGAGGAAAATCGACTTTCTAGAAGGCAATCAAAGTTAAGTATGCAGTAGAAATCCTCCACAGAGAACAGATATTCATAGCATTTCTGTGTAAAAAGCGTAGCGCTAAAGAAAACAAACCAAAAAAACCACTAAGTTGTCAGGTCTATAGGGTTCAAATGTTCCAAATCTTGCAGGCTAAGTTGGCAGTTGCTACTCAGAAGGTAACCCAAGAGTGGAATATCATATGGTGTTAACTGTCAGGACTGAAGTGCTTTGGTAGCAATGTGTGTGGGAGGCCTCTACAGAGCCGGCTTGCAGTGTGCCTAACAACCAAAATTGTTTTGCATTACATTCACCACAAATTGAAAATATATGCAATATTTATTCTAGTATAGTTTTTGGCAAAGATTACACCTCTAGCACTTTGAACAATTTAAGCAAACCTGGGGATCTTATCAAGAGTGGTAAATTAGAACATTTTGTTTATAAAAAAATAATGTTATATTCCACTGTAAAAGCCAAGCCAAAGTTGAACTGTGTCCTTTAAAAAATAAAATAAAACCTTTTCATAAGACAAACCATCTCCATCTAGAAAACGGTTAAATACTGACCTTATTGACAGCAGCTGAACAAACTTACCACAGAAAAATGTGTAATTTTCAACGCATTTCAATTATGTTTTTATTCCCATTTTATTACTTTATATAAATATATTTCTACACCATATACAGAACCTCACTGGTATTTGAACAAACAAACAAAAATCTTGGAAACCTATTCTAATGATTTGAAGCTTTTCAAATGTTGCTTTTACAAAACCTGAGTTCTGAAGTACATTTGAACCTTTCTGTCCTTTTAAAATAATATGTATATGAAGATATAGACTATATTTTACACCATGAAAATAAAAAAGATGTTTGTATGAAGAAAATCTTCCTGCAGTTTGGCTGGAAAAGCAACTTGAAACTATTGACAACAAGAACCACTGTAAGCTCTTGAAATCCTGAATGAGGCTTTTAAAATAAGGAAATGAACTTCTACTTCTGTTGGTCAAGGCCCTTTGTTACTATCAGAGAAATAGCTATTTACTTTTTGTCCAAATGGTTATCTCTCTTCTTTCTACTGTAATTTACATTATCCCCATTCCTTGATGTGCCGATTTTTATGAAACTCCTGTAAGACATAAAAATAATTTATCATCTCATTATAAGGGAACAGAAGCACTGTAGAACCAGGGCATTTGCTGAGGTTTTGCAATATGTTTTGCAGTAGATCAGGGTGTTGACCCAGCATCAACTAAATTCCAAATGAAATGAATCAAACATTACACTATTTAGGATAATTTAAGGAAAAGGTTTTTGGAGGAATATACAAAACTTTTTCATTCAAAACCTTGGCAAGAGCTGCTATGACTTCTGTAGTAAAACAGCAAGACAGCGTAACAGAATAAAAAAACCCCTAATGGTCAGATACAAATCATCACTTTTTTAGTAGGTCATCTATAATGTTACAATTCAGAGCAAAAGCTGGGCAAGCAGAATCTTGAGTGAATCCCAGAGCAGATCAAATTGTCAGCATATGTTCCTGGCAAAGAGGCCTTCTCAAGTGGAAGCAGAAACACAACAAAAGTGGTAGTCCTTAATGTTTTTATCCTGACCTAAGGCTGTGCTTGGCCATTTTTATTCTTACTTTCCATGAGAGGAAAAGTTAAGTAATACAAGAGAAACAGGCTGTCTTCAGCTTCCATTTAAGGAAACAAAGTCCACAGAATTTAGTTACTTAGCATGGTTCCAGATATTGACATAAAGACCTATATTCTCTGCATTTGCTTTCTTTTAAACATCTGGTAATATCCAGTGGCAGAAATTTGAGGGTGGAGGTTGCCTCTGTAGTACCTAGCAAAAACCTTCAATTTCTACAGATATTGTTTCCTCTTTTAAATTAAGTTCAGTCACAAGAAACAAATGGCAGTCTTTCCCTTCAATAATATGGAAAACAGGCTGGATATTTCTAATGCATTTGGATTTATTAGATTGTATTTGTTTTGTTTGGTTGGAGATCAGTTCCACACAGAAAGCACAACAGGACATCACACAGCTCAAAACTACAGCACTTTCCTCTGAATGTAGTTTACATTACTACCATTCAGCCACAGGGAAACCTGGCCAGAACAAGAAAAGAACAATGGAGAAATCGCTAGCAATAAATTAAATCTGAACTTTCTTTGTAAGTATCGAATAAAAATGCCATGGAAAAAATCATCACAATCAGTCTTGTTTAGTTGTCCTTTTTTTGTGTGCTTTCAAACATTTGTAAAACATTGTCTCTATGCTAGTACTAAAATTAATAACAATTAATATGTTTAAAGTACATAGGAATGACAGAACTTTGGAAACTGTTGCAGTCTATATCTGTCATTACACTGATGTGTTTTGAGGTTTAGAAGTAGTTTCAGCTACTGTAAATGGATCATTGAGACAAGATGGCAGCAACTTGTAGAGGTACCCAAGCTAGCTGACTTGAGGTAGCAGAACACTAGGGGCATCTCTGCTGTGGCACTGCAGTGTTCTGCATGGGATAATTTGCGTTGTTCTTGGATGCCTTTTTCTTTTCCACCTTTCAGTCTCTTCTGCAATAATCCAGATTTTGTTTCAATGTCCTTATTCATCATAATTATTCACCAAATAATTTATGCAAACAAATTTCAGCTTTTGGAGAGATTTTTCTCCATTTGCTTACTTGAAATATGGTATCACTCTGAGTCACATTATTGTTTTTGTCCTCTGAGTCATTACATAGCATTGCTACAAGAAAGAGTTAATAAATAATGAGTAACAAGACAAAATGCAACCAGAGCTCATTTGTGTAAACTATTGAATTAATTTTGGGACTCACCACTCTCCTATGAATAATCTGCCAAGCCTCTAAATAGAGCTAAACTATAAATTGTAATAAATAAATAAATAACAGGAAAATGTTCTGTTTCAGTGAAACTTTGCCACTTTCAATGGTAAAACTCTCACTGATTTTGCTGAAGTAAGGCTTTTCGTGTTATTTATGAAAAAATCATTAGGAAATTTTTACAATTTTGCCAACTTACTGACATGATGATTGACTGGATTTTTATGTAAGTATCTTTATTTTTAAAGAAATAGCTGTTAATAATAAATAGAACTGTATCATAAAGCAATCTGGAGCTGTTGCTTTCTAGGTTCATTTGCTTACTTAAAGATCTTTGATTAATAGCAATGACAAGATCTCAAGGTAAAGCAAGGTCTAACCTGAGACTGTGTCTGAAGTGCCAACAAAGCCCTCAAGGCTTGCTCAGCTGTTTTGTTATACATTGTTGCAGATGTATGTAGGACTGACACAACTAAGCATTAGTTTTCAGATCTAGGAAAGCTCTCTTCTTTTGACATTTTAAAATGTTCCCATTTGAGCTATAAAATCGCAAGCCATACTGGAACCTCATCTATGGAAACGTAAAACAAATTACCAGAGGGTTAGGTCTTAACTAACACCTAATCTAAATCAAAATGCCAGGGATTTCATACTAGCACAAGGCCAAGATGGAAAGGTGGCCCTTATTGAAGAGGGAGATGTCAAATTCTGCTCAGTTCTCCTCCATACTATGAATGCTGGCAGTTCTGACCTTTTCCATCATGTGGTTTGGAGATGCAGAGATTTGACTTCAATCCCTCTGCAGAGAAAAACATTTCATAAAAAGACAGGAGTTAATGTGTCCTTGCTCACTACCCTTAGGAGTTGGTTTTGACTTTGAGTGTCCTGTCTCTCACTACCCTTAGGAGTTGGTTTTGACTTTGAGTGTCCTGTCTCTGCTTAGCGGAGTCAGAAAGGTTCACTGATATCACTGCAGAGTTCTAGGTGAAAATCGAGGAGAGGTGGCTACTTGATGGAGCATAATCCCCTTTACTTTTCAGTGCTCTGTTGGAAAGGTGTCTGAATAGTTAGGAGTTTAAACAAGACAGCTTGTACCGGATATTCAAATAGAAAAGGTCACATAGGTGAAGTGGTAATTGGTGACCGTCTTGGCCATACTGACTGTAAAGTAGTCAAATTTAAAAACTGGTGATAGGAGCAAAACTGCCACCTAAACTTCGACTCTGGATATGAGGAGTGCAGATTTCAGGCTGCTCAGGGAACTGGTTAGTCAGGTCCCCTGGGAAACTGCCCTTGAGGCATCAGTGTCCATCAGTGCTGGTTGCTTTTAAAGTGACATCCTAAGAGCACACAAACAGGCAATTCCTAAATGTTGGAAGTCCAGCAGGCAGGGCAGAAAGCTGGCTTAGCTGAACAGAGATTCTCTTCCAGAGCTTAGGCAGAAAAAGAAAATGTATGGCTGCTGGAAGTAAGGTGGGAGGACTACAGGGATACTGTTTACTTGTGTAGGAAGAAAATTTGTGTGACCAAAGCTGGCCAACACTATGGAAGACAATGAAAAGGATGTTTATAAATATGTTAACAACAGAAGGAGGACTAGAGAGAATATTGGTCCATTACTTGATGAGAAAGGTCACCTGATGAACAGACACATAGATAAAGCAGAAACGTTTAATGCCTTCTTTGCCTCTGTCTTCAACACCAATGATGTGCTCTGGGACTCCAGGTGACCCGAGATGGAGATCTGTGACTGTGGTAACAATAAAATCCTGGCCAACTCTGAACCTCAGCGAGATGTACTGCTCCACCGGGATGCATATAAGTCCCTGGGGCCTCATACATCCCAGAGTGCTCAGAGAGCCGGCTGATGTCATCACAAGACCTCTTTCAACTATTTTTTGGCAGTCTTGGGAATCTGGCGAGGTTGCAGTTGACTGGAAGCTGGTGAATGTTGTTTCAATTCTCAAGAAGGGGAAGAAAGAAGACCCTGTTAATTACAGGCCTGTCAATCTCAATTCAATACCGTAGAAAATGTGGTTTATATACTTGCATTTTTTAAATTATGGAAAAAATATGTAGATATAGTCTATCTATAGAAATCAGTGGTTTTCTAGGTTCTGAGTACTGGATTTCAATTATACCAATTAAAATGGAGGGTTGTATGACAACTGCTTCAAATGTAACTAATAATCAATAGGTTGTGGTTCCAGTAAAATTATTAATGATGTTGTCTGTAGGTAAAGTGGATGGCAGAGTCTTTTCCCTGATAAAAGGAATTTACACAGCTCAGGTTCAGGAAAGTGTTTGCAATAGTTGTGGGTGAATTATGCATCTGGTTTGGCACTTGGAGAAGCCATCCTCCTAAGCACTGGGAAACAAACACCAGAAATGAAGACATGAGGTCAGAAATGAAGTCTCTACCATTCACTTAAATGTATATTGGAAGGCAGTAGCTAGACTTTTCTGTAGGAGCAGCGCTCTCACTCCTGGTGCAAACAGAAGCAGCCCAATTTCTGTGTTCTAAGCCGCAGTTACAGTGTGAGAGATCTAGATCTTGGTCTTTGTGGTCTTTACTCACAGATAGTACTTTCCAGGGGAATACCTCCACTCCTAGGCTCTGGGGTAGCTTACCACTCCTTTAGAATTGCACCATCATACAGCCAGAATGAGAAAACTTGGGTCTGAAAGGCCAGCAGTTGATGTTGAAGCCCCACTCCAGCTTCATGGGCTGAGTGTTCAGTCAGGAAAGAAAGAGCCGGGATTCTGATCCTTCCTCTAGTACATGAAGGACCATCACAGCCATCATATCTTTTCAGCCAAGTTCAGTGCTGAGTCTAAGCCATGTTCTGTTAAATTCTTAGCATCCAAGGTATTTTTTGTAAATTTCTCATCTGTCTTCAGATGCCTAAAATAGATTTGTGCTTCTCAGCTCGCTGCTGGATCTGGCCCTGACATCTATTTTGATATTACAAAGGTGGGTTTTCACATCTAAGATTGCAATATACTAAGCATGTTGGCTTGAAAATAGGTCNTATCACACGAACGGGCATGGACGGTGCAAGCCCGGGCTTGCCCGTTCCCTTCGGTGGTTGCCTCCCTCAAGGCACCGGTCTGAAAGGCTGCTCGATGGCCGTTTAGCGGCTGCTTGTCTCTCATTGTCCCTGGTCTGCAAGCCTTCGGGCAGGTGGGCAAACCTTGAGACAAGAGAGTTCTCACAGCAAGCTTTGAGACAAAAGGTTCCAAAACAGTCTCTTACACCCTGACATCTATTTTGATATTACAACGGTGGGTTTTCACATCTAAGATTGCAATATACTAAGCATGTTGGCTTGAAAATAGGTCAACAAGACATAACTTCTGCAAGAAGCTTAAGAGAAAAGAACTGAAAAAGTCCTTAGGCAATTTGGCTTCAGCATAGCCCATTGATTATAATCAAATAAGTAAGAAGTTAACTCATTAATAATGTAATAAAGTAACAGATAAGCAAGGAAGTTATACTCAGCTCTGGAATATTTTTAAA
Organism: Penelope pileata; assembly: GCA_013396635.1. Classification (NCBI taxonomy): domain Eukaryota; kingdom Metazoa; phylum Chordata; class Aves; order Galliformes; family Cracidae; genus Penelope; species Penelope pileata. Next base: position 1,321,299 of record WBMW01002258.1, read on the forward strand.
AAGAGTTTGGAAAAGGTCATATACATTTCTTAACTCTTAATTGATGTTACAATTTAATTAGTTATTTCTTATTAAAATATGCAAATTAAATGTTAAAATAATTATTTAAAATCACCTGTTAGGAGCAGAAGGTAAAGCTGCAGACTGTGTTTCATCTGCAAAGCCTCTCTAGTGGGTGAAAAATACTGCAGCAACTCATTGTCTAGAAATCAGTTTGAGAGAAACAGACTGACAAGCATGTGAAATAAAAATCTTCTGAAGTTAACTTGAGGCAGATCTACCAGATCAGTCTAGACCGAAACAAGGGCAGCACTAGTTCTCTTCTCTCCAGCTCTGTAGAGAGCCTGGCTCCTGCCAAGTCTGTGGTGCAGAAATGACACTCAGAGCTTGAAAATGCTCCCTAACTGTTTCAAGCCAGAAGCGCCTCAGGAGCCATTGTGACATTCAGACTGAAGCATCCTGCCTGTGCACAAGTTTGACTATGCAAGTTGTGAGTCAGTCGTAACCAGCTCTTAATGTTATGGCTTACATGTTGCTCCAGGCGCCTGAAAAAACCTGAAGCTCACATTGTCCAGGTCAAACCTGTAGCTCTGGAAAGACTTTTTCACTTGTCTGAATTGTCAGCAATAGTGATATCACAAATACTTTTCATTTCAGAAAGCATTTGGCAAGACATCATTTTAACGAGCAAAGTTGAAAAGAATGCTACCACTTTTGAGAGCTGTTATGTACTCCACTTACGCTACTAATAGACTGGTGGAACACAAAGAAGGTGAACAGAGATGCTGTAATTGATAAAACGAGATAAATACTATTTACTATAAATTCACATTACTTAAAGTTTTGGTGCTTTTTAGGTAGCTTAGTTTATTCCCATTTTCACTTCAGAATTCTCTTAATACTCATGTTTTCTGGTGCTTTGTCCAGTTCACTTTTCTGTAGTTTACAATGACATATTGTGACCTGGATATAGAGAATGCTCCATAGTAAAATAAAATAGGTGTTATCGTGATGTCCAGCAGAAACCAATCTTTCTTTAAATGTAAGCTTAATTCTTTCTCTTTATCTCTGGAGAATTTCTCTTGCTGATGGTCTCTATGCCATCCTATTACTTTTATTAAATAATACTTCCAAAGAGTCAGTCTTATTGTTCGCACTAAGTTCTATATCTTCTTTGATGTCTTTACCTTTAGTTTCTATGTTCTTGTCATAGCAGACTTCTTTCTTTTCTCAAAGTCTAGAAAGTTCACTAACATTATGTGTAGTCTAAACTCTCACCCAAGAGCTAACTAACCTGATGTATGCAACTGTCAGGAGCACTAATAGGGTGACAGAGATACGTCAGGTACTGCACAGCTTTCCCCCTTGTCTTGTTACATCTGCCGTGAAATTTCTCAGTGCTTCTTTTCAGTATTTGCATTCATTCTTTTCTTATAAAAGATATATGTTTTTTTGTTTTTTTTTCCCCAAAGAGGGAAGATGAGCTATAGACACATGTACAAGTTTTCTTGTTTGGAATTTTGCTGGCTGGATATGTAATTTGGCTGCAATTTTTGTAAATGAAAAACTTGGAAGAAAAGTGTTAGCTTGTTTTTTAATAGCAAAAACATTGTGACTTTGTCCAGTTTTATTTTGTGTTGACCTAAGGCTTCTTTTAGATTATTGTACTGAAACACATGCTTTTATGTCCATTTCACCCCAGAGCTCAGTGACATCAGTAGAATTGTTCTGGATTTACAGTAGTATAACTGAGAACAGAGCTTGGATATGGATCTAGTTCATTCTGTCTTTCATTATAACAAACTTTCAAGTTCATAAACAATCACTGTTGTTCATATCCTCCTTTGCTAATCCTCACAGCTCTGTTTATTAAAGTATTTTGAACAGGCTGCCCAGAGAAGTTGTGTTGAACATCTCTGGAGGTGTTTGAGGACAGGTTGGATGGAGCCCTGACCAAACTGATCTAGTGGTTGGCAACCCTGCCAGCAGGACGGTGTTTGGAACTAGATGATCTTTAATTCCCCTTCCAATCCAAGCCATTCTATGATTCTATGTATCCAGAACTATACTTAAAATTAATGAGTGGAATATTACTAACATTAAATGAAACAGAACGAATGCAACTGTGTGGATACTTAGAACAACACTTAAGTAGCCCAATATGCTAGATTGTTTGGCTTGTATGCATGATCATTTTATGGGAAGTTGTGTATTCTCTGTATTTAAGTTAATGGAAAATTGACATATCTATCTGCTGGAGCACTGGATTCAGATTCTTTGCTATATCTTTGATCACACTGCTTAACATGTGAAGACAATCTGGAGATTTATAATAAGGACAGTTTCACAGCATCCATCCACTACTCTGGATCATGTGTTCCCATATAATTTGTAGCAGCACAGTAATTGGAAGTCATATTATCCTTGTTGATGTTCATTTCGGAATTCATTTCTTATGTGCTCTTCGTTACCATTCTCAACAGTTACTACATTTCAGATTTCTCCTTCTGCTCTATGTGGAAAATTGTTTTTTCTTCCAAAATTTTTATTGTGTTTTCCTCTTTGCATTCATGTATTTCTAACTACTCTGTCCCTTATATTATTTTTCTGTCTTTGTAATAATCATAGAATCTCTCAATTAAATGCCCACTATAATAAATTTTATTTTATATTCTCTGTTACCAAAATTGCATTGGACTTATTTTTATACTGATCTTATTTTAATGACCTAAATCCTTTTAGAATCATCAAATACCCCAAGTTGGAAGGGATCCTCAAGAATCATCAAGTCCAAAGTAAGTTATTACTTCAACCATCATGAACTCAGTCCCATTTTCCAACATTTTGGTATAGATTTCTATTCCTTGATATTTTTTAATTATTTATATTTTATTTATTATTTTTAAGCATTTTTAAGCATTGCACATGGTTCACATAGATATTCTAACAGTTCTCAGAGCTAGTAGGAAATTCCAAGATTTAAGCCCCTTCACAAAGGGGCAGCTTGATAGATAAGGCTCACAGGTCTACCTACGATGAACAGTTAATAAGACTGGAGCATTATACTAATCTCTTATTCTTTGTCTTTAAAGTATTGTGATTATTTTTTGATTTTTTTTTTAATTTTGATTATTGTTTGATGGTGTAACTGCATCCATCAGCGTACAAGGGAAGAGCCACCGATGTCATCTATTTGGATTTCAGTAAGGCCTTTGATGCAGTCCCCCACAACATCCTTCTCTCCAAATTGGAAAGATGTGGATTTGATGGGTGGACTCATGCAATGGATGTGAAACTGGCTGCAGGATCGAACCCGGAGAGTGGTGGTCAATGGCACAGAGTCTGGATGGAGATCTAGTGGGGTCCCTCAGGGGTCAGTATTGGGACCGTTACTCTTCAATATCTTCATCAATGACATTGACAGTGAGATCGAGTGCACCCTCAGCAATTTAGCAGATAATACCAAGCTGTGTGGTGCGGAGACATGCCTGAGGATGCTATCCAGAGAGACCTGGACAGGTTCAAGCAATGGGCCCAGGAGAACATCACAAGGTTCAACAAACTCAAGTGCAATGTCTTGTACCTGGGCCATGGTAACTCCTGCTATCAATACAAGCTGGGGGATGAAAGGATAGAGCACAGCCCTGCCAAAAGGGATTGGGGGGTACTGGTGGATGGCAAGCTGGACATGAGCCAGCCATGTGCCCTTATAGCCCAGAAAGCCAACCAAATCCTGAGCTGCATCAAAAGTAGTGTGGCCAGCAGGGCAAGGGAGGTGATCCTGCCCCTCTGCTCTGTGCTGGTGAGTACTCACTTGGCGCACTGTGTCCAGATGTGGAGTCCTCAGCACAGGAGAGACACGGACTTGGTGGAGCGCCTCCAGAGGAGGGCCACAAAAATGATCCAGGTGATGGAATACCTCCCCTACAAGGACAGACTGAGAAAGCTGGGGCTGTTCAGCCTGGAGAAGAGAAGGCTCTGAGGAGACCTGAGAGCAGCCTTTCAGTATCTAAAGGGGGGCTATAAGAAAGAGGAGGACAGACTCTTTAGCAGAGTCTGTGGTGACAGGACAAGGGGAAATGGTTTCAAACCAAAAGAGGGGAGATTTAGGTTGGATATAAGAAAAAACTTTTTTACAGTAAGGATGGAGAAGCACTGAAACACGCTGCCCAGAGATGTGGTGGAAGCCCCATCCCTGGAGACATTCAAAGTCAAGATAGATAGGGCTCTGAGCACCCTGATCTAGCTGTGGATGTCCCTTTTTGTTGTAGGGGAGTTGGACCAGATGACCCTTAAATGTACACTTTAAAGTAACTCTTAAGGATTCTGTGATTCTATGATCATTAATGACACTGAGAGTAAGTGACTCTGAAGAGAGATAACAAACAGTAAGGTTATCCAGGACACGCATTTTTTCTGTGTGGTTTAATAAAAAAGTTTGCATGTTACATTGAAAAAATATCACTTTCATTGTACCTTCTGATTTCCAAGAACAGCCATCAGCATGTTTCCTTCCCGGAAGTGTTTACCAAATGATTGGATGTGCAGACCAATACACAGTCCCTAGAAAATCCAGAGCAATTTCTGCTTTCACTGTTAGAATTAAGAGATAGGAATAGGGGCAGCAGTTCACTTTGGTACTTAGAGAAGCTGATATTGATGGCAACAGAGGAAAGAAGAGAAAGAAGTGCTAAGGAAAAGAACATTATTTTTATCAGCAGGGAAGGGAGTCTGTACCCTGTACATCACACCACAGTGCTGATGGAATGGAAATATCCAGCTCTTCTATCGCTATTGTTAACAGCAATTTACAGCTGTCTGTAATAGTATCCCAACAGAAAAGAATATAATCAGAAAAGGCTGGTCACATACTATAAGACATCCTCACAAAAATCAGCAAAGAGGATCTAGAGCTTGTCTTGGAGTTCTACAGAACCTCAGCAAGGCAGTAAACAAAATTAACCCAGAAATTAAGGGAGTGAAAAGACTAACTCAGGCAATAATAGGTCTGGCAGATCAATGTAAATTCTGGGCAAAACAGTGGAAAAACTGATATGAAACTCAATTAAAAGAGGCTTATGTAAATGAGTGTCAGTCAAACAGAGTATCTGGACAATTTCTTCTATTGAGCTGTTAAATTTAGTTCATAAATGTAATGTTGCTGATTGCATACACTTACGTTTCTGTGAAACATGAGCCCTGATGTAGCATAGCACTTTTATCTAAAAGTTGGGATGACACAAAATTAATGTCTTATCTGCTAAATGCATTAAAACTGAGCAATAAGTGGATGTTAGATGGAGTTGTAAGATATATCTTTTTCATACATTCAATATAAAAATCATACATGATTCAAAAAGCATGCATGAATTTACAGAGCCAAAGGACTTTATGTCAAAGTCAGCACAGACATGTGGACTGGAGTTTCTGCTTTTGATTATATGTCTATAGCAGTACATCAGGCAGCCTTCCAGTCAGATGTGTGTCAGATACATCCAAAACATACATTTAAACCCATGCAGCTCTGTATAGGGGATGAAAAAGAAATGATCATGTTTTAGTTAATGCTCACAAGGAGAGCCACAAAATAGTTTGGCCCAGTCCTAACTTTGCTCATCCCTGGGTTTTTCTGCTTCAGAGAAGGTGGCAGCTATATACATATACTGAAAATATCTGAGAATGACCTCCTGTGTTAGTCCTTGTGAACTTTTCTGCAATAGTATTACAGGCTGATGAATATATAATATTGTACAAGGAGATACAATTAAATAAGTTAAAGAGATGAGTGTGAAGCAGAAAATCATCCTCATAATGGTCCACTACTGCCTGTGGGTTTGACTTGCTGAAATGTTTTTTCCCTAAATCACAGCATGAAAAGAAAAAACTCCAGAGGGAAACTCTGTGAACTGCAAGGTAGGCAAGAACATATTTGGTCCTGGAAAGTTTGCAAATAATCACTTTTCAGTGAAAACAAAAGGCTGCAACTGCTTTTTAGCAGTAACAGAATTCACAGTAGATAGCAGAAAATAGACATAAGTACACGTTTCTGTATTCCATAATAAGATTGACTTGACTGTGTCTTCCATAGCGTAGTATTCAAAAAAGTTTTACACATTGCACAGCAAAGAATGCAGCAAATCCTGATGTTTAACTGGTGATGGTGGTGAAGCCAATGGTAAATCATGCCAGATTTCAGCCAAGTGTCTGGCTTTGCATTGTCTATGTTTGTGAACCAATAAGACTACCCTGACATTAATCCTTAGCAGTAAGGATCATATAGGAGTGAACATTCATGCACTGGTACTTATGAGGTAAGAACAGTTTTCATTTGTGTATAAACCAAATTACGTAGCAACCTGAGAAAGGTTGGGCTTTTTTACAGAAAAAAGTCCTGCTTAGTTACATAGAAGAGTCACTAACATTCACACAAATTGTTGAGGTAAACAGCAGTTCTCCTCTCTGCTCAAGAGTGGATGCTTTCCTGAAATGTCGTCTAACTGATGTAGGTATTTGCCTTTATGCAAATGAGACATGCTGAAGCGATACAGATAAAACTAACCTGTGATACAGAAATCACACTAGAGAATTTAAGACACATCTAATTATAAATACTAGAAATCAGTAACAACCCTAATGTGCATAATTATAGTGCTGGTTTATTCAGGACAATAATATAACATCTGCCACAGAGTGCCAGATCTCACTTAAAGAGCTACAAGTTAAGGACTTTAAAATGCAACTCCCCAGTCAGAAAGGCCCAAATTTATGAAAGGTGGAGTAGTTCAAATACAAATAGATGAATTACATTACTCTCTTCTGGATTGCTTTAGTTGAAGGGGCTCTAAAATTCCAAGTTTACACTCAGTGTGTGCCTATACAGCCACTGAATATATTGACACGCCACCTACCGCGTAACAAAAGGAAGCAATCCCACATTTTTCCTAAGACAGGGAGATTGTAGTTATTCTAGACTCTTCTGCACCCAGGCTTGTCTTGGCTCTGAAATGTACTGGGCAGGAAAATGACTTAAAGTGGAGAATTAAGCTGCTAGGACTGTGATCAACTCCCCGTTCTTTTGGTCTAGCTGAGCCAGATCCACACCTGGCGACTGAGCAACGCCATATGTTATTCAAACCTGATTTCATTTGGAGACGTTGCAACACTCAGCCTATTGCAGCCCTGGCACAAGAGGATGGGAAGGTGTGCAGTACTCCCATCTTGCCAGTCAGCCAGAGGAGCTGGGAAGGCACTGAGCTACATTTGCAGATCCAGAAGCAGGCCCTGCAGCTACTGACACCCTAGCTGCCCAGTCTCCCGACAGGGCGGCTTAGAAAGCTCACGCTGCATCTGCCTTTTGTCTCTTCAGAATATAGGCAGACAAGACAGTAGCAGTTTAGCATATTTTGAAAGCTGAGTCTTATTTATTTAGAAAAATTAAAACAACAACACCAAAACCACAATTTCTTCACTCTTAATATGTGCTGTTAAAAGTCTCTCCCAAAGTAGCAATTCTCAGGGCACATTGCATAAGTCTTCATATTGCACTTCTATCTGTTCTTATATGCTTTCTGTAACAGAATAGTTAACAGCGCTGATATTCTAAAATAGTATTTACATGAGGTAACAGTCTTGCAATGAATGGGGTTGTTCATGCTGCTCACGCCTCAGTGTGTTTTTTTTTTTTAATCTCTCTGCATATTCAAGAAATTAGTTACGCTGGATATGCTTGAATCTCCCTGTAAGTATTTAATTTGAAAACCCGAGAGCTAAAACTTATTCTTCATTAGTAAAAGCTGAGACAATAGAAAATAATGAAGAAGCTTGCATATATAATCATTCTCTCACCAAACAATCTTCCTCACTGCTTACATGATGTATTGGGAAAATACTGCAAGTTGAGAAAAGTCTGAAAAAAAATACAAAGGAAAAACAGACAAGAAATGAAATGAAATGAAATGAAATGAAATGAAATGAAATGAGAACTATCTATACATTTTGCTGATACATAAATATATTCATAAATGCCTGAAGATTGTCTGCAAATTGTTAACCTGCCATATTATGCATCAGATTTCTATCTGTTACACTTAGCTGCTAATTCCAGAATTCATCGTTTACAGCTACAGTTCAGGACAAGAGCAATCATATCTGCCAAATCAAAACAAAAGGAGTACTAAATCCTTACCTCTCCTCCAGGAAGCAAAGAAAGGCTCATGTGGAGTTCTGATGCCCATTCAAGTTACGTGTATCAAGATTTTATCTAGTAGACAAGCAACAGAGGAATGTTCAAATGTAATCAAAGACATTTACTCAAGTCATAAGCTTCTCTTAGCATGGTTGATTCTGCTTTGAACTAACCAAGGTTAATTTCCAATTTAGAAAACATTTTGTTTCTCTATCAGAAATACTGAATAACACTCTTGTCAGCATTCATAGCATAGTTGTCAGACTCAAGAGAAAGTCCAAAAGATAGAAACAAACCTGGGATACCTCTGCTGGTTATGCTGGACATTTACACAGTTATTAGAAGAAACAACGATGGTAGAACTTGATTTTCCTCTGGGAAATAACAGTTTCTAGCATTGTGATACGATGGGAGTAAAGGGAGAGATGGTATTATGTATTCAAAAAGTAGCTTTGTTATTTCTCCTATGAGACCACATGTCTGGAATGTTAATATTTGGATATTCTAAACAAAGAAATACTCAAAACAAAGAATGAAGCAATGTAAGTCGCAAGCTTATAACTACACAAAAACATAACAAAATCAGCCTGCAGAAAATTTCTTTAAAAAATTGTGGCAAACTGGCAGATTAGTTTAATTTAAAGACAGATTAAGCATATGACTTAAGCAGTCCAACAATTCCCTGCATGTTCTCTGCTATAAACAGTTTTATATTCCTATTAGCCCTCAGAATAACAGGATATTCTCAGATGCTGTGTTAAGTAATCTATTTATGTTCCATTTAGCTAATTGATGTGCAGAGGACATGCCTAGGTTGAAGTCAGAATTGAAAGTAGAGATTCATCTTAAAGTGATGGTGTTTGAAAGTAGACAAAATTATTCTGAAATATTTGGTCAGAATAAATTTTAGACTAATGCAAAGTGGGGAAAAAAGTACACAAAGTTAAACTTAAAAAAATCTGGTTTAATTTAAGATGATACATTTTGTTACATTTTGTATGCAAATGGTAGATAAAATGAAAACTTTATTTTTTTACTAAAAACAGCTACTGTGGTTTAAAACAAAGTACCATTTAAATAAATATTCTGGCATATAGCAAAAAGTAGCTTTATGACTGATGCAGCAGAAACAGTGATTAAGTTAGGCAGGGAGTGTGTAGATGTTAAAAGACAAAAGTTCACTGTCAGTTGAACACTACTGTACATTTTGTCTACGTGTAGCTGTATCTTGAGTTTCTTTAAAACTCTTAGGCAGGACCACCTGGGCCTAATGATTTGACAAAATAAACATTAATAGTTTGGTCTGTAATATCACTTAATGAGTTGTCAATCTGTCAGATAATCCAATGTATTTGCCATAAAGAAAGCTTGCAGAGTGGGAATTTTCTCAAGCACTTTCATAGAAAATTCAGAAGCAAAAATTTAATTAGCAGGGTTTTTTTGTTTTGCTTTATTTTGTTTTGTTTTTGCTATGACTTCGTTATCTGTGAGCACATTAAGATTTACAAAATGTACTTTTTATTAACTGTATAATTTTGCAAGCTGTTTTTCAAACTACTTTTTCTCTTAATCATCTCACACCTGAAAATAATACAGTTACTCCCAAAAACATGCTTGTATATGGTCTTTTTAAGAGATAGCATAGTGATCTGAAGCCACTTGAATATTTATAGAACCATTGTTCAATTACCATACATTAATACATTGTATGGCTTTCTTGCTAGAGAGAATGGTTACCATAGCTCTTGAATTTTTTGTCGCTTCAGAAAATGATACTTGGATGAAAACAAAGTTAAATCCCAAGCTAAGACATTGGAACACTTGTGGTCTTTTCAACTTCCATTAATCAGTGACTAACCAGGATGCATCTTGTCAGACCTTGTGTCATATCACGGCTATGAGACACAAAGAAATATCACAAGCAAAAAAGCCAACAGGAAATCAAACTTCTTCCTTTTCTTCTTCTCTCTCTTTTTTTACATTTTTTTTTTTTTTTTTAAAGAACAAAGCCTGGGTAGTTCCTCTTCCATGGAACTTCTCTGTTGTTGCTTTCTGCTGAATCAGAATGGGCCATCCCCTTTTAAGACCCCTGGCACTGACCAGTAAATTCCACTTAAATCACTTCTGTGTGCAACAAAATTTGTAGGAGAAGCATCACTGATGTTCTCTCAGCCAGCATTAAAACTCGCCTAAAGAAACTTTAAATATTGCCAGGCTAAACTTTATTAACCCTACAATAAGAATTAAATGTTGATCCTATATTCATTTTAAAATATTCACAAGCCTAAAGCCTTACTCTTCGGTTTTGTCCAAAGACAGACACATTCAGAGGCTCTACCTGTTTGGAAAAATACACTACTGGAAACACGTTAGATGTTTAACTTTAAGGAAGGAAATTTCTTCCTGAAATTACATTTTGTTTATGTCCTATAAAGGCCAATACATATGGTCAAGAATCACTTTGGCACTTTAACGGTCTTCCCGAATGAAACTGATAGAATGACAAAAGTGAAACACTCAAAAGATGAGCACGATACACAGAATGGTGTACACTATTCTAAATCTTCCAATTAAACCTACAATAAAATCATCATAACATGATCCTATCAGTCATAAGAGAAGCTTTCATTTAAAAGTATCTTTCATCAATTCATGCTATTACTTGTGTTGTTACAGAATATATGGCTGCAGCAAGCTGTGCTGTCTGTACCAGCGAATGGGTCTTGGTTTTGTTCATTCTACAAGCTTACTAGTTGCACAGGGGCCTTAATCTCAAATTAGTAGCTGATTATGCAGCTAATGAATTCAAAGATGGTTTCTTCACCGCAGAGCTACATTTTAGCACCATCTCCATATACCATTAAAAACTGCTCCATAATGAAATAGCAGAAGTTTAAACAGCACTCTTCAATCACCTCTATCTGACAACTATCACAACTAGATTGGAAGCTGAGTCTGGATAATTACTAAATTTAATTTTCTCTGTAGCATTTCAGGCATTTACTTTCAGAAATGTCTATCCTATGAAGATACTTACCTTTCAACAATAAAAATTATCTCAACCTCAAGTTCATGCAAGGAAAGACTGAGCTTTTCAATCCATGAATTTCAGACCTGAAATAATTCTTGTAGAACTCTTGAAAACTCTTTTCAACCTGTGAGCCTTAATTTCATTTACAGGCTGAAAGCCTTTGTGCAGTGCACAATAAGAAATCAATCAATCGAAGAGGTTAAATGTGTTGTCAGAATATCTGAGTAAACCAGAGTGGTTTGAATGACATATGCTACTCAAATCATTTCAAATAATTTGTATTTCTATTCATTTGCTGGTGCTATTGATGAAATGGTTGAAGTTTGATAAGGTTTTGACTTCATTTTAATTAATTTTTCCTGTCTCTCACAGATTCCAATTTAGCAAAACATTTATGCTATGTTTAAGAGTAGGCCTTGTATTCAGATGTTCTGTGTTTTTTGTTTGTTCATTTTCACACATGTTAGTATGTTTTCTTAATAATTGTGTTTTGGTTTTGTATCAGTATTTCATATACAGATTGATTTCTGATTTTAGTATTTCTTTCTTTGTGACATGTGACATCACTTTATGCCTGTGTATTGCAAACAATGCTATTTCCTGGACAAAATACCCACATGCATGTCTCACCATATCCACTGTTTTGCATAAATTGCTGTACCATTGTGCCTCTTTCCCAACAGGTGAAACATCAGACACTAGGAAATATAGTGTTTATATACAAGTATCTCTGAATCGCTTGGAATAAAAGTGCTATATGAAAGCTAAATATCATCTACACTGGGGAAAAAGCACAGAAATACTTAAAAACATGGATTTAAAAAAGGTCCATGGTAGTCAAAATACCACAGAACACCTCAAATTTAGGGATGATCTATGAACATCCATGAGTTCCTAATTGAACTGGTTTTCTTTCTATTCCAAATTTGAAACTGGCACTTTTCACATTAAGAATCCATTCTTATTGTAGTTTTTTTCTCTAATAAGTTAGTTGTTTTTCCCTTGGAGCTTTGCTGATATAATGAAAATGGATTAACTAATTATTTCTCATTGTAAAGATCAGCACAGTTCAGCATCTGATAAATCTAATTTATGCATAAGAGCACATCTCTGTATCAGGCACCACAACCTGATGAATTGCAGGCAGACTAGATGGTTTGGACTATGAGATAAAGAAAGGAAGAATTTCCCTCCTGATTTTCCTCAGGGACAGGATAAAAACACACAGTTTGCAGCTGTATTCCACAAGCTGTGCTCAGAGTTATTAATTACAAGGAAGGACTCCTCTGGTGCTGTGGGGATATTCATAAATGCAACTCTAAATTAAAACCACTTGTATAAAAACTCCAGACTTGATTTCAGAGATCCAAGGGTGTTTGCTGTGTGTTGGGGCAGCCAGCACATTATATATAAATGGAAGGATTTATTTGCTTTGCCTTTAGGGGAGTGGGCAGGATTTTTCTTTTTCTTTTTCTTTTTCTTTTTCTTTTTCTTTTTCTTTTTCTTTTTCTTTTTCTTTTTCTTTTTCTTTTTCTTTTTCTTTTTCTTTTTCTTTTTCTTTTTCTTTTTCTTTTTCTTTTTCTTTTCCTTTTCCTTTTCCTTTTCCTTTTCCTTTTCCTTTTTCTTTCAGAGATTTTACTGAATGTTTGACTTAGTTATGATTATTAACTATTGGCCAGCACTTAGGCAATGCCAGTCTGCTCTGTGCAGTATGTGCTATGTATGGTATCGTATTCAGAGACAGTGTTATATGCAAAGGCAACAAGCTTTCTTCTTGAAAAAAAAGTGATTAAAATTCTCAGCTGTGGTCCTCCCACTTCCGTAATGCTTTCTTGAAAATAAAAATTGAGAATGCTCACAGAAAGCAGGTTTCATGTTTAGATGGTGTCCCTAAGTGCCATGATGACTGACCCAGATATAGGATTTACTAGAGGAATGAGAAGACTGCTCTGTGCTCTCTAGTTTCTTGCCTGTACAAGGGAGAAATTTGGTTTGCACATGTGCAGTTATTAGAACTATCTTGTCAGCTACATCATAAAGAGGGAAAAGCTGTGGTTATTATCTGCCTGTGCTGATTGATCTACGTAGAGCTTTCAGTTGCATTCCTGATACGTGACATGTTAAGAAAGGTGTCTGACTTGGCTACAAAGCATGGAAAAAATAGATCTGTTTCTAGTTAGTTTGAAAACCCTGCCCTTAGTGAAGTATGTAGTAAAAAATGGAATCAAGGGAGCATATCAATTAGCAAGTCCACCTCAGAGGTTTGATTACATTTCTTGGAGAAAAAGGGGTGACCTAACCAAATGGTGTGGGAA
>WBMW01002258.1:1334856-1402097 GCA_013396635.1 Penelope pileata
GAAAAAAAAAAAAAAAAAAAAGAAGAAGAACAGAAAGGAAGGTTGGTTGTCTGTACTGCTCTTCTTGCTTTGTCTAGAGGCTGCCAAGTGTGAGTCACTGCATGCATGAAGTTTGGTACATTGCATTTGAAAATCAAGCTGCTGATACACAAATTATGCACTAGCTCAGTACTAGCAAACTTCTGCTAAGTTTTCATGCAACACAATTTAAAATTTGAAAATCTCTCAAGACATCTCATAAGGCACAATATGAGAACTCTATATGAGCTCCGTGAAGATACTGCAGTCACACACACACACACACACACACACACACACAAAAAAAAAGCCAAGGGAGAGAAAGGACGCCATTCCTGTATCAGTTTTTCTTCCCTTACAAAACATGTTTGGAATCTGCATGTTGCAGTTTCCCCTGGCAACTCTCTAATGTCACAGGGTGCAATGTCCCAAGGCTACACTCCATTACATTGCACCATCTTCTCTTTCTCTCTTGCTCTGTAAGCTTTAATGAAGCCCATCAAATTTGCACAAGTGCCTTATTTACTGTACAGAGATTACGCCAAAAGAAATGATGTGGGCTTCCTTTTAATGCCTGAAGATTGGCTAACGATCATGAAAGTCAAATGCTGTTCAGCTTGCTAAGTGATGGCATGTATCTCTGCCTTGCCTAATTACAGCAAATCAGATGTTTCCTGTTGTGAAAAACAATACTAACAAATTACTAACCCTTGGTTTTTTAATGAAATCACAAATGTTGAAATTCAATTGAAGCAGAGCATTGGAACATTAATTTCTGTGGATATTTTCTCATCAGCGTATTTTTACTGTGTATTTATGGATACGTAAAGCAGACTTCAGGTGAAATTTTCAATCTTTAAAGTATGCATAGGGACCATTTACATTCAGAGCTGAACTTGGACAATTTCTTTTCATAAAATAGTCTCCAGGAATAGTCTGTCTTTGGGTTACAAGGGAAAAGGAACAAGTGGTAAGCATTGCACTATCATGCAGGATGGGAGAGATAATCTACAGCTAATTTGCTGGCCACATACGGACAAAAGAAATTGACATCACTACAAGAAAACCAACAGGAACGTACCCTCTGTTTGAGATGTCAGTGCTCCCGTTGAAGACAGTAAGGATATAGCGATTTCTGTATAGATGCATACTCTGTATTTCTGAGACAGTAGTTCACTAAGATGTATTTTTACACTGAGAGATTATTAGGACGTCATGGTAACTCCTACTCCTACTCTTTGTCTAACTTCTGCATGTAATTTCAACGGCCCTAGTTTTCCACCTAACAAAATGGTGGTTAGTGGTGACAGCCTTTCACTCTTTATAAAGGACATCACTGATTTCCTTCACTTGTCATTTTGCTGAGGAGAACTGGATCAATCAATCAAATCTTTATGAAGTAATATAAAAGAAAATAACTGTTGTTTAAGCCTCATTTAAGGTGAAAATTCAGTGTGGATAAATGCCTTTTAACAAAAACCTAACTGGAAGACTCAAAAAGAAAAAAATCTGCAGCTTTTTATTTTCCTGAAACTGAACAGAATTGGATAAGTGAAATAAAAATCATGCTTGTGACTTCATGTTTGAGAAATTGTTCATTAAATCATGGCATTGCCCACAAATCGCTGAATTTACACTTGCATCTGGCACAAGGAAACAGAATGCCATGACAAAAACTTCGAGAATGTCTTTAGTAAATACACCAGCAGCAAATCTTTGCTACCCTATGAATGTAGTGAATGCTGTTCTCAGGGTGTTCAGTTCATTTTGCTCCCATCAGTTTCCTATTCTGTCTTCTTATTCATGATCAAATCCTACATATTTGATCTCAAACATCTGTAGTTTACTCTAAAACAAAACAATTGAGAGATTCCTTACAAACTCCATGCATAAATTATTTCAGCGACATCAAAATGGAAAAAGTCTGAAACATCTTCCTGGTTGTTCTTATTTAAGACAGTTTTGACGTAAGTTGTATGAGCTTGCCTTCTTTTCACTCTGTCTCGCATTTCCTTCCTTTGCACTCCCATTTAACATTTTCTCCCATCTCCTTCTGTATCCCTGTCCTCAGTCCAGAGAAGTCAGTGTCTCATATCCTGTTTTCTGAGCGATGTTCATTTACATGACCTCAACCACTTTTGATTACTGTAATGAGTGTCTTTAGTAATTATCATCAGCCTGTTCTATTTTTTTCAGAGCAAAACCTACTTTAGTGTGTTTCAGATTTATAAAACATGTCACGCTAGCGAAAACTTAAATACTTCCTCTCTTCCAGGGCAATGCTTGTACACGTCACCTAATAAATCAGTAGCTTTCTACAATGGTCTTGAATAAATTTACAGTTGGTCTGATGGAAGTGACTCAGCTGAACCGAACACATCAGCTGAACAGTAAAGTGCATCTTATCTGAAAAGTGCTTCAGACACATTTATTGAGTTGATGTATAAGGAGTTCCTCTGTACCTTGCAGCCATTTAATTTCATGAGCACCTCATCTTTACTTAGTAAGTATATTCAGTAAAATGTTCAAGAGAAAAATAATTAATAAATTGTTTAATGTTCATGCTTATAACACTTCCAATGCTTTCGAACTACAAACTAGGGCTGAAGTCCTCATCCCATCAGAAAGTTCATCATGCAAGGAGAATGCAGTAGGGAAGTGCAAGAAGAAATGTCTGCTTGTTCCCGCTGCTGGTTTGTGAGTCATGGACCAGGATCTTACTGTGATAGGTGCTGAGCAACCACAAGTAAAATATGTGACACCCTTTTTGAGACAGCAAACAGTCTCAGGTCGTTGGCAGTGCTGATGGGACATGCTTTTATTTTAGAACTATTTTTCACTATTATAGCACATTTTAGACAAAAAAAATATTAATCCATTACAGCCTTTGGACAATACCAGTACAGTAAGTATAGTTGTTGCTGGGTCCAACTGTTCTTTCTGAAAAGCAGTTGCCTACAGCAATGTAGACACATTGTCTGCAATAACTTCAAAGGAGCCACTGATTCCACAGGACCAGCTGTCTGCTGAATCCCTTCTTTGTGGATGACTATGGCTCCTGCCGAGATACAGTTAGTGCCATCATTCATTAAAAAGCCACTCATTCTATAAGCAGCTACACAGAGCTGTTCAAAGATTTGAGCAGCTTTAAGACTTAGCACAGTAAGTTATAGTCCCACTTGGAGCTTTGTGTATAGATTTTGTCTACCTGGATGCATTCCTCATGCCTAAGCTCACTCATTTAGCCGCAGCATGAAACATGGGCAAAAAACAATTTGGGCAGTCTGAATCTGTCTGTGTTGGCATGGCTTAACACAAATCACAGCATCCTCTCCCAGACTGTGGGGGTTTGTAAATTCCACTTTTCTGTAGATTGTGAGTCAGGGAGAAACAGAAAATATTATTTCTCTGTTGGAAAAGGAAACAACAGGCGCTGTAGCTGGCAAATAGGTGGTTTGGAAACCTTGCCTCTGTTTTTTGAGAAACTTCTGAGAACTAGCTGTATTTCAGGTAGCAAAGGTTAGCTCTAGTTCCAGATGTCTACAAAAAACAGGGAGTCCTGACCATTCACTTCTTCCCACCATACTTTGGTTTTTGTTCTATAACTCCTTTATACTCAAACTCATTTCCTATAGAACTTTGAATCTGATGATAAAAAGGCACTTAAAGAGTGGTGAGGATATAAGTGTGAGCAACAGGACATGGTTTGGGAGATGTCCCACTAGTTGTTTTACAATGTGTGGGAAGCCTGGGAAAGAACCATAGCCTTCTAAGAGCACCAAGCAGTGGTATGAACTGATACTTCTGGTAGGAATGGGGGAAAAAACAGCATAGTGAGCAGATGGGATCTTCCCGTAGCCATTGACAAATTCAAATTCTAGGCTGAATCCAGCACACAATCCAGATTTGTCTTCCTCTGCCTACTGAATGTTCTTCTTGCTCCTCTTAGTTGTCTGTTTACTACAATAAGCTATGGCACTTCTATTATCCAAGAGCAACATCTGTGTTAGATACTCTTTGTACACAACGCAAATAAAAAGTTCAAGTAAAAAACATGAACATCACGTCTCATATAGGAATGGTGGCAAACCTTAAACAGGTTCTTCTGCTCCTGTAGCTCTTTAGTGGGGTAGAGATGAACGACAAGCAGCAAATCTCAGAGCTCATCACTGCTTCTTTGATACAAGCTCATTATATATAATGCTGTATCCAAGTTCAGCAAGGCATGTCTCTTGGGCTTTTCATGTTTGGGCACAAGATGCTTTCTCAGGAGATTTCCAGTGCATCTGCCTCCAGTCACAATGGAAAATCTTTCTCATAACTTTTCAGTCCCAACAAATAATAAACATGAACTTTCTGGTTTTTGCTTCACATTGTGACTAAAATGTAAGGCCTTGAGTCTGAATTGCTATTTTTCATATCAACTCAATCGTCAGGTCTCATCTCTAATGTAAGAATTTTGCCCAGTGATATTTGTATTCCTTAACACAAGCTTGGGAAAGAATTGTGATTGCTTATTGAACCTACAAATGTTTATCTGGTTATTACAAATCTAAGCAAGACAGCAGTGAATAAACAGAAGGTATAGATAAAGACACATTGTTGTAACAGCATCTTCTTTTAAGGAATTGCTGCTTCAATCATTGTCAAATATTTTGAAAGGAAGTTTAATTTTGAACTAATTCTCTTTAAACTCATACTAACTTTGTAGTAAACTATCCTGTCCTCCCATGGCCCTGAAATTCCAGAGATGGGATGGTGTAGCTGATTGAAAATTAAATGAGGAGACTTTCACTAAACAATGTTTCTACACGATGACTAGCCCATATGAAAAGGAGTAGGTACTTTTATCTGTGCCTGGTATTTTATTCATTCTTTGGAGCACATAAAGATCCCTTGGATTTTATAATAGTGAATATTGTTGTTTTGAACAAGAGTAAGAAATCCATAGATATGTGCGTTTTTGAGTATACAGAGATGCAGTACAGACAAGATTTTATGTGTATGTAGAGTAGTCTATGTTGGGACTTCAAAGAATAAAATCACTGTCCATGTTAAGATGTAAGCAAAATTAATTAGACCAAAGTGTCATTCACAGTCCTGAACAGACAACTGGATATCTCAGTGTATGAGAGAGGTCTGTAATGGCACTGTTTTAACTGGGCATTGACTATCAAATCTCTCTTGTTCCTCACTGCGTAGCTGAGTTAATCTCTGAGCGTTTTTGAGCTCATCTCCTTCTGTGTGGCAGCGTGGGCCATGTGCTTGCTTTTGCCCTTAATCTGGGTCATGTTTAGCCTGTTTACATATCTCTTCTGTGACACATTTTGCCTTTAGGATTAAAAATTAGGCAGACCAGGAAAATTTAACGCTATGCATAAACATATACCTCTTTTCTTTAATGCTTGTTTTTTCTAACATTGCTCCACTTTACGGCTCATTTTTGCTTTTTAGTTCAGTCTTTCCCTTAGTAGAGATCGATTTGTTTCACTGTACTAAGTGATCTTAGTCATCACAGAAATATCTCACTTAGAAAAATCTTAGATAAAGGGCAGCTGCGCTAACTTCTCACGGCTGGGGTTCTTTAAGCATTGCAGTTTCAATCTCTAGCATTTTAATTCCACATTTTCACTTAGCTACACAATAACTTGCAGTTTAAGATGTGAGCTAAATTGCAGAAGGATGTATATGCAATATGTAGCCATATCACATAATTGCATAGAATTGAAATTGCTTTAAATATATTTATTTACCTTCTCTTTTACTGTGTATTCATTAATCTTCAGGAGACAGATTAAAACCCCTAGTTTGGCTTGATTTTGATTCCTAATGGTTACTCGTGGATTATAATCAGAGCAATGTATTTCCACGTGTTTAGCAAACTTTGAATTTTAAATTCAGAGAGTACAATGAAAAACAAATCAAAGATAGCTACAGCGTACATACCTTGGCATTGCAAGGATCTGGGAAGGGGATTGCATATTTTAAGAGTGCAAAGTAGGGATGCCAAGCACCTGGTTTGTGGGGTGGATCAGCAGAGGTTGCAGGGAAAGTGTTCTTCTCACAAAGCGAAAATGTTTGTGCAGGAGGAGGAGAAGTCAGAAGCAGTCACAAGGAGTACTGACCGAGGTCCTATTTGATACCATTAAAAATTCAGCCTAAATCATTGTAAAGCAGAGATTTCTCCACCAAAATCAAGAGGGCCTCTGTAGCTATGTCCCATCTTTATTGTAGTTCAGTGGAGGGATGCCGTAGTAACTTCATAATTATTGTTGTGCTAAGAAATATGTCTGATGCTGTTTAACAGAAATAGTCATGTTGTCAGATCTAATGCGTTACTGTAACAATAGTTCTTCTATTCCATTTGGGACCATATTTGTTTCATGAGAGGTTTGCAATGAAATAAGATAAAACAATGAAAGTATAATATGCTGCATGTAATTCCAAAGAATGTAGACTTATTAAGTTATTTGTTATATCTAATGCTATATTCTGCCTTTAAACTATTGAAACTTTTCAAACGTCCTACCAAAATTATCCAGTGATAACATTTCTATATGAAAAAATGGAAAAGCTGATTCCTAAGATTTAGAAGATTTTATAGGATTGGAGCCAATTTTTCAAATCGTTTACATTTCTGCTTTCAAGTCTGGAATATATGTATAAATAAGATAGCTTTAAACATAAATGAACGATAAGCATTATGTAAGTTAATTAGTGCCTATAAAAGACCAGTGATACATTATAACAAGCACTTCCACAATGGCTGCTCTGAAAGTAATGCCTCCCATTTTATTACGTTGGTGCACAATGTCAGAGGCAGATGTTGGTGGTATGGCAGCAAAGGTTGAACCTTCCCACCAATATCCTGTTTCATGCTGTTGCCGTGTGACAGATGGCAGCACAGGGGCACTCTGACGCAATGCTGTCTGACATGGAAGTGCAGATAAAGCAAAGGTGTGGAAGTGAATTCCTCCATGAGGAAGAAATTACACCCACTGACATTCATCAACATTTGCTGAATGTTTCTGGAGACCAAGCAGTGGATGTGAACACAGAGAGGTGGTGGTGGTGCGTTCAGCAGTGGTGACAGCGACAGTGGGGCACCTCCACTGGTGCAGATTTTTACAAGCACGGCATGCAGGTTCTCATTCATCACTGGCAAAAATGCACAGCTAATGGTGGTGACTGTGTTGAAAAATAGTGTTTTGTAGCTGAGGATTGGCAGTGTCAAATAGTGTTATTGTGCTCTTTGTAGCTGTTGTAGTTTCCACGGAAATAAATAGGAGGCATTACTTTCAGAGTGACTCACGTGTATGAAATATTACCTGCAGTGTTCAATGAAGTCCTTATATTTGAAAATAATTTTTGCTGTATGATTTATAGTAGTATTGTAAATGTCATTCAAGCTATATTCAAATGTTTCAAGGATGCGAGAAACTATCCGTATTCATAGAGAGTTTGTTGAATATTAATTTGAAAAGGTTCGTGAATTTATCTGTGAGTCAAGAGCTCATAATATCAGATAACATTGTATTTTTAGAAGAGAGAGAAGCAAAATAATTCTTGAAAGGAAAACTCAACTGTTATTGAAAACATTTTTATTCCAACTAATACCAGATTCCAGGGTACAGGATGGAAGATGCCACTACAGGTTTTTCACTGCAATCATCAGCAAAAAAAAAAAAAAGATATCTCCAAGAAAATTGAATGATGCAGATTCCTTTAGTAGGTTCCCAAATTAAGTTGCTGTGACAGAAAAGGTATTACATGATTTGAGAAAGGGCAGTAAAAGAGGGCTCTCTTCTTCCATAGCATTTTCTCTAACAATTTCCAGTAACCTTGGCTCTTACATAACCTGTTTTAAGTCAACATAATGTATTGATGCATGGAATAGGTGAAGACAGTCCACTTGATGAGAGGCTTTTCCTGGAGGTCACTTTTGTCATATCAAGAACAAATGAATTACACTCGAGGAAGCCCCAAAAAGTTCTGCATTGCAAAGGAGGCATCCTCCATGCAGTATATAGGATAAGGAGCTAAAGGAACCACTACTTTCATCATCTGATCTATTGCCTATAGTGCTAGGAGGAAGCTTTGGTCCTGGCTAGGATCTGTAAAGACATGGATCAGAGTCATTTGGAATTAGAATTGAAAAAGGAGAAAGCCAGCTGAAATAAAAGCAATGGTTTGTCCTCTGTCAGTGGACAGGCCAAGGAAAGTTGCCCCCAGATGTTACTGTATTCTGTAATTTCCAAAATTGCTGATGCTTGGCAGAACATTGAAGCAGCCTGTTCTTCTCCTCAGTGTGTCTGCCTTCATAGGAAGAACAGAATATGTACCTGTTTCATGTGCTACTTAATTTTGTCTGTGCATGGAGATTTTGAATTTATGTAAAGAAAATATAAACATTAAGAATGATTGAAGCATCTCTACACTGGTAGCGCTGAATATATTTTCCATAACCATACCATCATAAAGTATAGCAGGTATAATCCGTTAAGGTGAGTGATGAACTCCCATTGACCTCACTTCAACAAAGATTTTCCCCGTTACGCATCTTCAGTGCCTTTTGACCGTTTTCAGGACTCTTCCCTGCCTAACATGACATTAACATCATTGACATTTGAATGACTTCACAGCAATGTCAACTACCTCTTTTAACAAGTTTATAATTACAATGCCTGTACAGTTTCAAATTGTGTGGGAAAAGAACACAAATCACTACTTTTCTTTTAAAGCAACTGATCTATTACTGCAGAAATGTCATTGATTCTGTAATGCTATATATGCTTTAACTTTGCAGATTGTTTTACAAGTATGTGATGGAAGAGTAATTAGGGATGTTTTTGCGTAAGATGCTAAGGAAGTGGAATTTTGTGACCCCAACAATGCCCTTCCTCTTCTGTGAAAATAAATTGTTTTGGCTACCGTTTCAAACAGGACAGGACTGAGACTTGCAGTCTAAAAGAGATTAACGTTGAGATTTTAGATCAGCTGAGAATTCGTGGCTCCTTTGTGTGTTTGCAAGACAGAATTTGTCCCAGCTTCTTGTCTTGGGAATGTTTTTCTCTTCCAGCTGACTATACAGTTTTTATCACTATATTGGCTAATTTCAGTTAATGAAAAAAATGAAGTTTTGAAGAATTCACTGACAAAAACATTTATTTATGTGTTTATATGGGTAAAACCATTTTAAGTATTTGAAAAAAAAGAAGTTTGAGATGGAAAGAAACATATTTGTCCTGATCCCTCTTACTTGTTGACTATAGGATATGTTACACAACTGAATTAACAAGGATTAATTTTTTCTTGCAATACTTTTTAACTTCTGCTGTTCTGCAGTTTTCTGTTTTGAATTTTCCTGGACTTGAAATCAAATGATATATTAGGAATAAGATAAATGTTTTGCATACAGTCTTGTCACCAAAAAAATGAGTAATTCGGAAATGTGCTTTCTCACCCTTCTTTTTTGATGCCTGGGAATTCCAGATCAACTTCTTAGATACAGATAGAAGTCCTTCATGCCTAAATATAGCATCTGCAGCAACAGTACAAACCACACTTCTGCCAATGTGTCTGTACTCAGGCTGTGGGGGATTTACCACTGATGTGCAGGCTACTCACCAGGAAACATACTGCTACAGGAAAGAGACCAAGTTAGTGGCAGCTATGCTGTGGTCCTTCTTGCTGGTAATCCAACTGATGTGATTTGAGATTCATGTAAATGTTGCAAAACAGAAACCAAAATAGACTAAACCCTAGATTTTTTCATAGGACTCATGTATGCAGTTATATTTTAATGTAACTCAGGAGTCACATCTGCTGAAAATCATGGTCCACAGTACATTGCAGATCAGTGCTACAAGTTAATGGAAATTTGAAACTCTTTTCCTGATGCTTTCATCATCCTGCATGATACTTTTTCAGCTTATTCAATGCTGTTTGTACGAACTACCTAATCCATAGGTGAGAAATTATTTCTATACTTTTACAATAGAATGAAATTCCATTTTACTGGGGATCTTTTCCATCAATAGTATCTATAGATAAGCATATAGAAGTAAGTGGATAGGTTTTCTAAAAACTTAGTGACATTGGGTAACTCCAAACATTCTTGGGTTGAATCAAAAGAAGTTAAAGTTCTGAAGCTTTACTCCTTTTCTACAGATTTTAATATACAGGCCAATAAAAAGTTTATAGAGCAGAATGTGATCTATTAAAACTTTATAAACCCCACAAGTAGCCTTCTATGTAGTCTTGATAAAAAGTTATCACCAATCACACATATTGTCATATCTAATTTATCTGTTGTTAGGCACTTTCATGCCACCAGATCAGAAAGCACTCCCTACCTCACCTACTGCATAAATTTCCTTCTTCCTTCAGTACACTACTTACCTAAATCCTGGAGGTATCTATTCATGGACACCTCAGGGTCTAAACATGCGTGCCCTCCGAAATAGCAGGCTGTTCACAAATCCATAGTACTGACCCTCTGCCTGAATGCCCTTGTGTTCTCCCTTCCAGGTAAATGTCTGAGGTCAGCACAAATTGCCTGGGAATCCACTATAACAGCTGGCCTCAAATCACAACTCTTTTTCATAACCACTTCCAAACTGAGGTTTTAAAATCGTACTTGAGCTGCACCAAAGATTCTAAGAGAGGAACTTTTCTCCCTTGCACAGGTCCTTGGCTTTGCACTGTCCAGGAAATAGAAAGATAACATAAACAAAGTAAAAAACAGAAAGATTTTCATTTTTTTAATTCAGCATTTTAGATTAGAGCAGATCCCAATAGAAAGGAAATTGGGAACTCTGATAAGGGCATAGGGGATAGTTGGAGGGAAGTAATTTGCCAGATACAGTTGAATTTCCAAATTGTTGGAAAAGCTGTCTGACAATAGGTTGATAGGATTGATGTTAGAAATTCAGACAGAATAATGTACAGATAAGTTTATGAGAGCTGGAGACCATTCCCTTGCTGTTGACACCCAGTGGCAGTGTCATCCTTATTAAAACAGCATTCAGTCAGATTAAGTTGAGTCCAGCAGTATAAGCTGTGCACCAACATGCCAGCTTTTTGAGTCAGATAAATGAGTCCTATAGTCACATCAGCAACCTGTGTCCTTGTTTTGGGATGGCTTTGCTCAGGACAACATGCCCCCAGTTATCTCCACACGTGTTTGAGACATAGTGCCCTCTGCATCCTGCCTGAGTCATTGCAAACAGCCCTGCACCTCAGCTGATCACCCGCCAATGGCACCTCCAGACCTTTCACACCGGCTGGCTGTAAATTCACTGACAACATTGTATGGATCCAGGTGAAGAAGGGAACCATAAGGGAGTCTGATCCACAGGTGGTTCGCAAAGGGTTTTCACAGCCACTGATTGTAACGAGACAAAAAAGCTGGCTGAGGGCATTAATTCATACATAAGCAAGCACAGGACATCTGCTTCTAGTCACCATCCAGTCATTCCACATGATTTGGCATGGTGAGATCTATCTTTAAAGGTTTCCCAACAGTAACATACCCAGTATAGCATATAAAACAACCTGTCTGTCCTTCTAGGGCAGGATTTACACAAACTTCTTTTACACTACACTTCTTCCACTGTGGTTGTCCACCCTCTCCTCCCTCTATTTTCATGACTACAGAAGATTGTGCCTCTGCTAGTTTTTCACCATTACTGCACTCTGACTAAGAAAGCTGCAACAGACTTAGCAAAATCCGTGCACAGTGCCTGCCACTGTGTCATGTGCAAATCAGTTTTTTACCTGCACTTGGATATATTTATTTTCTTCAGGTTTCGTGGAATATGTCTTGGTATACAGAGCATGTTTTAGGTGAAGGAGATTGAGCAGTCTATCTAATATTCAAGTTCCTTTCCAAAGACCATAGCAGATGTGTGTGAAAGACTGTTGAGGGCCTAAGAAGAGGAATGCTGTCACACGGTATAAGATAGCATGTCCTGGTGTGCCACCTGTGCTGGGAAGAGAGAGTCACTAAAAACCTGTCAGTGTGTCTCTGATGCTAAGCCATGGCTATAAAAGGAAGGCAAATAAATTACTTAGCCAAGCAGGACTGCTTAGAAAGGCAGGCTCATAAATTTGAGGGATCCCATGAACTCTTATTCTGGAGAGAATGAACCAAGGCATCTGTGCCTAGCTCATCTCTTTTCCAAGAGCTACGTGATCAAAATCAAGGAATTAAGGCCAAGTTCTGTGCTTCAAACAATCATGTTAATTGCTATGAAAGAGTTATCCACTTGAGCTTCCTGGATTTGCAGCAGAAGCCCTAACAATACCTGCATTCTTTTCTTTTGTATTATCACTCAGAGTTTCCAATACATGTTTCCTGTCACATTCTGAATATCTGAGTGAGATGTATGGCATAATCTCTTTCACCCTTTCCCCTCCTGTTGTTCCTGAACAAGATGTGCTCTTCAATATTGGTATTCCAGTCACATTTTCACATGACTGTATGCTAACAAGTTTCTGTTATGTCAATTAAGTTGTAATTTTAATCTTGCATTAAGGTTTCCAGCTCCTTCTCTTCATATCAATACATTTTACATTTGTACAGAGATGTCCAGGCTGAGCATAAGTCTATTTGCTTTCTTCTTCTTTCTCCTATGACCCTTGATAAATAATCATAGATTTTTCATTATTCCAGACTTTTTACTAGGCTCATTCTGTTTTCCATCTTTGCATACATGTACTCATCAGAGCTTGTCTTTCCCTAAGCAGACACTGCAACCTTACGTGCTTTCAGGACACGCCAACATTTCACCCAAGAAGCATCTCCATCACAAAAACCACAGTGGCTACTTTTTCTCAGAGGGCCACATGATTTTCTGAGACTGAGCTGGCCCCGAGCTTCCTTAGGAGAGAGATAGTATCTGTCTAAGACTGTGTGTAGACCTTGAACATACCAACACCCTGAGTCAAAAAATATAGTTTAATATCAAAAAGATTGATCATGAAGTATAGAAAATTGTAGGAAAAAAAGACTGGAATAGACATTCTTAAATCCTCTAGTCTCTATACCCTAAAGATGCACCTATATTAGAACAGCTTGTGAAAGATGTTTGCCTAACCATACTTTTAAAAATAGCCAGTAATAGGACACTCTGGACTATCACTGCCAATCTATTTCAGTATTTCACTCTCCTACCTTCAGTTTTACTCATGTCCAACAGCTTACCTTTGCTGCAATTTACTTGTTCTAACAAAAACGAATATAGAGAAAAAATATTCCCCTCCTCTTTGTCAGTTACCTATTTCTGCATTGGTAAAAGAAATGGAGAGAGAATACAGACAGAGGATTCTGTCTATAATGTCATTTTCCTACAGTAGGCCCTCACAGAGTGTAGGCGCTCTTCCAAGAAATGCCCAACACAGTTTGAGACTTATTACACAGTTACGTAAATGTTGTCATGAAGCCTCTAAAATATTTTAAAGGCCAGATAACATCTCCAGGACAAATAATAAACTCTAATACTGTTTGGGTTTGAAGTTTTGCTTTTGTTGTTTTTGATTTTGAATAAATGCACACTTTAAATAGCTAATAACTGTTATCAACTCTTTTATTATTTTTTTTTGGGCCTGTCCTGGTTTCAGCTGGATAGAGTTGATTTCCTTCATAGTGGCTGGTTTGATGCCGTGTTTTGATTTTAGGAAAAAAACGATGTTGATAATACACCAGCTGAAACCAGGGCAGAACTAAACAATATCAGATTGTTCAGATCTGATCATTCTCACTGAAATCATTCCACTAAACTACATTGTTTTCAGTTGATGTTCCCCAGACTGGTCCCTGAAGTGAAATTCCCAAAGTGCAATACTCAGCTACACCCTCACCAACACTGAGTGAAGATGAATGCGACAATTTTCTGTGTGTTACAGATAATATTCTTATGTATACGTTCCAGATTGCTTCATACAGTTCTCCATGTACAGTCAGATGAAACTAATGAGCTCTAATTGATTTTGTAAATGTCTAACATAATATTTTTAACATGTTATTCCAGCACTTACAGTATCACAACCCTTTGTATTTCTTGCTGAAGATGGTTAAATTAGCAGTGACACCACAAGCAGAATTTTCTGTGAAAAAAATCACCTGTCATTAAAAATCTTGTCCTTCCCAGAACAATGTGTGATAACACATATTGATTGTCATAAGTGTATTCTCCTGGAGAAGCTCCCACTACTTCTACTGTTTTTTTACTTGCCCTGTGGATCAATGAGATGTCTATTCACTTTCAAAAGCATATAGATGCATTTTAAAATTAATTGTTAGATTGTTAAGAGTTGTTAGGAGAGAATCATGCCATGTAATCCAATCTCTTTGAAAGGAATCCCTAGAAGAGCAAATCAACAAAATTGAAATGATGAAGATAACTAAACAGTTATCATTACCACCTGACCTTCTGTCAGGCATCTTGTGTTGGTGTGGCCTCTCTTGCCCGTGCTAATTGACCTTGACATATGTTGCTTGTTTTCTCCTTCTACTTCAGCTGCATGGCTTCTCTTCTGCCAATGTTGCAGTGATAAAAGAAGCCAGGCTTTAGCATTGCCTCTAGCCTTCAGACATAGACTTTAGTGTGAAATAAAAGCCCTGTAGTGGTCCACAGCAGAACTGTAAGGAGAGTACCACTGAGCAGCAACTGGCTGATGGAATGGCTGTTTGCCCAGAGCAGCAGATCTTAAGCAGACTATTGCTCTAATGCAGTAATGAAAGAAGTTTGCTAATTTACAATCTAGCTTGTGCTGGCTCATAAAGGGATGTGTACGGTAGTCTCAGTCTTATCTCTGTAGCCAGGTTTACACTGGTGTAGCAGCACAGAATATAGAGAAGTAGTTCCTGATTTCCTTCAGGGCAAGGGCAGAATCAGGTCTGATTTTGCACCACAGCCCATACAGATAACAGCTCTCCCTGGGAAAAAAATTAGGTATATTTAAGAACATTTCTCTATATATGCATATTTATAGTCTGTCTCCATTTTATGTGGATATTTTGGATCTTTCTGGTAGCTCTCATTATAAAGTATTTCTAAGCTAAATCCAGGACAGATAAATTATGCCTCTGGCTCCTTTTAGTAAGGTAGCTTGCCTAAATCACTGCTACATTCTTCCCATAGTAGTTGCTTAAAATTAATAGCACATGCAGAGGAAAGACTAAACCCTTTGACGTCACTCTTGAAATGAGGAAACATAAACAGAAAAGGCTTCACTCCAGCGAGCTGACAGTGCCGAAGCGGATTGGTCTGCTTTCCCTTGCCTGTGGCAGTTGACAGCACCTCCCAGCCGTGCACGGCCTTCTGCTTGCTAACACAGACAGTCTGACTGCAGCAAGCTCAGCTCTACCCCAGCCCTTACACTGGCAGAAAAGTGCACTCTCTTTCTGATTCTTTTTGCTTCTTAAGGTGGTTTATTGGCTGGGTTGGGGGTTTTGGGGAGGTTTTCTTTTTCCATTTTTTTTTCTTTTTTTCTTTTCTTTTTTTCTTTTTTTCTTTTTTTTTTGGTTGCTGCTGTTACTTACTTGTATTCCTAATCCTGGATGCAGTTACTGGATTCTGCAGTACAAGTCTTCATGAACAAGCTGCACCGCTTAGAGATTTCACAGCATTCAAAGGTCACAGAACTGCCACTATGGTTAAATGTCTTGTTTAATGGTTGAGGTATGTACAGCAAATCTAAAAGAGCCAGCATGATGATTTCTGAAGGGGAACTAAAACTGTGAGGGGGAGAGGGAGATAATACTATTATTTATTGGAAAAGATTTTTACTGATGATAGTTACTACAGCAACAAGATTTTGAATTTCCTCCCTTTTTCTCTTTCTTCGAACTAGACGAGAATTTTAAATTATGTTGATTTAACTGTTTGATGGCAGAAAGACACTGCAGAAATAGTGTTATTGTAGTCCTTTCTGATCTGCTGAGGAAAATGTGATTTCTTTCTTTATGTGTTTTCTGACTGCTCTGTGGCTGGATATGATACCTGGGACTCAGTTGGCTTAGATGAAAGGAGAAGAAAACAGAAACTCATTCGTATCCTGAGGGGGTTGTGAGTTCGTCTGGGAGTTAGAGCAGAGAGAGAAGGAGTTGGAAATAAACATATCTAGGAGGAAAGAATATCAGCCTCATTTTTAGGAATAGATCTATCCTTTTTTTCCCCCCTACCTGCTTAGATTACTTTACTTGGTTTAGGTTCAGAAGTCTGGAATTAAAAAGCCTGTGCTTTGACTCATGAGCAGATCCTCAGTGTGAAGTGAGGGAGCTGATAATCTTATATTAACACTGATTTTCAGATAGCTTTTGCTACTTAACCTGAGAAAAGTGGAAATTAATTGGAAGTTGAAGCAATGCAGTCTGGTGTCTGTTTAAGAGCATATTGGTTGAATTTATATTTGAGCTAGTGATCTGCCTTGAATGAGTGTTGCAGCAGCACAGTGATCAGTGTGCGCTGCAGGAAGCGAAAGCAACTGCTTGCATAAAACTAACATTGTTTTCAGGAGCGCGATTCTAACATACAAGAGGAGGAGCCACTTGTCAGAACTCCTGTGTGTGATCTTAAAAATAATTTCAGACAACACAGCCAACATCCATTGTTAATTGGATTAAAATACAGGTATGCTCAGTGGCTAGCAATCTTCATATTTTCCCTATTTCTGAAACAAGACAGCTCTATTTGAGATGTTAGTGTAGTTATAAACCTTCTGCAATTTCAAAATCTTTTAGTTTAAATTTAAAATTTATATCTGATAAAACCATCCATATAGCAAGGAACAGAATATGAGCACATCTACCTCATGCAACGCACCTAACCATACAAGGCTCAAACGTGCTAGCTTAAGGACTGCAAAAATATTAGCTCTGAAATGCAGAGGATGTGATATGTGCTGTGAATGGACAATTGCTATTCTGCAGTGCCTAGTGGGAAAACAAGGACTTTGTGTATTGCAAATGCATAACTGCAGCTCCTCCATTTCCTCTGCTGTATCTTCACTGATGGCTGCAGAAACAGAGAGGCTTGTCACAGATCCAGTCTTTAGTGCCACATCTGTTGTGAGGTACTTAAGGACAATTTTTTTCACATTACCCAACAACCCCAAGTCAAGCTTTGTTAGTTGAGCTACAATTGTGTAATCTCTGTGCCATTCTGTCCTCCACAGCCCTCCCCAAAATCTTATGCGAACTACCAGCTGTTTTTAAAAGCTAAAGCACTGCTTCTCCAGGCCCAAGTTCAGAAAGATTAATACAGTATTTGTTCAAAGATTAATTAGTAAATGTGACCAAGGGAAGTCTGAATCTAGAGGGACTATAACCTGTCCTGCAAGGAACAACCTTATGGCTACATGAAGATAACCAGGATTTCAAATGACAGTCTGTAAGATATTGGTTTATATTTGCTTCCTAGTCACATTACTCACTTTTTTGATAAACAAAATCTTATTTTGAGAGAAGCTTGATTTTTAAGCTCTGAAATCTGTATTTTCTAGCAGCTGCTACTGGTGATATGAATAGTAAATATACTAAGTGGACTTCAGCTGAGGAAATAACGTTTTTCTACTTTACTAACGAAAGTTTCTCTGCAGTGCTTTCTCTGAATGTTCTTAATTCAACTTCAAAAGCAAAATACAATTTAAGTTTGGCCTTTTTGCAGTGGACAAGAAGCTTACTAGCATTTGGAGTCACATTGTGTCAAAGTGTCTGTACTGCAGAAGTTTCATATGATTTGAATGGCTGCTCCTTCTGAGTTTATTTCAGAAGGGTGGACAAGAGCTGTCACAGGTGAAGTTCTAGTGATTCCAGAAGAGTAATGAACACTCTATTGAGCTTGATTCACTGTATTGCAGATCACTTTTAAACTGTGAAATCTTGAATTATGTAACCTAGTATATAAATATACCATATAACAGCAGCTGTTTCCTCCCCATTTAAGGGCTTTTCCTGTCTGAAACCCAGCTCTTGGCTTGCCCTTACCAGACCTCTAGGTAGGTCATCGAAGGAGACTGATTTTCCAGTGTCTTCATTGCAATTATGAACTATAATTGAGACATTCAGTCATATGTAATTCCTTTTCACTCAATCAATGGTTATTCTATCAATAGTTGAAGCTTATTTTAAGAAGCAGTCTGAAAATTGACATTTTATAATGCATATATGGTTTTCTTTGAATTTTTCAGTCTCATAGGAAAAAAAATTCTCTTGTACTGATAATTTCATTTATTTGAGTGGTATGAAGCAGAAATGCTAACTACTAACCAAGTCATTACTGTCAAAAGACAAAAGCCTGATGCCTCTTCATTTAATCATAATAAATGTTTAAAACCTAGTCTGTCATGTAATCTTGTAATTATACAGCCAAAAGCTCTAGATTCAGCTGGGCTAACAGTAACACAAGTCATCTGGGGCAGCCAGGCAGACATCCCATGTCAATGAGCTTTCTTAGCAACTTGTTATTGTTCATCTTTTCTCCATTTCAGTGCTTGAAATTTTTATAGCTCGCCATGTATTTGTCATAGGGTGAAAGTGAAAGGGACAGCTGGGGTCTTACCAGCTGCCAGAACAAAATTAAGTTTTTGTAACAAAATGATGGCTCAGTGTTCCTCCATCCACATCTATATCGGATGGAAGATGAATCTCTCTGTTACGCTTATAACATTCATTTTTATTGTTCCTCAGCCAGAAAACAAGCATACTCCTGCAGGGACATCAGTTTTTATGCTTTCAGTCAAACATTGGCTTTACATCTAGTGTGAAAATTGTACTTCTCAGTCACAGGCTTCAGGATGTGGAACTGATGTTCAGAGTTTGTGCCCTGTGGTCAATGGGGCAAACAGACATGCAGACTCTGTATCCTAAAGCAGTTCAAAAGTTCTGATGCTTTTCATTTCTTTGGTCAGCATGAGGTACATCTATGTAGGCAATGATGCAATGATAGCTGTAAAGCCAGGCACCATAAAGGCTCCTTATATGAAATCAGACAAGGGAGACTGGTAAACTTCTCCTGTGGTTTCTCAGTAAGTAAGTGGAAAAGCAAAAAACATGTATCCTGACAGTAGTAGGTATTTGTCAAGTCTGAGGTATTAGCTTTGTGTAAATGCTAGGGAGATAGATAGATTGTATTTGTTCTATTTAAGAAATTTATTTAATATACTGAAATTTAACATGCAACATCAACTTTTGAAAGATTATTCAGCAAAATAATTCTTCTGTATTTCTGAAAATTTAGAACCCTCAGTAACTTTATTTTTACTACTACTCTTACTACAGTAGCATCCCAAGAGAATAGAATTGGAAAATAATATTTGATCCTTTTAACTTATCATTTATGCTTTCCTGTAACAGACTGTGTCAGATTCAGAAGGTACGTTGCTAGGGTTCACAGTGCTCAAAATTGGGCTTGTGAGAGCTATCTGTTTTAAGGCCTCCAGTTTTAAAATAGAAAATTAAGAAATCAGAGCCAGATCAGAGAGAAGAGAGAGCAGTTCCAGAAGTCAGTCTTCAGTAGCAAATTTATAAGTGAGAAATTTGGTGCAGGGACAGTTCTGAAAAAAACAACAATTAAATTATTTAAGCACTTCTCTTACACTAATTTAATAAAATAACATGGTATCTGCGATACAATGATGCTGTAATTTCAATGTACATTTTTCTCTTGTTCTTAGAAAGTGAAAAGTCTATACCTATTATTTTATTATGTAAACAGTGTTGAACTATAGAAATTAAACTAATGTAAAGGCCCTACTGAATTTGATTTTCTTATTCCTTTCTTCCTCCCAGTAGGAGCCGTGAGTGAGGATGGATGAGAACTCAGTTCAGCTACTTATTTAAGCCACATAGTCTCATGGTGGTATATGATATGCCTCTGCTAGCTTGCTATCCAGCCAAATAAGATATCCAGGTTGCCTGGATAGATAAACATAGCTGATGATCTCTCCCTCCTAATCAGTGGGGATGAGCAGTTGGGATTCTCCCAGACACATAGAGAAACAAATTTGTTATAGTTTAGCTAAAGGAGAATTGTATGCAGACACAAACAGCAAGATTTATTTTTCTTCGAGTAGACTATATTAAAAATAAGAAACAAATATTTAGCAGAAGATAGTTGCAGAGATTTTTTTTTTCTGTAGCTTGTAGGTTTATACTAGTTACCCACAAAAATTCCTGGTATGAGAAAACTCACCAACTAATCTCTCACTGCAGCGTGTGTTAATGCCTGCAGTGTAAGATTTTTAAAAACACAGCACAGAATTTTACATCAAATTAAGTTTAGCTAATTGTCATGGAGGCGTAAAAGCACACTTGCGGAGTGACTTCTGCCAGGACCTGTATACCATTCCCTGTGTAGTCGTTCAGAGCAGTCTATGATACCAACCCATCTGGATGTAGCAAAGTTTTGAAAAGGATGAACGTTACCTTCCCAGAATAAAGTGGGTAGGCATGTTTTGGCTGAATGTACAGCAACTAAGAGATGGCTCACATCTGCAAAGAGTGAAATCAAGAAATCCCAATTTTAACTAGAGAACACTCACCTGGAAGATGATGTTGAGCTACCATATAATTGCTTATGCTTATGGGAAGTACCCATTATTTGTTATGAAAGAAAGGGTCTACACTCTCATGCTCTTATTCCCTTCCTCTCCCATTATCCAGCCTTTCTCCCACTGCTCAGTTTTTCCAGTGTTTGTGAAGGCTGGCTAAGCTCTGGGGTTTGCCCATTTACGCACACTAATACAGGGCGGCAAAGCTGCTGCACACTGGTGTAAGAACATATCCCTTGGAAAGGGAGACGGCAATTCCTAGGTAGTTGTTGTGCTTCAGAAATGAACATTTATTGACATGAAATGCCTTAGTACTTTCCCAGGCATTCAGATGTCAGCTAAAGGGTGTAGATGTTTTCCGCTTTGCATATTGTGAGCCTGTTATAGACTTGGGAGCACTGCTTAGATAGTCTCAGAGGGCAGCATCTGCTTAATGTTTCTGTAGAAGGGCACTACTTTCCATCAGAAACTAAGGGTGCAGCAGTGCTGTGAGCTTCACCTATGTATGCAACTGCACACAGAGATATACTAAATGTGGGCAGCATCTGACTTTGGTTTCACCTTTCACTCAGTTCACCGCTTAAGCTTGGCCTTAAACTTCTGAGAAGGTGAGGTAGGATGAGTACTTACAGTGTACTAGGCTGCTACAGTGGATGAGGAGAGCTCACATAGACACTCAGGGAGAGATGAATGCAGATGCAGATGATGTCTTGGTGGAGATGGGGCCCTGTTTTTGGTTAGTCACCTATCATACTTTTGACTTTGTGCTAACCAATAGCTGTGTTAAAACAAGCTACTGTTGAGATCTGTTTCAGATGTTGGGATATGACCTGGCTCTACCTGAATTATTCATAGGTATTTCTGTTTCACACAACACCGTAACATCTTAGTGTTTAATGGCATCAGAATGGCCAACATAAATTGGACAGTGTATCTCCATTTTAATTAATATGGCCATTAGAAGACTGTAAGACGGCCAGGAAAACAATAATTAGTCCTGATTAAGAAAGGAGAGCTTGCACGCACCAGCAAAGGAGAGGAGAGAGCTTTTCCTGTTTAAGGAGCATGGTGAGTTCCTTTCTGCTGCAGTAGAACTGAGGACACAGTTATTAGCAAGCTCACTGTCTGTACAGTGAAAATGCCCTTACAAAACCAGATGAAGTGGAAAATAATGTACCATAGAAACAGAATTATTACACTGAAAATAGCATATTTTCCGAATTCTGTTGTTCTGTTGTTTTGTTTTGTTTTTAAAAAAGAGATTTCAATTATTTTTTCAACAGACCCAGCTGGAAAGATAAAACTGGAATGTATTTCTTTACCAAGTAAATTCTTCAGGTGCACAATTGGTTTGTTTTTGTAGGACTGCTTTATAAAGCAGAACCACTGAAAAAAAAAGAAGACTCAAATTGGTTCGGAGTGTGAGTGCAAAATGACATTGTTCCACCAAGATTAATAGGACTCCATCAATTTGTATCTGTGAAAGAATAGACCCACTGAGCTTTTGGGACTTATAAGCACTCCTCTTCACTAGCTAGATCAAATTTTAGGCTCATTAGCCTTTAGCAGATCCTGTTGCATACCACTGTTTTCCACAGCTTCCTCACGGTTGAGATACTGTCAAGCTGCTTTCAGTGGCTCCACAGAAAATGCAATACGTTATTTTCCTTCCATCACCTCCTTTCTCTCCTTTTGTTTCTCATGAAAAAAAAAAAATGTTACCAGATTTTATCTGAAATCACAACCTCACAGTTAATTTGTAGCTGTGTGCTAGCATCTGCAAAAGCTTATATATTTGTCATACAGAGGGGACTGATCTCACTCTCTTCAGTATAGACCATGATCTGCTGTGATGGTACAGCTATGTAAGTAATAATTTAAAAAGCTGATAAACAGCAGGAAAATGGTAGTTTTTCTTAGGGACCAAAATGTTCTGCACTGCACAAGGTATTTTTCATGTAGTGAGGCTGTAACATCGTGTTTCTTGGAACCATGAAACTACAGTTGTTATAATAATATTCACCACCAAAATGTATCTTCCATAATAGTATGGTAACAAAAAACAGTACAACATGAACATCTTGACTGAAGTTCACACTATATATAAACAAATCCTGAACCTGCTTTAGTTTTTAAATGAAATGGCCATGTCTAAAAAACTACCGTGCACTAGAGCTTGCCTGGAAAGTGTTTTTGCCTTCTTCCTCAGAACGAAGTAGCTGACAACCTGTGGTTTGTGCTGTTAAAAGGGATGGGAGAAAAATGCTCAAGTTCCCTCTCTGCTTATGCTGGCTTCCAAGCTTGAATGGCCACAGCAGTGTTCCCCAGGCTCTGAGGGGCCTGGCAGACACAAGCCGCAGCCCACTGCTCCACGCAGAGACATGGCTTGGAACTGGAGACTCTGTACTGCAATAGCTGAAGTGCCACATTAACTTTGTTTCAGACAGATCCCAATCTGCAGCTCCAGAAACCCCATCTCAAACCAAAAGACCTTCTAATTTGCGTTTTGTCCAAATGGGTACCTGTTCATTGGCTTTCATTACAGCAAATTGTTGTTTGTTAGAGAAAAACATGGGTTAAATTTGAGAAAAAAACATCTCACCACTTCTGAAGGACTCTGACCTTGCCTGTGATGACTGGGAGACACAGGGGCTTCTTAAACTTGGTCACTTTACATAGATGCCTGCGATTGGGAAGAGTTGATCAAAAACCTCATTCCAATCGTGTGAAAATCAGGTTAGATCTTTTTATTTTATTGAGCCTGCATTAAAAGCTCTAAAGTTCACTGAAGCCTTTAATTTTCCCATTCTTCAATAATCCTTTTCTCACTCTTCTCCCAACAGGCCAAGTAGCACCTTATTTTTTTATTTTGAAAACAAGTGAAAAAATTAGCAGCACTTCATGTTTTATTTATTTAATAACTGACAAGCCTATTTCTTCATTGTAAAATTTCCTCGTAGAGATTACAGCTTTTCATCTGTAGAAGAAACTTGCTTTAGAAAGAGGCTTGCACATGCACCACAGATGTATTTCCTTTCTTCTCATCCTTCCCCTGAATGTAGCCCTTCAGAGCTTCTGCGGCGGAGTAAAGGAGTATGGGATTCTGTTTGTTTTTTATTTTTTGCTTAAACACCATAGCAAGCATTTTTTAAAATCCAGTAATGAGAGATAAGGAAGACTGTAATATTTAAACGTCAGCCGGTCAGAAAACATCTTGAGGGGCAGCCTCACATTCATCTGGACCACCTATTATGCAATTGCAACTCGGTTTCACTGAATTAGAATTTTTAAATTAGTGTTCATGGTTTAGTTTAAAAATATTCAAAGCGTCAGTTGGCTAATCCTTTTTTTTTTTTTACTTCTAATCATGCTTACTACTAATGTGAACAAACCTGAGCTAACTTCTGTTGTTTTCTAAGTATTAGTAGAAACTATTTTATATTTCATAGAAGAATAAAGCAAAGAGCAGATAATCCTCATCTGTGTTTGTCATTGCAATTTTTTATGATAGCTGATGAAAATTAGTTTGCAAATAAATTATTCTTTCTCTAGAAAAGTCTCAAAAGGTCCAGATGTTTAAAATGGAGAAAACAATTGGCAGAGAGGTCTCAGTGCTTCGTACCCATCTTCTAATTGTCAGTTGCTGACAGTACCTTGACAGTTGACCTTCTTCAGCTCTGATTTTAGGAGAACTTCAAAAGTCTCTGAGCTACTCGATTTCCAGAGACATTTGCTGGGAGATTACGTTAAAGGAGAATTTTCTCCATTTTGACTCTCTTATTTTCTGCTGAGAACACTTGTCTAAAAATTTCACCACACTGATTTATAGGTTTTGTCATGGAAACTAACTCTATTTCTCCTCGTAGCAGACAGAAAATTAGTCACTATCTGATGTTAACAACTTCTTCATTACCTAAACTGCTTTACACTTTATTAAGTTCAACACAAGCAAATACAATACCTTTGAACAAGCCATAGTGTTCTTGTCTATGTTGCAAATATATGGGATGATAATTAATTTATAAAGTCACTATTGTAAGTCAGCCTCTGACAAACTCGGATCTGAATTCTGATACCATTGAATTCTACAGAGAAGTGCCACTTGAGTGCAGCAGAGAGAAAACTTTGTTTTAGCTAATTTTCAATAAAAAGTTAAGTATGAATAACCCTGTCGATGCCTTTGTTGTAGTGGTTCCTACTGGGAGATGAGATTCAATGCAGTTTACCCTCTCGTTTCACATATTCCGATTTTTCTGTACTGACAATAAATGATCTATACTGTAGAGAGTGATATGATCATTCTGATGTATAGGATAGCTGTAGATTTCAGCAATGAGGATATCAGGAAAAGAATTTGTTAAGTCCATCCACTAGAAATTTCTACCAAAATCACCAGTGGTGTATTTATGGGCTGGTCACTTAAATCGTCCTCTTTGCATTTCAGAGTCAAGCACCCGCATATCATAGAGTGGTTTAGTCATGTTCCTTCGCATCTTTCCCACAAAACTTAAGCAGTCATCCTACAGTCCCTTGTAGCTGGAATAGGAACTCATTGGAAAGCCAGACATGTAAAAGGGATTTGCTTTAATTTAGCCAGAGCAGATAAGAAACTCAGTCAACTTAAGCTGTGACATTATCATGTACAGCACATAAATGTTAAGACATTTCTCGCACTTCATACATGCAATGGCGTCCACCATTCTAAAAGAGTCTGTTTAATGAAAATTTTAATTTATGAAGAGGCTGTTTCTGAATGTTTCTGGTGAATATAGGAAAACTTGAGGGCCTTTTAGTTTTCGCTGTTTAAAGAGAGGCTTTACTATTATTATTATTAAGTATAGAGGCATAGGAAAAGAGTTAGTTTTGACTTGTTCACTTCAGTACTTTCCCTTCAAATGAAGATCATTTTAAGGACTAAATTCAAAATTTACAAAATTAGCCACTCCTTTAAAATGTTTTGGAGAATTCATTTTGAAATCCATGCATTCCTGGAGCACCTTTTTCTCCCAGTGGCTTCATTGTAGTTATTATATCTTCAGAATGTCTGAAAATCAGGTTATCAAATGTGTCACATCAACAATGTTATGGTAAACTTTAACCAAATGTTAATTCAGAGCTGTCAAAAGGGTTGGACATTCAGAAACAGTGAAGTGGTTAATTGTTATTATTTTATTATAATATTAAATTATATTAAAAATAAGATCAATGGTATTTGCTCTTCACTAGAAGAGGCAGAGTTACTTCTGCTCACTCTCTACTCCATTGAAATACTGCAGGATGCATGCTGGGGCATTTTATATCCACTCCTGTTCAGAAATATAAAACATTTTTCATGAGTATGTTTTTTTCTGAAACTTGGGCTTTTGCTTAATGTCACCTTTCCTCTTCTGTGCATGTCTTACACTACATTCACAGTAGCTTCTAAAAACTTGCAAGTTTTCTTCTTTTCTTCCATTTTTTCTTTACAGAGTACAAAACCAAAATCCACTAAAATTGTCTAATCTCGTTACTTAATAATTTCTGCATTTAAAGCTAAAGAATTTTATTTCTAACTGATTTTCAAAAATGGAAATATGAAAAGAAATAGAATATTTTGTCTTCTGATTCTGGACCGCTACATCTACACCGTCCCTCTGAACTCTGAGCAGATCATTACAGGAGACTGATGAAATGTCTTAAGGCAGACTTTAGGGCAGGCATAACAGAAAGGTGTTTCCTAGGTTACCATGAAACATCACAAACATTTCTGATTAAGATTGATAACAGAGTGAAAGAGAGAAAGGCGAGTAGAG
Organism: Penelope pileata; assembly: GCA_013396635.1. Lineage (NCBI taxonomy): Eukaryota > Metazoa > Chordata > Aves > Galliformes > Cracidae > Penelope > Penelope pileata. The sequence continues at coordinate 1,361,223 of WBMW01002258.1, forward strand.
ATGATCTCAGAGACTTAAGATCCCAAATAGGAACATGATATAATGTTCAGACTCATACCAGATGAAATGCTAACCTAGGAAAAAATTGTATTGAGCTAAGAGATTATTTAAGGCTATTGCTCTATGATGCAAAGCTGTGCGGCAGTATCAGTGTGGTATGAAAATGTTGCATGCAACAAATTAGTAAGATTAGTAAGACTCAATTAGGTAAGATATCTGTTTCCCTCAAGTAGCTCAGCAAACTCAAATGTATTAAGAGTTACTTTTTTGAAATGATTTCCCTAACTGCATATAAATATTTTCTAAGAGTTGGAGTTTCAGGCTTTAGTCATTCCCAATTTTACAACTGAGACAAATTAATTATTATTTAAGTATAATATTTAGGTCTTCTGTTCTCTGTTATGGAAATCTAGCCATTCCATAAAAGAAATAGTTTGTTATGGAAAATTGCATGCTATTCTAGGGATGTGATGTTCTTCCTAAGAACTGGAGATAGAAATACTTGACACATTTCTTTGGATTTTTTTAATGATAAAAATTAAGAATTCAGTTCACATACCATAGTGCACACAGAACACAAAACACAAACTCCAGTTTCAGCAGGGAAGGTGGAAGCCTTGCATACCCTGGGTGTTCTCTATAGCAAACCCCATAGCAGTGAGTGATCCCATAGCTCTGCCAATAGTGCATCTTTCCTCTATGTCACTTGACCTAGCAAGGCTCTGTGGGTCCACATTACTTAAACAACCAGAATCTGCCTCAAAGAATTTCTCATCTCTGTCCCAAAAGCCACTGCTCTGCTTGGCAGGATGTGTCAAGATAGTGAGTGAGAGGACCGTATTTGGACCATTCACACATACCTTGAGAATTTATTACAGCAGTTTTGCTTAATATGTGAAAGAAAAACCATGATGGCAGTACCTGCAAATAGTGTGTTTCACAGCAACAATAATATGACCATACGGAGTTTTTCTTTCAGTGGTGACTTTAAATGGTTTGGATGATTTAGTTCTTCAACAATCTATTTAACCACGTGACTGGTTTTACATACAGGAGTGTTTTAATATTGAGCAAGTTCCAAAGTCTTTGTAGGACTTTAAAATACCAGTTCACAGCACCAGCAATCAATTAGTCAATTATTTTAATATTTTTAGAAATTCCATAAAATATTTTTTTAGTGGTTGTTTGGAAAACTGAGAGAAAGTGGATTTGAAATATTTCTATTGCCTTTTTAAATTTTTATAGTAGTACAAAATTTGTAATTGTGAATCATTCATGAGTTATTAAATACAGATATGAGGGGAAAATAAGAGGATCTAACTGAAACTCACAAAATGAAAGAACTATGACTGTATGTTCTCTCAGTCAAAGGGTTGTGAAAAAATGCAGGATACAAGAAACGTAGTGGATATAAGCCAAATTGCATTAGTTTTGTGGCAATATTCCATGTATGAAAGACAGTTGTATATGTTACATAAAGAAAGTAACATGATTTCCAGTATTTTTATTCAGTTTATGTCCGAGTCTGATAACAAGAAGAATCCTGCTTTTCCAATCTATCAATCTGGTCTTTCTACTTCGTGTGTTTTACATTAATACTCTGGCAACTGTTGTCTACTGCATTTTATTTTATCTAACAGCTCAAGACTTTCTGGCATCAACGCTTTCTTAATTTCTTAGTTTATTCTGCTGATATCTTGCATTCTGATATAACAAGGTTAATGCTGCAGTTTCATAGGCTTCACCATATCTCCCAACATGTTTATTCACATATAAATTAGTCCAGCAAAATTATCTTTGCATCGCTAGAACATCAGCAAATCGTGCTACACGTCTGTTTGGATTCCAGATTCTTAATGATCCTGAAGATAGTCAGTAGAATTTAAAATAAATTCCCTGGGAAGTTGGTCTGCCTTGGTGGCATTTGGTACATGGGAATTCCAGAGTAAGGAATAGACAAAGGTCACCCCCTGTTTTACATCACTCTCAGAAACATCAAACTAGACAGCTACTGTTTGACTACAGACGACGCATTAAGCCTCTGGGCTTCATGGTCTATTCTTTATTTTTCCTGCCCTTTTTTTTTCCCCGCCATTCACCAGCCACACTGAAATATTACCTGTGCATTATTCTGGCAATTACCTGACATTACAGGAAATCTTGATACAAATACAGTTTAATACAAAATAATTTCAGTGCTAGGAAACAAACCAAACACTCAAAAAAGATTTATGTATTTGTACTCTTGGACTTTTCTAGTCCATCCTACTCTGAAATCTTAAGAGACTCATTTTCAGCCTGGAAGTTATTCTCACTATTCGTTCCAAAAGCATACAGAAGCAGCTTTTCCTTTACTCTTTTTTTTTTTACAGCAAAACTTGTTGTTCTTTGTAAGCAGAATCCTATCAAGGAGCAACAAATATACAGAATAAATACGTATGTGTATATATGTTGCTAAAAAAAGAAACAAGTCAGTTTTCACAATTTCATTTTCATAGTGAAGTTATGATTATACTTTTGCTCACTGAAAATTTAGTCTACAAACCTGTTTGGCTGTGTCTTCTACAAAACTTTGAAGATTGTTTGGTTAATCAAGTGTTCTCCCTGATTTGCCTGCCTTTATACCATTACTTCATGAAAAGTCTCCCTAGTAATGCCACAGGGCATATGTAACAAGCCATCAAGCATGCTAAGTGCTATCAGCGTCCTTGTTTAGCCATTGCTGGCCAGCCTATGGGAACTGTTTTGCCCTTGTTAAAGAGCTCTTAAAGTGGTCTTTTGATATACTAGGGTATACTGCTGCTCTTAATTAGTCATGTCTTCCAAATACTATTGATTTTTTTTCTCCTGCTGATGAAGGAAGTCCTGTACTGAGTTAGGATGGTTAGTTGAAAAACATTTTTTGTTGCCTATCCTCACAGATTAACGTTCATTAAAATGAGGATGTACAAAATGGTTATAAAATGAAATGCTGGGGGTACCACTGAGGTGGTATCATTAATTCAGGCTCTACTTACGAGTCATCTTTGTACAAGCTCAACAGACTTTGACGAGCACTTGATCCTTCCATTTAGTACTCAGATGCAGAAAATCACAGATCGCAATCTTCCTTTTTTTTCTGTTTTAAATCTTTCTCTCATTTCACAAAGATGTCTGGAAATGAGTTTGTTTCCTAAAATATAAGGTTTTCTAAAATTTGTATGAAATTGTTTGTGAGAAGTAAATATTTAGATTAAGTAAATTAAAACATTGTGATTTTAATATATATACATTCACATAAATACTTAAATCTTTATGAATGAATTTGTAACTTACAGAAGAAAGATAATTTAGAATGCAAATGGGAAATTGTACATGAATAAACTGAGCAGAACTCTTGTAGAAACTAGTATCTCTAGGCAGAGGTTTAATACTACAAGAAAAAAAATCACTGATCCATAACATTCTTTTCTAATACAACATTTGGGAAGCCTAAAGTGCTGATTTTCAAGCACAGAGTAAGAAAAGCTTACCAAAGCAGATGTATGCATCTGTTTTTTTGTAATATGTATGTAACATCTTACCTCTGGTGATCTGTATACAGCATAATCATGTCAAATTAGCATTACGCATACCTGTTCAGGAATAAATAAATTCTGTTAATACAAAAACAGTTGTCGAATGACCAGATCATAGATTTTAGCAGCTTGCTGCAAGGCTAGTCTGCAGGAGCCATCTATTTCAGAGTTACAATGCTTCCCTGTAATATCTGGGCTCTGCAGAGAACATTTTGTCTCACTTCAATTGCTTCATTATCTTTGAGGTGAGGAAGTTCATCTCACTGTGATCAAGCTATGTTTTTTTAATATTATTTTCTTCTAAATAAAGGATGGACTTGAGAACTAGAGGAAAAGTGTGTAAATTCCAAGTAATTATCATCTGAAAGCAAATTTGCTACTGGAAATGAGTGAGATGGAAACTGTGATGTATTTGTGGTATTTTCAAAAGGGAGGGATAGTAAACACACAGGCAAGATAGGACGGCCTGCATACACTAGCTTTAAACATAAATGGCACTAATATCATTTAGGGAGAGAAAAGCAGAAACATCCCCCTATTAACAGGTTTTCTCTGACAGGAACTATCAAGCTAGGAAATTATATCAGGGAATTATAAAAATTCAAAGAATTGAAGAATCATAGAATGGCTGAGATTGGAAGGGACCTCTGGAAGCCATCTGGCCCAATCTCTGCTCAAGCAAGGCCACCCAAAGCAGATTGCCCAGGCCCATGTCCAAGCAGCATTTGAACATCTCCAAGGAGAGAGACTCCACAACATTTCTGGGCAACCTGTGCCAGTGCTTGGTCACCCTCAGAGTAAAGTGCTTCCTGGTGCTCAGACAGAGCCTCTTAAGTTCCAGTTTTTGCCCATTGCCTCTCATTCTGTTTCTAGGAACCACTGAAAAAAGGCAGGCTCTGTTATCTTTAAATCCTCCCTTACATTTTAACACAACAAAGCAGATAACTTAAACTTTGCTTTCAGTATGCTTCAGAATATTTTGAAGATATTCTGCAATGGCTGTTGCTGCTTTTATTAGTAGGATCACATTCTGTTCCAGAGCATTTTATCTATTAATTCAAATTCAGTAAGGTACCCTTTTGCTAGTGGGTATTCAAGGTTGTCTGCACTTTGATATTTTTCTGGCACATCCATTAGTATACTATTAGTGTTCAAAAGGAATATGTTAGTAAATGTTTCAAATCTAATATATGCTTTCATTCAGTATTTATGCTTTCAGAAGATAGACAGAAGTTCAATTTTGTATGATGTTCTAAATCATTTCTACCACAGTTAGTTTGAGGGCCTGGTTTTGTTTATGTGTATGCATGTGTGTGTGTACATGCCCAAGCATTACCACTTGTGACTCTTTCAAAGACAGTGAAATCCATTGGGAAGCCCCATTGTAAGTTGCATATTCTACTTTTACAACTTTTTTTTCTTTTTTGAAATGTCTGCTGCCTGTATTTGCTAGATTTATTCACAAAAGAAAATATTTCTGAGCCCATTGATTTATAGCTTGTATTACAGAGAGGGAGTTGCATAGAAGAGGGACAGACAAGCATCAGTTAGATGTGCTTTGCCTTAATAGACTAGTGCTGCAAATTTTTTATAACTAATAATGAATCATAACTTATAATTCAGAGATTATATACCTGAAAATTTCTAGAACACTTATGCAGTACAATTTTAAGTTTACATATGTGAGGCAAAAAGCTTAAATAATTTTCAGTTTAGGAACACCCCTGGAAAACTCATTATGTTGTCTCATTCAGTACAACTAAAGAAGAAAGCCTTCTTTTCTGAGGCAGCCCTAAGTAAAATTCTACATTTGGAGATAATATGCAACATGTCATTCTGTGAAACTGATCTCACACAACACATTCCAGATCCCTTGTTGCAGTTATCTTTAATTAATTTTTAAACTGAAGTGTACCAAATTAATGTAATGAGCTCAGTAATAAATCTCCCCTGAATAACAGAGCAGAATTTTACAGTAACCCATGAGGAACTAGCACAACAGCAAGAACCGAAACTCAACAAAATTCATGAAATCTTCTGACATGTGACAAACAATGTTCTGTCTGAATAACATGATTGCCAAAGTGGTTATCTTGGTCAAGAAAGAGCAAGAAATCTTTCAACAAGTTTATTTTACATTCTGGTAAAATTCACCTCTACCTCTATTTTTACAATGTATCTGAGTGGGGTTTGTTATACTTGCAAGACTAACTAATTTTCTACTCAGTTTCACTTTTCTAAGCTGATTCTTTCACTGCGCTTTTATACAGTTAGGAATCTCTTCGTCTGGTGTCAGTGGGAATAGTCAGCCAAGAAGCTTCTTACCAAGGTAAGAAGTTCAGAATCTGATTGCAACACTACAAGTAGGCCCATGGAAGTCATCAAAATGTGGTATTCTGTCACTTCTTCATTGTGACAGAGTCATTTTTGGTAGCTATAAGCTGAAAATATACCTGCATGGCGCATCTGAGGGAAATAACATATCTAAGTGATGAGCTGACTGCTTAACTTACTTCTTAAACCTCCATACAAGATGTAGATTAATTGCACTTGTCAATGCTTGGCCACCTGCTGGCAATAATTAACTTGGATTTGGTGCTGATTTTAAGGAACACTTTTTCTCTGTAACACTGTTGGTGGATGCAGCCTATATGAAGCTGTAAGTGTGTTTCTTTTCTGTTTAGCAACCAAAATTGGTTCAGCATTCAATTTACTGAAAATGTATGGGTATATTTTGACTGATATGTTGTCTTTTATGTATATATTCTACAGTAATTTTAATTTAACACAAACACAGTTTGGAACCTTGTTGTGTTAACATCAGCTATAATCCAAATTTTATTATAAGGCTTTATCATAAGGCTTAATTATGTTTTTCTGTCCAATTTCTGGTAGTATGCTTTTAGTAATAGGATATTTGTACCTTCCAACTGTGACTGTATGTTCTAGTTATAAAATAATTCATTAATCATAGGGCTATGTTGTCAGTAAAAGGTTCAGTATAAATATTATTTTCTGATATAGTCAATAACTAAGTTGTCTGCAGTTTTTGTGGGTCATTTCGGTTTGACAAACTCAAACTAAATGTGTTGATCAAGCTTCTCAGTACATGCACATGACAAGATTTTTTTCATTATTTTTTCACATGCAAATATTAATATCAGCAGGCCTGTAGAAATGTTAGGATATGTTGGGAAAAGAGAATTCAGTGAATATGTGATGTCAGACTTGACACTAACGGTGATAGGCTTATTAGCTCTTATGAGCCAAACTTCAATAACGTAGTCTTAAAAAGCTTTTAAGTCCTATATGTCTTATGGACAAGAAGCTGTTTTTGTCATACTGAAGGATCTTTAATTATACTATGCTTGTAAGTTCTCATGTGTTCTTGGTTATTTCACTGATTTACAGGAATCTACTGTCATGAACATACAGTATAGTTATATCCCCCTTGTTTGGCAAAGACAGAAGAATAATGCTACAAAATAGACAAAATCATGCCATAATAAGAATACTCATATTTTAATTTTATATGTTAAGTATTTTAAGTTCATTATACTATGAACAGTTTTTATTTGTTCAGGGTAAAGTTCTTATTCTTAGCTGCAATGTTGTACGTAATTTAAGGGCAGATCCAAAATCCATTAAAATACAAGGGAAGCCTTCTTCAACATCGGTAAACTTTGAAGTGAGCCTCTTTCTGCTGAGCATTTCTCACAGGTTCCTGACAGCAAAACAGTGCCTGTTCAGTGTTCATATTGCTTCTTACTAGTAATTGTCATTAGTAAACGACATGTAAATATTGTCATTTACCATATTTGCACAACCTAGTAATGACCTTTAATGTTGGGCACACCCATTTCATTTGCCACATGTGACTCTGTTTACACTGACAGCTGCCACGTAACGTTTTGTATTTCTGTGTAAGTGTAAACAATGTGTATGCAAGAAAGAATGGTCCATTTAAGCATTGTTTGAACCCTTAAGGTTTTACTGGCTTTGTCTTACATTCTAACTTCTGTCACATTCTGATATTGTTTATTTGATGTAAGGCTTGCAGAGAGCAGGAGAGATCTCTATTGCTCTGTCATAAGTGTTTGAAGTTTTGCATGTATGTTTATACACCTTGCCCTAAACAAGAACTTTATCTGGTAGGAGTTCCTGGTCTCTCGTTTATCACAATCAACTATTTCTGTCTCTCCTGTTTCTCTGTGCTTCAGAGCTCTTTGGGAACATGCATATTCTATACACTTATCAGCTGTTTAATACTAATGGCAGGACTAGTATCCTGATATACACCTGGACACGTTCAACTGTAAGCTGCAAGTACTGTAGATCTCTATGTATAACTAAGACTTCTACATGGCAATCAGTACATATCAGCTGTCCAAGACTCTGACTCCTTCATGTCTGTTACTAGCTATAACATTTCATAACTTCTTTTCAGATTTTATGGAAGTATTCTCCAAAATTCCCTGTGAGATTTCAATCACACTGGTTGGTCGGGTTTTTTTGGTACTGTTATGGTAATGTTTTTTCAATTTTCATTTTGAAATTACTCTTCTACTTTCTGTCCTGCTTCTTAGGAATGCGTGTATTCAGTTCTTGTTCACCTAACCTGGACTGTAGCTTTCTGAGACAGGTTGGGTTTCAGGGTAAGCAGATCAGCTAATCAGTTGTATAACATCACCTGTAAAATCTGAATCAAAGCTGAATACTACTTAGGTTCAAGCAGCACAATCTTCTGAGCGGAGAAATATCACATACTCTATTATGGTCTTCCTCATTTGATATGCATGGAATTTAAATTTGCGAATTATTTGTTTTATTTAAATCTTTATGTGTTAAAAAAAAATCCCCTTTGATTTAAATTCTAGAAGAAAATATTTAGATTTCTTAAACGAGGGCCCATCATCTGAATTTGGTCCCTGAGAAAGCAGTGAGCAAAACTACATAACCGACTTTAAAAAATGTGCTTAAGGCATTTGTAAAGCTGATGTGCATCTCATTTTGAAATCCCTGTTGGTGCCCATTTGCATCCTCCTGAACCAAAGTAACAATCTGTCCCTATATTACTCTGTGCAACCCAGGAACTCTGTGGGAGAAGCAAGGACAGAATCTTGGATTTCAGTTCTGGTTAATCCACAGCACAGTTACTTGTGTGATAAATCTGGCAGAGGTCCAATGGGAAATAGACAGGAGATTGTGAAGTTAGTTTTTTTTAATATACTTATTCACAAGAGATTGTGGATTTTTTTTCATTTAAGTGCTTGATATTATACCCTTATCAGAGAAAGGAAGACAGATCAGTGCATTTTTTAAAGAAACAAACTTAATATAGAGAGTCCTATCTGCTATGGGTGTGATTCAGCAAGACAGCAGTATCTTGCTTTCCAATAGAGCCAACAGAGTAGCTCCTTGAGTACAGAATTCCCTCCAGAAAACAACAAAAGTCATTTTCAAAAGTCTTGGAAGATACGTTTGTTCCTAGCAAGATCAAAGATGGAAGGGAGCATCATAATTCAACGAGGGGAACCTGAAAGTGGACACTTTCAGCTCACAATTCTGGTTTTGCTAGCTGTAGCTCACAAAGTAACAGCTGCATCTACATTGCTAAATACCTCCCACACATACATATACGCACAGTGTTTGCACACAATACTTATTTTTTTTCCTTTAATGTGTGGGAATAAATTAGAATCTAAGATCTTACTGTAGAGAAAGAGTGTACTGCATAGCTTAAAGGGGTAAAGATAATACAGCTCTGTAATTTGATCATGCAAGTCACAAAAGTCTGGGCTCCCCTGTATAAGAAAGACAGGGACCTCCTAGAAAGAGTCCAGCGGAGGGCCACAAAGATGATAAAGGGCCTGGAGCATCTCCCTTATGAGGAGAGGCTCAGTAAGCTGGGTCTGTTCAGCCTGGAGAAAAGAAGGCTGAGAGGGGACCTGATCCATGTTTATAAGTATCTTAGTTGTGGGAGGCAAATGGAGGTGGGGACCCTCTTTTCGGTGGTCAGTGGGGACAGGACAAGGGGCAATGGCCTTAAGCTGGAGCATGGGAAGTTCCGCACCAACATGCGGAAGAACTTCTTCACGGTGCGGGTGACGGAGCACTGGAACAGGCTGCCCAGGGAGGTTGTGGAGTCTCCTTCCCTGGAGATATTCAAGACCCGCCTGGACGCCTACCTGTGCAACCTGCAGTAGGGAACCTGTTCTGGCAGGGGGGTTGGACTGGATGATCTCTTGAGGTCCCTTCCAACCCCTGCAATTCTGTGATTCTGTGATTCTGTGAAATGGAAGAGGGAATCCTGCAAAAAGAACCATTCCAGCAAAGCCAGGTAGAGCTTTACTGGGGTCTACATGACATGGGGTCTACGTGATTCTCTTAATAAGATTATCTTCATATGTTGCCCCGTGATATCCATTAATTAGAAAAGAGATTGCATAATCAGAATTGGACATTGAGTACAAACATGCTTGTATAGCATCATAAACGAGCTGTACAGAAAGAAAAGCGTAATCTGAAAATATTTGGAACTAAGCTTTGTTCTGAACTCAGAAATAGGGGATATTGTTTGCTGTCTTTGCAGTCTGAAGAGTTGGTCTAGACATTTTTCAAGGGAATAGGATTTTCTAACAGTATCTGGCTTTTTAATCTGGAAGCACTTTTGAAATGCATGTTGACATTTTCTCATCAAAGTCATTAATGAAATATTTTTCCAAGAATGGTTCCAGTCTAATTCAGTTTTATTTAATTAGTTCATCCACTCATGCTATCCAAGCACAGAATGACTGTAAAGGACACTTGGGTTTTTCACTATTTCTAGCTATGGTACTCATTACTGCATTGGAGCTACAAATCTAGCACAGAATCATGTCTCACAGGCTACTGTGTTTTTATTTCAACTGAAGAAAGTGTTCTTTTCCTCAAATCTGACCTTTTTCTTCATTACAATTTTTTGTTGTAGCAATGGGACAAAGTACAGGCAGTCTGCAATGCCTGTTGGATGAACTACATTAATCATATTTTATGAAAACAGTTTCAGTGCTACTAGGATGTTCCCTAAAGATCTTCCAGTATGACATTTCTGAAGAAATAAAGAAACTTTTTGAAAGGAGAGGCAGGCAATGCTTCTTCAGATGGCAGGGAAAACATTTTTCTTGATTTTATTAATACTGTAAAGCTGTTTTAAGTAGCCTCTAAACAATGTCTGTTGTGGGTTTAAGTTGAGTACAGCTTTATGAACTCAACCGTTTCAAAGCAGCAGATCAGAGAAGGTTGCTATTGATTTGCAGGATCCTGGCAAGTGTAAATGATTCATGTTCAGAGGTACTTGTTCCACTGTAGATTGAACAAACAGAATTAAATGTACACTTTTTAAAGGTATAAATTAATTCTTTTGGCAGCCCACTATGTCAATCAATGTGACTGGAAACCTTAAATATACGTTAAGGGTACTTCACTCTTTGTCTGTTGAAGAAAATGTTGTCACCTTCATCAAAGGTGTCAGACTGAAGAGTCAGAATACTTGGACACAAGAATGGAAAGTCAGGTACCGCAGTTTAAAACACATCTCTAGGTGACAGAAAGAAACTCAGTAATGAGGTACACTTTGCTCTGCAGAAACAAGAAGAGTTACTGTTCTTTTAGGGAAAAGAAATAATACAGAACAAGGTGACATAATCTGGGAGCACATGCGTTATTCATTGTTCTGCTGGGGAATAAGGCAGTTTTTCCTTTAGAAATCAACCAGAGAATTGAGAACACATTACTCTGCAAAGGATCTGAATTAAATTAAAATTAAATCACCACATTCTTAATTGGAAGGTGAACTTGATAGGAAGAGGTTCTGGAGAAATTTTCATCATAGAATCATAAAATATCCTGAGTTTGAAGGGTTTTGCAAGGATCATCGCATCCAACTCCTGGTTCCACACAGGACCACCCAACATGCAAACCCGATGCCTGAGAGCATTGTTCAAATGCTTCCTGAACTCCAGCAGCTTGGGGCCATTACCACTGCCCTGGGGAGCTGTGCCAGGGCCTGACCACCCTCTGGTGGAGATTCAGCTCATAAGGTGACAGTAATGTTTTTGGACTCCGGCAGTGCACTTGTTTCGTGTCCACAAATAATGGATATTAAGTCCTCACTTACTGATATGGATTGAACATAATCTTTTGCCATTTGTGAAAGACTAGGTATGTCTAACTGCATCTCTTGATCTGATACCTATGACTGATATTTTGTCACGCCAATGCTGTACTCCAAGGCCAATTTACACAGTTAATGAATTGCCCCAGCAATGACCATTGCAGAGGAATTTGTGGCTGATGTGTGCTCTGCTCCAGCATTCCAGTCAGTTCTGATTTGTTCTAGATTCTGTTTTGAATTTCTAATTTCTGTTCTGAGTACTAAGCTGCTTTATAGCATTGTTACCTGAGACCTGCTTCTGTCTCTTTTTAGCTTTGCAAGAGTCTCCAAGACTCTTCCTCTGAAACAGGCAACCTGCTAAAATGAAATAGTTCAATTATCCTGAAATTTGGTATACGTGAGACAAGCATTTCTCATGAAGGCTGCTTCAGATGTGGAGTTTTGAAGGAGGCTAAATTCAGAGATTTCGAGGGCCGTTTGTTTTCTGATGGAAAACTAACTTTTAGTCAGAAATACAAAGAGCTATGGATCACTCTTTATTTTATACCACTCATCATCTGTTTGGGACATCTAGAAATGTTGCTTACTAGGTGTTGGATTTTACAGTGAAAACCAATGTTGATGTTCACTCAGTTCTTTTTTGGGGCATTTCTTCACCATCTACTACTCTTCCATTTCTAGTATCAGCTGTGAAAGTTCTTAAAGCTTGGCTTATAGTAGCCTGCGTCTCAACCCTGAATAGTGCTGGGATTAGTTCCCGGAAAACATTTAGTTTCCCCATCCATGTGCACTTAACTGTTACTTTCTTTTAAGTTGATGACAGGGGCAGTTGATAATTACTCAGACCAGTTTTTGTGCAACCAAAAAGTAATGGCTTCAAGATTTGTACTTGTTGACAATTTCACCCTCTTTCCAGAGAACGTGTTTCAGACACATCAGTAGTATAAGTGAAGCATGGACTGGAGCAGAGAATGTACTTAAGAATTTGGTTGTACCTTTTCATCTTGGACTTAGTGATTAATGCACTTCTCTCAAGAGACTCACAAATAGACCATATTTGTCTGCCTTCCGTTCTGTTGCAGCAGTGTGTTGACATGGAGGGTGAAAGTTCTCTAAATAAGCCATTTTTATGGTGTGCTTGTATAGCTGATGCCGGAAATGTCATGTAAATCCAGAGGCAAATAATGCTTACAGAAAATCATTTCAAGTATATATGAACGAACTTCCACGGTAATTCCTAACAGTCAAAGCTAAAGCAGTGGTTTGCCAGGAAGATTTCTTTCTCTAGATGAAAAGGGAAAAGACTCTCCTTCCCCTAGAGAGGAATAAGGAACAGATTAGGAGTTTGTAGCTTCATGCACATTGAAATATATTATCAAAGCATAATGGAGGATAGAATTTGACCTTATTTTTTTGAAGACTGTTCCCTTTATATTAGATTTTGGCAACATGCTGAAGAAAGAGAGATAAATATTATTCTTGTTTTCACCTCTAAATTGTAGTGTAAAAATAAGTTAAGTGCTTTCCAAGGGCCAAACTTCAGCACTGAAATGGGAAACCCCTTCTATACTCCTCATTTGTAGAGAAAAGTGGTGGTGGACATTAGCATTCTAATAACTCATAGAAAAACATGTTAAATAATCTAAGTATCTTAGTTACATTACTTCTTGCTGTCACATTATCAGGCATCCAGTATGTAATTTTAATCCTCTTTGGTTACAGTGGGGATTGTTGACCATGATTGTGTAAACAGGTTTAAATTCCAGATTGGAGAAAGCAGTGGGAGGGAAGGGGTGGTAAGAGAAAAAGAGAAGGAATCAGCAGAGATCTAGAAGATTCATAAGGCATGCAATTCACCATTTTTCATAACACAGGAATCAGGGAACACAGAATGAGAATGTCAAGCAGCAGAGTTAAACAAAAGGGAAGTACTTTTTCACACAATGCATAATTTAATTGTGAAACTCATTTCCACAGCTTATTGAGGAGGCCAAAAGTACAAACAAGTTCAAAAAGGGATGAGGCAAATTTGTGCTGAATAGACCTATTAAATGTTGCTAAACAAGACAGCACATCTGAAACCTGCTCAGTAAATCCCAGTACCACTGAATTTTGGAAACAGGACTTTTACTTACCATGGTAGATTATTCTGTCCATTTTCTGTTTCTTATGGTCTTTACCTATCTATGTACTGCTGGTCATTGTTAAGAACAGATTCCAAACCAGAAGGATCTCTTTTGTGATCCTGCTTGGTTTTGGTTTTGTTAATTTTGATCAGAATCTGATTCAGATACTTTGGTACTGTCAGAAGCAGGGGTAGGCAGGGATGAACTGCTCTGCAGAACATCTGCAAACTCCAGAACACCCAAACACATCTGTCCTAGTAAGTTTATAGTAAAACTCTGTCCAGAGAGAGCATGTCACGAACAACTGTTAGTTTTTCTCTTCCTAAAGCCTTTCTTGCTTCATTTTTTTTAATAGAGGCAGTCCAGAAGAATATGATAATATCACATGACTATTTACATATTTCTTTGAGTTGACACTTGACATACATGGAGTTACCTCAAGCATTTTCCATAAATGGATTTTATCAAAAGGCAAACTTTAAAACTGTCCTTTTTTTTTTTTTTATGTAGTCTACATGAAGGTGAAGTAGAAAAAGGCAAAGGATCCCAGCTATGGCCCATCCGCTGTGTACTCACTATTCTGTCTAGAAAAAGTCTAGACAATCTAAGTGATTTTCTGCTAGTTTGCAGGATGTACAATAGAATCATAGAATCACAGAATCATCAAGGTTGGAAAAAACCTCCAAGATCATCTAGTCCAATCCTCCGCTTACCACCAAGATTACCCACTAAACCATGTCCACATGGTTCCACATTCAGACATACCTTGAACACCACCAAGGGATGGTGACTCAACCGCCTCCCTGGGCAGCCTGTTCCAGCACCTGACCACTCTCTCAGAGAAGTTTTTCCTAATATCTTGCCTAAACCTCCCCTGGCATGACTTGAGGCTATTCCCTCTCATCGTATTGCTAGTTGCTTGGGAGGAGAGGCTGATCCCTACCCCCCACAAACTCCTTTCAGGCAGTTGTAGAGTGCAATAAGGTCTTCCCTGAGCCTCTTGTTCTCCAGACTGAACAGTCCCAGCTCCCTAATAGATAGCCACTAGATGTTCATGTTTATTTCTGTAGCTAAATAGTTTACTTAACACAGTTTTTGAAGGAGTTTTCACTAGAAATACAACATCGACACAGTACAACTGCTCACTGTTTTCTTTTGATGAAAATTTTTAATAGAGTCTATTTTCTTCATCAGAAAACTGAAAACTATTTTCTGCCACAGGCTGAGACTAAAATTTGGCTCTTTTCAAATAAAGCTCAGCAGAGCGCTCTAACTGAGTTGTCCAGATACAGACATGGTGGACAACTTGTACTTTTGTCTAAAGCATGGTTATTTTAGTTAATACTCCTCAGATGCAGATTCCTTGGAACTCCATGGAGCTAAAGCTGCTTGGAGCAATACTGTGTAGGTCAGTGGCCCCCAGCACAGCCTATGGCCATGCCTTCCAAAATGTGATTAACTCTTTGGTCACCAGACATAAAATGAAGAAGCTAGATAAATAAAATAGTGGTGCAAAATATTGTATAGCTATTTTTTTTTTCCAAATGAGGAGAAAAAGAAGACAGCTAGAAGGAGATGTTATGAAGAGTGGCTGATATTTCCAATATTTCTTTCAAAATGCTCTCATAAATTATGATTTTGACCAATGATGTTTTTCTCACAATATTTTAGAAAAAAATATTCTATTTTGGCAAAAAAAGATACCACCTTAGACTCTAGTTACTTTTTCCAATCTCTCTCATTTTTCTGTATTTATCTGAAAAAGACAGGAGAAAGAAACAATGTGTGATAAAACAAGCAAAATGACTGAACTACTTGTCTTGTGCATTGTTCTGCTTGAAAGAAATGAGGAAAAATGTGTTTGCCTGCCTTAAACAGGAAGGAAACACCAATGACATTGCTTTAAGTCCCATTTTTATTGAGAAAATATTTAAATCTAGCAGCTAGCAAAAAAGAGGTGATGGATACAAAAACACAAAATACATTTTGATATGAAAATATTTTCTCTCAGAAAAGGAGTCATTTGAAAAGTTTTGTTTCATGGGAGCTATTGGAATAATTCTGACATTTAAATTGTCATCTTCATTCATAATTTGCTTGGGAAAATAAATGGAAGGATCTTAGTAGTTTGTAAAGCTCTGGCTGTTAGGTTGTTAACACAGTTTGGTTTTCTTTTTATAACTTAAATTTGAAATATTGTATTTTAGTTAATCATTTTATTTTTTAACAATTCAGCACATCTGTACAGTGTTGAAACCAAGCATCCCTTTCAGTATCTAACAGGGGGCTACAAGAAAGAAGGGGGCAGACTCTTTAGCGGGATCTGTAGTGATAGCACAAGGGGAAATGGTTTCAAACAAAAAGAGGGGAGATTTAGGTTGGATATAAGGAAAAAGTTTTTTATGGTAAGGGTGGTGAAGCACTGGAACAGGTTGCCCAGAGATGTGATGGAAGCCCCATCCCTGGAGACATTCAAAGTCAGGCTGGACTGAGCTCTGAGCAACCTGTTCAGTTTGGGATTGCCAGGTGGATTTTAGTATGTTTACATATTGAACGTTCAGGGGAGACATTCTTCAGACAATCAAGTTAGATACTGATGCTCTTTTTAATTGAATGAAGAGATTTTTCTTTAAAGTTTGTTCCCGGACTTTAACACCTCAAAGAGTTTTAATTAGGAAAAACGGGGAAGGTGAATTGCAATTGTAGGACCACAAGTCAATATTGGTACTGTCATTTTGAAGAAATGTGGTGAATGATTAGGTAGACTGTGAGAATTTAGCCCATAGCCAAATGCTGTGCAACAACCTAATGATTTGTTCTACAAAGCATCACTCTGACAACTTAGCCAGCTGGTAAGGAAAACTCTGATTCTCCTAAATGAGAGCGATCTTGAAAGAAGGAATTTGGAGGCACTGCTAGGGACTGAACACTAGTATCAGATGTAGTATCAGATGTAGAAAAAAAAGTATTTTGTCTGGTGTCACTTATATAAAGGTATAGCAAGTACTATACCTTCACTGTGATTAAGTAAATAAAATACTTCTCTAATAACTTTGACTAATAATCAGTGTGATCATGATGTGAAGCTGTTATATCCGGAGAGTAATTTGTTCTTACAAGATATAAACAAGACAGAGAAGTATACAGCACAGACATGCTTTGAGGGTTCTCGAGTGGTGTCATGGGCCTCATAACTATAGTGTAAAACCTAGTTTGGAGACTGGTGATGAAGCCATCACAGCTGTGGAGATCAGTTTATTTTAGCTGATGATAACAAATACCTCATTGAGGTGCACTTTGGAGGACAGGAGTGAATAGTTTGTGATTCACCAAAATCACGGCTTCTTTGGACATTCTACCTTTCAAGTAAAAATTCTTCCTTAATCATCCTGATTTCATTTATGTTCTTAATTCAAATACCAGAAGATCAATCGTGAACTGAAATCCAAACTAAAATGTTTTCAGAAATCCAGGTGTGATTTCAACAAAAATTATCCCCTTTACTATTCCTTTATTTTTTTCCAATTCTCATTTTGATTTTGTATCTTGAAGTCCACAGGAACTTTGGTCCAGACAGCAGGAAAAAAAAGGAAAAAAAAAAAAAAAAGAGGATCCGGACTGAGGTTTGAGTCTTTTTTTTTTTTTTGCTTCGTCTGTAAGTAAAGATTTATACGCAGAAGAAAAACAATTCAGCACACATCACTGCTCTCTGTAAAATAGTTCAGACAATAGCAATAGTACATAAGTGGAAAAAAAAAATAGCCATAAGATTTACAACAGGTAAATTTATACCTAAAGCCCAATCACTTTTTTTAATCATATCATGTGTATTGTCTTTTTGGTTATTGCGTGTCAATATGATATGCATTTCTTCTAAATGCTGTCACAATAAACCATCAGAAAACTGAAGCCTCTGACAGTGAATAAAATATCAATGGCTTTTGAATCTATAGAATATCTTTCATCTAAAATATGTGATGTTTGCATATCAATAATAAATAAAGATTGAGAACATTTCTGGGAGAAATAAGTTTCATCTAAATTGAGTAGACAAAAGGACAGAACTGATAATTAGATGAGCCTCCTGCTATTACAAGTAGATACTGTACTGCTTTTGCTTTTAAGTGTTCTGATTTATATATAAATAGTTGCAACACCACAGCTCCAATTAACATTGCTATCAACTGAGTCCAGAAGCAACATACACATTTACATTATCATACATATTTTTTGACTTGCATCTTGCTACCATAATTTTAACAGAACTGTACGTCATTAGATTATTTTAACTATGTTAAGACATTTAAGTTGTAAAGTTGAAGATTCACACTTGATATCAATGATAAACTTGACAAGCCTGAAAGCAATGACATTTCCTTTAAAAAATAACAAGGCTTAAGGTTACCTTAATGCCACTCCATCATGGAATTGCATTCAACAGGCTTTAATGGCATTCCATACTTTCTGACATTTTTTAGCAAAAATTTTTCGTATACTTCATCTCAGCTTTTATAAAAGAAACAAAAATCCAAACCAAAATTGAAATCTTCTAGCAGGGCTGAAGTCCTACACTGAGTTCTATCATTTGATGGGGTTACTGATCGCTCTACAGAATTTCGGTCATTTATGCAAAATATTGCAAAAGTTGCATGAAATATTTTGTCAAAGGTTTCACAGCTATTTTGCTTACGTTTTAGGGATAGGTTCAAAGTCAGTGCTTGAAAGATCTGCATACTCTCAATCTTCCAATATTGCCTCTGAGTCCTTGACCTACATTTATTCCTATATGTACAAAAAAATAAGTCTAATCTGATCCTAAGAATCTGTGTCTTCCCTCTGTCTTTCTTCTCCTTTTTACACTTTCTTTATTATGAAGAAAATCAGGTTGCTTCCTCCTTGTCCTCTGCAATATGTTCACTTCCACCCAGATGATTTCTTTATGGAAGAATTATATGAACAAATTACTCCTGAGCAATTGAGATTTTCTGTCAGGAAAGAAAAAGCTGTTCTCTTTAAGTAGAAAAATTTACCTGCTCAAGAATACAATGAATCCTTAGGATTAACAGTTCCAAAATCACTGTTTTTGAAAGCATCACAAAAAGCCATAGCAAGAAACTTTATCAGCATGAGACTGATGAGATGATACACTGTGGGATTTCTGAGAACTTTATGTTCTAATAAACAAATCTGTGGTGCCAGTTGCCACAGCATTAGAGTTTTCTAAAAACCATTGTCGTAAATAGCCCATGTAACTACTGTTCCACTGCTAGGCTTTGATGCTTAAGAGCAGATGAAAAGCACACAGGAAAAGTTTCTTCCAAGTAAGAAATATTTTTAAAAGCTCCAATGGTTATCGTAAAGAAAAGAACAAGTGTTGAGCTGGAAGCAGTGGTCATAGATAGGTCTTGTTTTTTGTAAAACGTCACTGGCAATCAAATGCAACTTGATTAAAACTCAGCAGTTTCCACTTAACTGTTACTTATTTGTGTTTGTTTCTCTTGACCAATAAATCAGGTCAACAGCTGTGGTAAGAATGAGCAAATACTACAATGGAAATGAAATTGTTAGCTACAATTGCAGAAAAATTACATGGTAGAAGCTTGCGAAGTCTTTGCGGTTTATCCCAACAACATAACTACCTCATGGTTACTGGCGTATCTCCAAACTTCCAAGATGTTGTTAGTGGCAAACAAAAGTGCAGTGCAACTTTATTTTGTGGAGCATCTGCCATATAAACATATTCTCACATGCTTTACCAAGTAACACATATGGGAAATACAAGTAAAATAATATTTAGCAGTATGAGAAATGCAAGCAAAATAATATTTAGCAATAACACTTTAGTTTTCTTGAAAAGAGTTCCCTACAGCATCTTTCCAGAGAATAGAAGAGTTGGCTTGACTAACAGTCAGCTGCTGAATACTTTAAAATATCAGCAGTCATCATTAACCTACAGTAAGTTTTCAGGAAATGTTTTTTTTGCAGACGTTGCATTGCTTATAGGAACTGAGTGCCCATCTTCGTGCAACTGTTCTTTCCCATGATTAATAAGCAAACGTTGAGGGTTTTTATATTCTAGTGACCTCTTGCTTGTTTCCCTCTAAACTATGTATCTATCTGCTCCATCAAACTCTTCCTTAAACCAGTTCCCCAAATGCAGCAGCTTAAAAGTTAATTAGCTGTTAGTAAGTCTGTGCTGCTCATAGTTCTAATGACTACTTCTGCCTTCTCTTTAAATTATATAATAATTTTTGCATCTTAATCTTCCCAGAGCATATATTTCTAGCAGAAAAAATATTTGAAAGCATTTCCATTTGCTAGCAATAAGAACTGATTCTCTTCAGCTTTTTTCTAGACTGATACAAACTGAGTCAGTTATGTAAACTGAGACATAGCACTTCCAGATAGCAAGTAGGATACATAATGTATGTCTTGAGTGTCACCCTTTTCATAGACTCATGTATCTACCTACCTCTGTCCAAGAGGCACAAAGCAATATCCTTGTTAGTTGATCCTATCTCTGTTAAGAAGCTGAAAAACCATATTTCTGTAGAACCAGTGAAAGATGTTATAAGAATATTGCTTTTAAACTATAAACAATGGTATATGATACTGCTAATTGCCTACCAATAAGAGTTGTGGTTCAGTGTGTGACAGACTGATACAGCCTACCTTCCCGGTCACCAGATCACGGAGTGTTTGAAGTTCAGAGAGACCTTCCAGGGCACATGAGAGAATCTCACATTAAAACTGAAAAGGGTCTTAAGTATGGGATGAAATGAGATAGGCAGAGCTTTTCTGGAGGTGATTCCATCTGATCCAATAAGACCTTCTGTTAAAAACACAGGTAGTTTGTGAACAAGCTCTAAAAATTTATTTTCAGCACTTCATCCTTTGTTACCACTTTCATCTTACAGGAATACCTCTCTTCAAAACTGTCTTATCAGATAATTTCTCCTTCCCTTCCATGTTCAGACCTAGAAAACTCTTCTTTGAGGAAGAAGTTCATGTCCAAGTTCATGTCAGGTTGAAGTGCTTTTGTCAGCACACCCTTGGAAGCAGGCAGCAATCGCCTAAGCTATGATAAGTATCCCAGAAATGCATCTTTAAGTAGAGAGGAAAAGTTGCTGTCAAAAAAAAAAAATTATGAAGTTAGGCAGAGGTTTTGATGATTGCACATTTGAATACCAACATTTCAACTGTTCTGCCGCAGGAACTTCTGTACTTTTGTAATCAGTTTTTAAGTCTCCAAACTGTAAACAGTTTTCCCCTTTTTTAAAAGGCAAAGCGTTCAGAGAAACCTCTTGGGTTTGACTCTGACTGGAAGCTGTAAGGTATGAGCAGAAACTGTCTTCTTGGCTAAATCTGCATTAAGTCTGAAATGCTGGAGCTTAAACAGTGAACTTTACTGAGCAACAGCTCAACTCTAAGTTGCGTAAAGCTGCTGCCTGGAGTCTTAGTCACACCTTCACTAGCTTTCATGCCACTGCTGAACTCTCCAGATACTGTGCTGCCTTTGAACAGCAAAGCTGCAGTCACTTTTCAGCCTGAGATGCCAAGTACTTCCTTCCACTAAATGGTGATTCATGTAGAACATTGTCTGCATTCTCCAACACGGACAATTGAACTTATAAGGTGAAAATTCAAAAAAGGAACTTATTCATCTTTTTAGTAGTGTTTTGTCAAAGTGCACATTCACAGTCCATTATTATCCCATTCCCTCACCTCTCTATACTCTTTTCTGAGACTATTAGCATACAAAGGAAGCAAGAGGCAGGGACAAAGACTGGTCCACTGTAGTATCTGTAAATCAACTGTTGTTTTCTCCGTGGATACGTGAATTATTTGTATTTATAAGCAACTGTTACATAATGTCTTTACAAAGAATATATCTCAAAGGACAGCAGTTGTGGGCAGGTAACCTTTCTCTTCAATTGTAATTCTCTGTAATCACAATTCTCTGCAAACCACTGTCATGATACACTGTTTCTGACACATGCAGATGCATCTTTTCTTTGTTGTGTACAAACTAAGAACATTGGGTAATTGCACCAAAATTTTTTATGAAGGGTCTTCCATCTTCACTTTAAAAACTATGATGTCTAGAGTCAGTAAAAATGAGTATTCAAACACTCCTGATGGTTTTTCAGGGTAGAAGTGGGGTGTAGATTACAGGTGAGATAGTTAACACTATAAGATAAGGACAATTAAAGAGAGAGGGAGCTGGGTAAATGAAGTGCTTTTCGGAGTTTGCAGCATGTTTTGTAGACAATATTCTTAGAAAATCAAACAAAAATGGTGCTAATTCTGTTGATTAAGAGGTAGTAAACCCAGCGTGAATTTAGCCTCTCTTTTATGCTGTATTAGCTACCGTTTACAGCTGGCATCATCCTTAGCTCTCATAAATCCTTCTCCTTTGCAGCACCTGGCAATGCAGAGTGGCTTCACCATGTTGGCCCTTGCTGTAACCCTCAGTGTAATCCTATACTGTCTTCCACCTTGAAAGCTGGCTAGGAGGTACCACTCTTTGACCAGCTAAAACCACTTTGGCTTCCACCAGTCTGTCAATAGAAATGGTGCAGAGGATTTAGAAATAGGAGTCAGCCATCACTTGGAGAATCAAACAGCCATGTTCACTGGTTTTAAAGCATAGAAGACATTGTTACAGGATGTGTAACAAGGAACAGAGAAGGCTGCCTAACTTGGGTGTTAAGGAAATGAGGAAGGAGAGTTCAAACCTTATGGGCAGCATACACTCAAATTGGATTTGCACCAGTCTTATGTTCCTGAGCTCATATCATTTTGCAAATGCTTAAATGCCAGCAACAGGCTAGCTTATTCTGAGACTGATAAAGTCAAATGGCCTAAATGCAAGATATACAGAGATTATAACTGTGTGCCTAGTTAGACTCTCAGGATTCAAAAGCCAGAGACCAGCTTTCTGTAATTCCAGTATTTTAATGCAGTTGAGTCTATGTAAAGAAGTTAAAATGGAGCTTTGAAGTGCATGGCATTTTTATTTTCTGGAGGGAATGTTTAAGGTAACTGAATTTCTGTCTTCCAGCTCTCAGTGTTCTCTAGGGCTCACAGTATCTTAATAGACATAGATTTTTCTTGCTGGCCTCTTTCAAAGCTGTCAGACAGAAGTGTGCAGTCAGTGGACCATGATGCCCTTCAAAGACTTCCTCCCGGATGTCTGTAACAGTAGCAATATTGTGCCCTGGTAAACAGCTACCATTCATGCTAGATGCTCTGGCTCTCCCTGACTGTTGTGGGCACACAGTGAATTCCTCTGCACACACGCAGAAGTATCACTGTAATAATCACTGGTAAAGATTGTGACGATTCAGATAGGTATTATTTCCCTTAACAGCATTGTTTTCATACGTATTTCTTGAGCGGTCTCTTTGGGAGATAAACTCAGCTCCAAGTCAGCACTGAGCTGAAAATCCACACCACCATCTGTATGTATGGACACAGTGCCTACACCAGGATGCAGCATGGAATAGGAAACAGCAGCAACTCATAAGCTATATGTAAACTGTAGTCTTACACAGGGAACTCAACAAAGTTTATCGTAAGAAATTAATTAATTGCAAGGCTGAGCTCTCTAAATGTCTGCAGTCACAGCGCAAATGCTGCCAGAGGAGTGAACAAGGCAGGAACCCAGAGCCTGATCGTCTGTTCAGTCTCCATTTCTGTGCCTGGCTCCCTTCCTACTTATCATGTACCATGCAGTGCTCTACAAACAGTACATTGCAAACATTATGTAGGTGGGTCTCACAACATCTCTGTGAGGTAATTAAACACACAAACCTTACATTGCAAACAGGAAACTTGGCTTTCTTGCCAGGTTTGTAAATAGAAGCAGCCACCCAGTATTTCAGACCACTTCAGGCATTGTTTAGTAGTTATTTTAGCACACAAGGGTTTCACAGAATCATAGAATGGTTTAAGTTGGAGGGGACCATAGAGATGATCTTGTTCCAACCCCCTGCTATGGGCAAGGACACCTCCCACTAGACCAGGTTGCTCAGAGCCCCATCCAGCCTGGCCTTGAACACTTCCAGGGAGGGGGCATCCACAACTTCTCTGGGCAACCTGTTCCAGTGTCTCACCGCCTTCACAGTGAAGAATTTCTTCCTTATATCTAGTCTAAATCTACCCTCTTCCAGCTTATAGCTGTTACCCCTCATCCTATCACTATATGCCCTTGTAAAAAGTCCTTCCACAGCTTTCCTGTAGCCCCCCTTAATGTACTGAAAGGCTGTTACAAGTGCCCTTGAAGCCTTCTGTTCTCCAGGCTGAACAGCCCCAACTCTCTCAGCCTGTCCTTGCAGGGAAGGTGCTCCAGCCCTCTGATCACCTTTGTGGCCCTTCTCTGGACCCCCTCCAACAACTCAAGGTCCTTCCTATGTTGGGGTTGTAGTATTCCAGGTGGGGTCTCACAAGAGCAGAGTAGAGGGGCAGAATCATCTCTCTCAACCTGTTGGCCACACTTCCCTTGACGTAGCTCAGGATCCAGGTGGCCCAGGGCTGCTCTCAAGCCATTCTCTGCCCAGCCTGTATTTGTGCTTGGGATTGCCTCACCCAAGTGCAGGACCTTGCACTTGGCTTTGTTGAACTTCATGACACTGGCAAGAGCCAACCTCTCAAGCTGGTCCAGGTCTCTCTGGATGGCATCCCTTCCCTCTGGCATGTAAACTGCACCATGCAGCTTGGTGTCTCTAATGGAGGCAGGTTGCAGGAACCACTCAGCCACAGGCTCCTACAGTTTGATGACAGAAGTCCCACTCTTTGGCTATGTCCATACCAATAAATGGAATAGCCCTAGGAAAAGTCCCAGAATTTGTCAACTATATTCTTAAGTCTTTAACAATGACTGGGATTCACATGTATCTTTCCAGTTGTTTGTGAGATTCCTCTATACTGGCTAAAACATTTTAATTTCATTTTGAATGAGGTATAGTGAGGATTGAAAATATAAATTAACACTTTCTCATTTGGAAGAAGGTCAACATTTCTGGTGATTTGAGAGAGCTGGAGAGTCCCATTGATATAAAAGGGTCAATGGGAAATACTTCTTCTAAGACTTCCTCACTTGCTCTTCTCTGGAAGTAAGGCTATTTTTCTGGCAGCCTTTGAAATACCAGTGTTTTGGTACAAAGCTTGCTGGTGTTTCTTGTTAGCTTCCTCTGCAGGAGGTGAGTTAAGATAGCTCATTTATTTCTGTTGAGTGACAGATCTTTGTTCTCAAGTGCTCCAGGTATCGAATGTAAGATGTATGTTTGCCAAGATTCAAAACTTTGGTTGGACGAAATTTTTATAGACATACAGAATTTGAGAAAGATACTGTTGAGACTGCTGCACTATGGCTGGTATAGCTACAGAGGGCTGAGAAATTTCTAAAAATGACTCATCTTTTAAAAAAAAAAAAAAAAAAGCCTTGAATCATCACTGTCCTGTGTTTTTGGTAAAGATTGTTGGAGAGCTTAAACTCCTAACACACTTCCCCAATGTCTCTTCTTACATGCATTTCTCACGTACTCCTTGCATACTCCTGATTTTCCCTTTAAAAATGCTATATTAATCCTTTATGGTGGGTGGAGACATGTATGTCCTGAACACTTGTGGTGAAGGTCAACAGAGTAGGCAAGGTTGTGGTATCTTGTGTTTGTTTTGTGAAAATGTTCAGGAACAAAATTGTAAAATATTTATTTTATGTATTGTTTCAACTATTATGCAAAACCAATAAAAGTAAGTTGAAAGAAAACATTAACATTTCTGATTTTAAATATCAAAGGACAGGAAATTCTCCATCCTTGATTTCCCATTGGGATTATAGCAATTTACTGTTTTGAAATTCCCTGCTTTAGTACGATATAATGTGTGAAGGATAAGAAGGATGACGTTGAATTTAAGCTTTGTTTGACTTTGACTCTGTCAAGTCAGACCCCTCATAGTTATCACACTGCTGTAAGGTGACATCCGTGGACTTCCAAAGATATCACAGCCTAAACACTTTTTGATGCTGGATTAACATCCTTTCCATGGGAAAGATACATTTTTAATCTTTTTCCAAGCTTCTGTGTAATTACAATAGGCTTTTTTAATCCCTTCTATGTAGTCTCCAGATAAAAATAAACATACAGTCAAGCAGTGTTGGATCACCATGTTGAGAAATGTAGTAGACTTAAGGTAGAGCTCTTGCTCATTGGGAAAAACAATATATCACAAAATACTAACCAGGATGGCTGACATCATATTTAAAGGTGCTGCTGTTAGTGATCACTGCCAGAACACTTCAGTACTAACTAAACAACTAGTGTCTAGTAGAGGTGGACAGGCTTAAAAGAGAGGTCATGTCATCAATGCCACCACTGTATGAAGATTTTGATTTTTGGTGGATGTTTAGTGAAGTTATGTGATTTGCCTGTGGTTAAAACAACAGAAGACGCTAGCTTCATTTAATGATGATGGTTAGGAGTAGTAACCCTGTTCTTCTCTTCAGGAAGCCAGGGCTGAGCCTTGCTTAGGATCTGTACTGATGGCTCCAACTTGGATCTGCCTGTACATGGGGGATGCTGAGTGTTGTCTATATCAGTCCATTTGGAAATTATTGTCTGTGAAAGCTGCAATTTCTAAGCAACACTAGCCCAGAGACAGTGGATGTCCTAGCTTAGATGCAGTATAATTCCCAGTGGCCAAAGGCGGCTGTTAGTCATCTGCAGATTAATTTAACAATGTCTGGAAACTGAGCTACTCAAAGAACTGATTTCTTATGTTACAGGAATTAGATTTCAGGCAAATTATTATCTTTTTTCACTTACAGCATCTAACATTGCAATGGATGTTTCCCAAGGCACTGTGGAAAAAGGCCATCAGTTGTGAAATACCACACTGAACACAAGAAAAACGTTGAAAACCCACACAGTAACTTTTTTTATCCTTTTCTTGGATAACTTAAATTTACTTAAAGATTTTTTAACTTAAGAAATTTTTGTTTGGTGATTATTTTTGAAACTAGAAATATTCTGGTTTGTCTTGTGATTTTTTTTTTTTTAACCAGGTCTGCTTATTCAGAAACAGACACTTAACTATGGTGAAACCCTTCCAAGTTTTCCCTTGAGTGGAAGTACTGAGAATGGAACTTCTGTCTCTATATTCATTCATACTTCCCTATAAATCCAGACAGCTTAACATAACATGAATGTGTCAAATGCGGAACTGACCATCTGATATGCAATACTCACCCTCTTCTTTACATGTATCCTCCCAGCTCTTGTTGCTGTTGACATGTGGTGCTTTCTGATACTTCAGGGATTCATCCAAGGGCTTTCAGACTGGGAGGAAGAATTGGGGGTGATCCAGCTTTAGCTAAAGAAGAATTGCTGTTGCTCCAACGAGGATGTTTATAACTTCCACAGACTGGAGACAAACAGGCTCTCATGCACACACCAATACGTTGCATGTATATGATGAATTGACTTACATAACAGATTCTAAAGGAAAAACTAGATGGTCAACAAGCATGGGGCTGATTTAGTAACCATAGTGTTAAGTCAACAAGGAGGGTACCTTTTAGAAATAAAATCTTGATAGTGTTTCTGATCTAACATAAAACATTTTCAAAGCATTTCCCCTCAACACTGATTTTTCTGACCCAAATTGCTTAATAGGCTCAGGTGAGAGCGCTCCTCAGTTTGCATGATTAGTTCCTGTATTTACTCATCCATTACTCAACAAGATAAATGTAGTCTTAATGTTAATATAAAATATAGTATACAGAATTAGACACAACTGGAATGTTAATCTCTGTTCTTCCAGTGAGTTGGTGACCTTTAGCAAGTTTGTGTAATCAGTCCTTTTCTCCATTTTCTATCTGTAGAGTATCTGACTGTAAAACTTGGCCTGCCTCACAGGGAATGTTGATTAATGTAGTGAAAAGTAATTAACACAAAAATGAAAAGTAGTTAGAAAGAAAAATAAAATTCATAGACACAACAAATATTTTCCAAATGCAGAAAGCAGTTAAAACTCATTATGTTATTTGTTATCAGTCTCAGCATGAGATCTGCTGCAGACCCTTCAATCAGCAGGTTAGCCTTATATGGCCAGCTTTCAAACAACAGAAATGCATCTGCATGCATAATACAAATGTGTCTGAACCACAAGACTTTAGATCCAAATGCAAATTTCCTATGATTTTATATAAACAGGAGATACTTCAAAACATCTTTTAATTGGAACCCAGCACATTTCCACTCAAAACCTTCTTCGCACTTCGTATTTTCACCTAGGTTATTAATTAGTATTGTGTGATACAAAATGAACAGTACATTTCAGTAAAATAAAGTCAGCCAAGATAATTAGATATGATCTTATTATTTATGTATTGCACAAATTCTCTTTCAAAAGAATTTTTTGAAATGCTAGGAAAGTCATTTAAACAAAGTTTCTAATTGCTACCATAAAAAACTTCATTGCGCGTGATTTTTCTTCCTAAAATGAGATGGATATATGCAATTTTATCAGACTCAAATGACTCAGTTATATGTGGGATACTGTGATTCATTTGTGAAAAACAAGTGTCATATGTAAATACTACAGACATCATCATAATGTATTAATGTTTAAAAAAGAACATTTGCTAAGCAGTTCTTTCAGATTCTGACATGGAAAGTGGTTCTGCTCCTTTCTCTTGATCACTGCACTTCACAATTTTTGGATGTACCACTGCTCTCCCCAAAGTAACATTCACTCAACAGTCTTTTCCTCCTTCAGATTATAACTGACAATGAAGTGTGAAATGAAAGCGTTATATGTTATAACAAATAAAAGAATGAAAAGTGGAAACAGTATTTTCCCTACTGCTTTATCATTTCTTTAAAGCTGTGAGGAAATAACAGGTTTTAACCGTAACTTCAGAAAAGATATTCTGTTAACTGAAAAAATTGGCATATTTTCTTTAGTTGCTTGTGAGCCTCAGTGCAGGACCATGCAATTCACATTGTGCTCTTCCCAAGTGGTCAAACAGTCTTAATAGCTATGACCAAAACTGTATTAAAAACATCTTTTTCATTTCTTCACAAAAATGCTATAAATCTAGTTGTTAAAAAAGCCATACTGGCCTCGTTCATCATGTCAAGTCCCTCTGTGACCCAACCTTCAGGACACCCCGTGGTAAGAACATCCAAAGTTCCCTGCATCATTCCTTCTAATCCGCCAGTCTTGTTGCTGTCTCACAGCAAGTGGGAGAACATTTCATCTGTTGTGCAAATCCAACCTTTAACATTGAGGAATAACAATGATTTTAGGGTCCAAATGTATAACAGATGTTAATGCCCACAGAATCAGCTAAATCCTTCTAAATCGAATTGATTACAAGTTAGACATCTAGGCATCAGGTGCGCTGGATCAATCTCTTCCTTTACAAATTCAAAAATCTTAGGTCAATCCTCTCAAGTAAGACTCAAAAGAAGTCTGTCGTAGTTTTAAATATGATGTAGATACTATTTAGGAGCTTTATAGAATGCACATTCTATCAAAACAGAGACTTAATTTAGAGAAATAACTTGGCAAGACATTCAGTATCTTAGCAATTGTCTGAAAATATATAAGGGGGAATTTTTTTTCTTGAAAACTGTCATGTAAAAATTGGGAATTCAGAAAAATAGATCAAAGGAGTTGTTTTTCAAGCCCATCTTCTTTTAGCATAAATACCTAATAACAGTCATGCTTAAATAGTAAAAGATAAAAACAAGCAAATCCAAAAATAAAATCCTTTGATAAGAAAACACTACGTTGCACATTCGGTTTTCCCCTTGGGGGACCGAATAAAGAACAAACTAAATATGGCAGATATTAGTCACATTACCTATTACGCCTACTGCAACAAATTCAGACATATGGTAATAAGGTTTTAAAAGACACTAAATAGAAATGATACCATGCTTGTTGGTCAGAATCAAATTGGTTAACATTACAAAAACAGGCAATGCCTTGGATTTTTACAGACTGCTAGGGGATGTGTAACAGAAACTGCACCAGTAAATTGTTCACCGTGTTGACATTGGCTACTAAGAGTGAACAATATGAGCAAAACCACGCCAAAACACAAGATTATTCTCATAACAAGAGATTAACAAGTTAACAATCTTTTCCTCTGTAGATGAGGTAGTGTTCTCAGTTTCCCCCCAGAAAAGCAGTATCTAGTTGAATAGAGAGTAGTGGGAGACACAGACTTGACACTTAGCAAAATACTTGACGTTTGCTACACACAACAGAGTGACTTATGTCTTCACGGGAACTTGTGTTCAGAAGGTAAACCAGATGAAGGGAAGGAATTACGTTCAGTCAAACCTTTTACTAACCTTCAGTTAGCTCCCGTAAGCAACAGGTGTTGTCTCATAGCAATGTATGAAAGAAAGGTAACTATTTCCCCTTTCTTGTTGCTACTACAGAGAGGCAATCTATGAAATTAACTTGTACTCTGATTTTCATTAAATATCGCCTTTCTTGTATAATGTTCCTTACTGTGTGTTGTAATTATTTAAAGCGTGAGGCACATGTTCCTTTTTCAAAAATACTTACTCCTAATCAAATCTAAAATACTTTCTTGTTGTTTAGTGATGAAAAGAAAACGAAGTGTGGTGAGTAAGGCATATGCAGCACTGTGACATAAGAGATCATTTTTCCTCCAGTACGCTCAGGAACTTACCTTGTTTGTATAATGAATTAAACTATGTAATGTCGTTATAGGATTGTTTGAACACCTTTTCACAAAATAGGTTTATGTCAGTCACAAATGACTACAAAAGTACGATGGCTTTATTTTTTCTGGACTCAGGAAAACTTTAACTGCTGGCCTAGGGGACATATGTTGTTTTTTTTTTTTACCAGGGAGTCTTTTCATTGTTTTTTATTCCAGTTGTTTCTGCAATCTTAAACAAGTCTCTTTAGAATGAAATATTTTTACAATTTTTGTATGTGGAATCTAGATGCATATCACTTGGGAAGATTTCCTATGATGAGTTTAGCAGAAGTAAAAGACGCTTTGTCATTTTCTTTTACCATCTCAAGGATAGATATAGCTGTAGTCTTGCCTAAGAGATATTATAACCAGAATCTTTTGAGAGGCGAGAGAAAAGAGAAGCTTTGTGCAGCAGTAGCAAAAATATACCTCTTTTGAACTGATGCTTCCACACGTTAAAAAAAAAAGAAAGAAAGAAAGAAAGAAAAGAAGGATAAAGAAAAAATACTCTAAAAGAAAATCTATGCATCTGAGAATTAATTTCAGGGATAAAAATTGTTTTTTAGCACTGCCCTGAAAGAGTGCAATCTTGGATACTGTGTGTTTATATACAAAAAACATTAATTTCCACACTCTGCTTTTTGTAGCAGTATCTAAGTGTTTCCAACAATGTTGGCATTTGTATGGCTCCAAACATGTTACAAATTGCACTTTGAAAGTTACTGAAAATATGTTTCTATCAATGAAACTTTACACAGAAGATACTTTTCTCTGATGTCTAACATGACAATTTCTGAAATATGTTTCTTTCCTGTCAAAACAGCACTTGCTGGGTTTTAGCTCCATGTGCTCAGCATAGACACATGCTGAGTGTAGAAGTTCTGAAAGTAATTTTTTCAGTGCTGAGGTTACTTAGTTTTTTGAGTACTTCTAATTGATAGTTGACATTATAGAAGCATGTGTTGACAGGCTAATACCACTATAATACCCCATTTTTACACTAAATGTTTGGTCACATGTTGGACAGATGCCTACAAAATTTTGTTTAAAGGCATTGGTATAGAACAATTGCAGATAGATAGGATGCAGTTCTATAAAAAGTTTTCACTGCTTGTAGTGGCAGAAGATTTTAAAAAATGAGCGTGAGGCAGAAGAGGTAAAAGTTTGAGAATGTAAACTAAAATCAAATATAGGGGTACAGGTGAAAGTAATTGGTGATAAACTCAGGAGATACAGGAGATACTGTCTGAAATGAGGATTTCATGCTGTGACATACTAAAATCACATGTATAAGTAATAAAGAGAAGGCCTGAGACCATTCTTTGATTGTGTCCACTTTGCACAGCAGTAGGGCCTGGGTCTTTCTTGGGCATCATGGAATCATACAATTATAGAACGGTTTGGGTTGGAAAGGACCTTAGTTCTGACCCACTTGCCATGGGCAAGAAAACCTGCTACTAGATCAGGCTGCCTCAAGCCCCATCCAACCTGGCCTTGAACATCTCTAGGGATGAGACATCCACAACTTCTCTGGGCAACCTGTTCCAGTGCCTCATTATGCAAACAGTAAGGAATTTCTTTCTAATATCTGGTCTGAATCAATTATTTCTTAGCTTAAAGTCATTATCCCTGCTCCCTGATAGAGAGTCCCTCCCCACTTTTCCTATAAGCACTTTCCTTTTAAGTACTGGAAAGTTGCTTTAAGGTTTCCCTGGAGCCTTCCATTTTGTCTGGGTCTGTTTTCATAGGAGAGGTGCTGCAGCCCTCTGATCATTTTCACGGCAGTCCTCTGGACCCACTTGAGCAGCTCCATGCCTTCCTTGTGCTGGCAGCCTCAGGCCTGGATGCAGTTCTCCAGAAGGGTCCTCACGAGGGCAGAGCAGAGGGGGGAAATTGCCTCCCTCGCCCTGCTGACCACCCCTCTTCTGATGCAGCCCAGGACAGAGTTGGCCTGCTGGGCTGCAAGCACACACTGCTGGCTTGTGTCAAGCTCTTCGTTCACCAGAACTCCTAAGTCCTTCTCTGCAGGGCTGCTCTCAGTCCAACCATGACTGCATCATGTGATTAACTGGTGTTGCAGAAAGTTTTACTTGCAGGGTTCCTCACAGATTTAAACAAAGACAAGATTCAAGCAAAGCTATCTTAGGGAAAGAGCAAGGAGACAGAGAAAGAGAAAAGAAAGCCAAAAGTTGACTTGCAATGGAACAACAAATTTTGTGTAGATACTCATGGGACTGTACTACTTCAGGCCAAAGGTGTGTGTACTGAGGCACTGAGAGAAATGTTTTCCTATCTTCTGCCTCTAAGTGCTCTCTTTTCACTTCTTCAGCTAGACTTCCACTAGACTTACCACATTCATGTTTTGAGGCATATTTGATGACTGCTGACTCTATCCTACCTGTTTTTTTTGTTTTGTTTTGTTTTTCTGTTTTTGGTTTTTTTTTTGGTCCAGTGCTAGTTCTGTTACTTAAGTCTGTGTCTGTGCCAGAAAGTGGGTTAAAGCCGTGGACTTGTGGATGCATTACCTGCTTGACAATATGCTTTTGGCAGAGGTTGTTCTTATCAACTTCCATTCCTTGCAAAATGAAGTCCTGCAAAGTGTGAAATACGACTGCCACAATGCATGCCAATGTTCTGGGGATTTAAGACAGATCAGCTCTTGAGAGGCATGGCACCATTCACAGGTGATCAGGAAGACAGTCTTATTTAGGTGTTAGGCAGGAGGAACGTGATACCTGTGCTGACTTGCCATTTGTGAGACTGTGCTTTTGTATGTGTCTTAGTTTTATTTGGGACAGCAAAGTGTATAGTGTGCAGTGGGCAAATAAGTAGATGCCAAAATTTATTCCATGTTGCTGTGAACAACCTGAGGGGAGTCTTCAGGCATTTTATTCTCTCACAAACCTTTGATTTTCTTCTTGGAAAGAGAAGCTTGTCAGTCATTACTTCTGAGGCTTTGACCCTTCCTTTCATCTAGTAGATCAGAGGGAAAAATATGAGAAATATGTGGAGAAATTAATAAGTGGAGAAATTAATTCTTTATATTCTTCCCATTTGATATTTCAATAGAAAGCGAAAGCTAAAGTGTCAGTTACTATAGAGAAGAACAGCTAGGAGAACAGCCTGGCTCTGCAACTCATGGGAGAAGGAAAGATAATTATGTGGTCCAGCAAACATTTAGGAACAGAGAACTTTGATGTTTCACATCAGAGCAACAATAAATAGAAACAACAAACTTGCCTTTTCCCTAGTATTAGTATTTTCCACCCCATCTTCCCACCCACTTAGAATGGTTTTTATGGTGGGAGGATCCATTATGTAATCTACAGATGTTTTACATTCTTTAAAATGTAAACTTGAAAATGAACAATAATACAAAATCATCTCATGAAGACAAAAAAATTAGTCTGCTCTTTAATATTTCTTGGAAGATGAAAACAGGCCTACAATTTGTGCCTTCCTTGCTAATGCATCCTCAGCTGTGTCTTTACTGCTCGTTAAAACTCAGCATTATTTCTTAATAATTCTGCATTTGGCTCACAATGCCCATGTTATAAAAATTCAAAAACAGGCATGACATATTGAAACACTGACAGGTTCTCATGGGGGTCTGGGCTACTGGCACCTCCCAAATGAAATCACATGCAGTTAAGCATTTTTTTCCTGAACTGAAGAAGAAAACAAAGCAGTTAAACTGCTATACCAATTTTCCAGCAACATTAATCCATTTCAAACCACTCCAAACCATGGTAAATCACAGGTTTGTGAGAAAATGAACTGCCTGAAGGTTCACCTCAGGCTATTTAGCCCACAAACAAGTTGCTGACTATTGGCAACAAAGGTTGGTTGGGAATTATTGCTCAATTTAGTTGTAATTACTTATTTTGCTCTGTCTTCTGTTTACTGTAGCTGAGGATCTACATCATGGTAAATTCCAGAACAAATTGCATTGCCAAGGTGCTGCTGGAGATTGACATTGACAGTGTTGAAAGGTTATTTAAGAAATCTGTTTAACTTCTGGAAAAAAGTGAGTGAAACCTTCTCTTTCACTGGGAAAACTTGGAAAGGGAAGAACTCTCAAAACAAGTTTGCCCATGCACAGTCATTTTAGTCTGCAGAAATTCATCCAGATGTTAAAAGATTCTGAATTTTCCATCTAAATATGCCTCAATTCTGATACAAAATAGGGAAGCTGGAACCTTATCCATTAAACACGATGTATTAATAAGAGTAATATGACAATATAATAAGTCTGTAGAGCAGCAAATGTGGTATTTGGGCTGCTAATATATGAAAGACAATTGTCAGTATGCTGTGATTACACCATATTTTTAAGTGGTTGGGCATATCCACAGCATACACCAGTTCAAGAGAAATGTTCTTTTTGCATTCTAACTTAGTGCAACACTGAACTTGCTAAATACAGGTCTACGTTTTCAGATAAATATAAGATTTGATCTGTAATCATTATGGGAATTGTTAATAAGCCCCAAGGATGTACTATGTAAACAATTATAGTTTTTCTATCAATCTTGGACAATATAATTGGCTAAAAGATCCTACAGTTATTCACTGATAATAGGAATGTTTGTACACGCAATTTTCAAGTTGTATTCATTGTACACATATTTTAGTTCTTGAAAAATTAAGAGGTGGAAATTCAAGGTCATATGAACCGGGTGAGCTCTTCACAGTCATTCGCTCCAGAGAATATTGACAAAATGTGGGTCTGTTAAATTTAAAATAAGATATGATGAACAGAAAAGTATCTTTTGTCTCTAAACAAGTGAAAACAATGACTTCATTTTCTTTGCTAAGGCCAATATAGGTAATATTTAAGGCTTCAGCGAGATTCAGAGGTATTTAAATATGTGTCAAGAATATGAAGACTACCGGTAAGGAATTTCCTTGTTTTTCTTAAACATTGGTTAAGTCTCTACCAGATATGATCACAAGGCTTTCATCTGTGGAGGGGTGACTGTGGAAAGGCTGAAGGCAGGACAGATTACCCTGCTCTGGTATATCCTGTGCTTTCTCTTGCCCTTGTCAGAGAGGGGACACTGAACTGAAAATACTGAAAGTTTAACAAGACATTGGAATTCCTATAGTTCCTACAGTGCATCAGCACTCAAATGAATTCAACTTAAATCCTCCCAGGATGAAGAGAATGAGGCCTGGCTCCTAAAGAAATATTGTCCTTAATTTTCAGCAACCAAATGCTGTTGTAAAAGATAATTAAGTCTTATGAAGTACTGTTGTTTTCCACACTACTGTATTTTTTATCTCTAAATCATTAGGTACTTAGAATGATGCTTTTACATACTAGAGAACTTTATTCAAGTGCTTTTTAAAGATGTAGGGGAAAGGAATGCAATAGGAAAACAAATACATAAAAGTAGCTTTTTTTTTTTGCCTTTGAGATCATCCAGTTTTTCATACAACCATAGAAGCTGTTTGCTCTGCCTTATTTTTTTAATCAGTTGTGTTTGTAAGTGTATCTTTTACTTCTGATTTCTAATGGAATGAGAAATTATATAACGTACTCTGAAGAGGAAGAAAAATTTCTTTTATCAAACAAAGCTGTTATGTAGAAAATTACTTCTACTGTCGGCAAGAGCAAGCCATATTAACTTAAGGTTATATTTGAAAAAGAAATCAAGCAGATTTTTGAAAAAGACTGAGCTTGAAATCAACGTCCAATTAATACATCTCCTCTATTTGGAGATATAATAATCCCTGTCGCTTCTTGCAGAAGGTTTACCCCCCGATAACTGTCACATTCAGCTGTTGAAGTATACTAAATACCTCCTTTTATTATTGCAATGTGAGAAGAGACACGTGTTGAACACCATTCTCAGAACATGAAAAACAGAATAAAGAAGCCTAAAAACAATATTCCTACTTGAATAACCTTTTAACTGACTAAGCTGGCTTTTCAAAACTTGGTTGTCTGTAGCTTAAAAAGGTCAAAATTGTTCACATTCAAATTTCATGCCAAAAGAACTTCATATTACATTTTTAAAACACTATACACTCTGAAATTACTAAAGTAGTTAAATGTTAATTATATGCATTTAATAAGCAGAAAAATATCGTGCCACTTGCTGCAATTCCAATGACAAAAATTTCAGAGTTTTATTTGCTGAATAATTTCGTAGGTGAGCCTCTTTATTTATTTTAATTTATTGATTTGCATCTCTCTTCTTAGAATGCATAATGCTTTAATTTACCCTACAGATAGGAGAAGAAATTACATTCATGATCTTAAAAACATGTTTTTGCAAGATAAAATGTTCTCCACAACATAAAAACCTAAGGGCATATTCTTTCTGGGTTTATATGTTATTTGTTACTATATATCTCGAAGCCAAATGCAGGTGGTGTGACTCCAGGCATGCTGGAAATGGAAACCCAGCCATGATCATGTACTATGGTAGAAGTAATACAAGATACATTACTACATTAGTACAACTGAATAGGGCAGATTTTCCATCTGCTCTTAGCATGAACTTCTTTTCTGCCATTTGTGCTCTTTTCTGCAGTTTGCTTGCACTCTTTTGATACAAGGATCCTGCAGATTTCCTGTATTCCTATATATTTGTGCTCTGCATAGCATACTGCAAAGAAGTCATCTTGCTTGACAGCTTTCTTCTCCAGCAATCTTTCAATACAGAGGATTGCATCTATGTAATACGACATTTCCATTTTCCAGCAGGTGGTACTAGGCCATCATAGCCAGCCAAGCTGGCCTCATGCCTTCCAATTTATTTATCTCAGCAAATTCATTTCACCTTTTTTCTAAATTTCATGTCCTTTCTTCTCTATTCTCTAACTGCAACTATTTCATTTTTCTCTCTTTGTTGTTTTCTTTAAGCTCCATTTTTAGCTGCCCCATGATTCTGTCTCTTTTTCCTGTTCACTTTTCAGCTTGTGTAACAGACTCAACATCAACATCTCAGGAAAGGGAGTTGAGAGTAGATAATTGTTTTAATTTATTTTCTTATCTAAACATAATTACTTTCTCACATGCATAATGAATTGGCGCCTGCACTACTGTGTGGAAATACATTCATATTACTGAAAATACTGAGAGGGGAAACCCGCCATCTAGTCCAGAATTCAGTGATTCAAGAGGTATGAAGTAATAATGAAGATTTGGAGGAGTTAACTTTACCTTTATTTACCCATTTCTTAGCTAAGTTTGACCACTTCAAAACCATAGTGTTTTGAGTTTCAGCAATAACTTCTCTCTCACAAGAATATGTATCATTCCACTTCAGGGGAAATTAGAACTGGTGGTGTCATTTACAGCAGGGATGCCACTGTAAACTCAGCAGTCCAACATCCAGGGCTACATACAACAGAGCCAGTCCCAATCATGAAGTCCAAACTGAGATATACAATATCCCAAACTTTGGGACCATTTAAATTCAAGAATATCATTTATTGTGTTTTAGAGAGTGAAATATTGCAACTTGAATAAGGTTCAAATTTGGTCAGGACTATGAATCCGTCCCTGTCAGAGAATTCAAAAAGTGACATTCAGAGGCTGCTCCCCTGTTTAAGTTTATTTCTCTTCCCGGCTGGATAACATATTCGGTATCTGCAGCTCTCTATTCATACTCTTGCCTCTCCAAATTAAAAACTGATACCTTCTTCCAGATCTGATTCATATGAACATCAAAACTATTGCCTTATGAGCCACAGCTTTGCAGAATCACCAGATCAAGGAAGCTGTTCTAGAAGCTGTAAAGCCAGTCTTTAGAAGTGATGTTATGTTTCTCTTTGCTTCCCCTAACAGATCCACATGATGATCTACATGTGTAATAGGTCTGCTATGTACAGCAGATGTGTCTATCTAGAGTTATTCTTTCTTTGCTTTTTGAGTGACTGAAAATCAAAAGCAGAATAACCAGCATCTAATGTCAAACTCCTGCTCCTATCTTCTGGTGGATCTGCTACTGATTCTGTAGACAATTTAGAAACTTACAGGAGAGAATGAGCAGCTGCTTTGGTCCCAGTCTGGAAATGGATAGGGAGTGAAGAAACTCTTGGCATAATCTCTCAGTACCATCCCCAGCATACAAGCAGGTGGAACAAACTCAACCCAAAAAGGGAAGCTAGCTGGGCCAGGAGGAAGGTTAACCAGCTCTGGCAGGAATTCATAGCAGTGGTGACGTAGTCTCAGCTGAATCCTGAAAATTAAATCCTGAAGCCATTCTTTACCTCTTGTTCATGGAAAACATTTTCTAACAACAAAAATGTCCAAACGACTCTGTTATTTGAATGACTAAAAATGAGCTTCTACTGCAATTCTGTGCCGCTTTACACATTCAGAATTCAACCAAATGTTTCTCATATGCTCTGAGCAGTTTAATAACAGCTGATTTTTCATCCCATTTATGTGTACCTCTGAGCTTTCACTAGCATCAGAAATATGAAGTTGATCCAAAAGTAATGCCTCCTATTTTATTTTGTTGGTCCATAATACCAGAGGTGGATGTTGGTGGTATGGGTACAAAGGTGTGGAACTGAATTCCTGCATGTGGAAAAAATTGTAGCCATTGATGGTCATCAATGCTTGCTGAATGTTGATGGAGACCAAAGAGTAGATGGGAGCACAGTGAGATGATGGGTGGTGCATTTCAGCATTGGCAACAGTAACATGAAAGACAAGCCATGTTCCCGGTGGCCATGCACAGCTCTCACACCACAAAATGAACAGCATCTCAATCAGCTCATCCGTACAAGTCAGCAGATTGTGACCAGGGAACTGTGTACAGACTTAAATATCAGCTTCGATGTGTTGGAAACAATGGTAGCAATGTTGGAATATCACAAAGTTTGTGCCACGTAGCCGCAAAAACTCACACTGGGACAGAAAGAACACTGCATGCAAGTTTTTCAGAATCTATGGAACCAATATGAGGCTGAAGGTGACAGTTTCCTGGATCGCATCATTACCAGTGACAAGATGTGATGTCACCACTCTAAGCTGAAGTCAAAATGGCAGTCCATGGAGTGGCAACATGTGAATTCCCCATCAAAGAAAAAGTTCAAGATGCAGCGCTCAGTGAGTAAAGTGATCCACACTGTCTTTTGGGATAGGAAAAGTGATCCTTCTGGATCTCCTGGAACCCAGACAAGCCATCAACTCTGACTGCTACATTGTGATTCTGACTAAGCTAAAGGCTCAAACTTCCAGAATCAGGCCAAAGAACACCACAATCTCTCTCTTGCAACATGATAACGCCAGGCCCCATACTGGTTTGAAGATCACGGAGCACACTGCCAGTCTTGGCTGAACTGTCCTACCATACCCACCATATCATCCAGATTTGGTGCCTTCTGACCTCAATCTGTTCAGGCTGATGAAAGTTAGGCTGCATGAGGAACATTTTCCTAGCAACAATGCCGTCATAGCAGCTGTGAAACAGTGGGTCACCTCTGCTGGTGCAAACATTTATGAGCACACAGACTCTTGTTCATCGTTGTTTACAATGCACAGCTTATGGTGGTGACTGTGTTGAAAAATAATGTTTCATAGTTGAGAATTTGCTCTATCAGATAGTGTTATTGTGCTCTTTGTAGCTGCTATAGCTTCCATGGAAATAAATAGGAGGCATTACTTTTGAGGCAAGCAGCATAAAATCTTTACAGAAGCTTTTTCTGATTAAATTTCCAGCTGTTGTGAAAGCAGTGAAAAATCTCCTAGGATGGCTGTTCTCTCATGATTTTCACCCAGTTCTGTGGATTGCAGGGGCTTTAGGTGAATTTAGATATGCGTATGGACTTGTATGTAGTTTTCTGAATCTTACTTGCAAAGTTTTCAAAGTTTATACATTATCATAATGGATCCTGTGGGATGTTAGTGGACTCTGTGAAACATTAGCTGCTTTCCTAGTTTCATAATACTAAGACTAATAAGTGTTGTTAGATATTGTAAGACACTGTTTGCCAGCCTAAAACGAGATGTAAATATGTCTGGAACATACAATATGTCTGAGGGACTAAATCAAAAATAACCATGAGTTTCCAAAGGACAGCTTAAATTCAGGGCTGAGAGGGGCAGTGAATTTTGAAGTGATTTCTTAAATCTGTGTTTTTCTAAATATACTGATAGCCATGAAGAAGACACAGGGAGATTTCTGTGAAAAGAAGCCCATGATTTAATACTCTTCCTTGAAGAATAAAAACAAAATGTATTTCTCTCCTGAGAGGGAACTGGTGTAAAAGCATTTGTAATTGAAATACTGGATGCTCTTTTTTCTTTTTCTTTCTTTC
>WBMW01002258.1:1402139-1414784 GCA_013396635.1 Penelope pileata
TTTTTTGTTGTTGTTTTTGTTTTTGCAAAACTCTTTTGCAGTTTTTCAGTAGTATGTGCTTCCACCTGGGAAGATTAATATAGGCATCTGTTTGCTCTTTTTAGATGTACTGATATATGAAGTGACTGTGCGTGGGAGATGGGCTTTTGTTTATTTGTATGTACTTCAGTATGAAGGAGGTAAATGTATTAGCCACTGTAAAAATAGTGAGTTCAAAATATGTTATTCGTTTACAAAACTGTTGGTGTGTTTCATTTTCTTTGAAGCTCTAGGGACTTTTACTTACTTGATTCTTTGCAGCTTTTAGTATTTGCTGTGTCATTTTTTTAACCAGAAAAAAAAAAAGACAGGAGTAACCATCTTTTCTTATATAAAAGAGAAAGCCAGAGGTGCAGAAAAAGAGAAACTGCATAAGAATAGTAAAAGAGAAGGGTAGAGGAGCAGAAATTGATAGTTCTTAGTGATTTTCCCAAGCCTATGTGACAGTGCCTTTTTTACCACTTGATCATAGATAACAAAAGCAAATATATAGAGATAAACAAGTAGGGACCACTTTTACCTATTAAATACGAGGCTACCCTTAAGCCCATCATGAGCTTTGAATTTAGTAATAAAAAATTGAATCTTTTTCTGTAGCACCTGAAGCAACCACTCCTGAAATGAGTGGGATCTCTACAATGAATTTAATTGGAGTTGTATCAGACCCATGAGCCACACCAATTATGAACCTGCTGGCAGCTAAACTGACATGTCTGTCTGCAAAAACAACTCAAAAGTGATGCCTCATCCTTAAAAAGAACCAAGCATTATGTATTCTGATCTTATGTCTAATGATGTTCCTTCATTGGATTTGTACAGGGACAGAGTATCAGCCCTGATAATATATCTGTACATGCAAATATTATTTTTATTAACAAAACACATTAGCATAGAGTTTTACTCATATATATTACAGAGAGAAAATTCTGCAAAATTATGATTTTCACTAATAAACAATACAAGTTGTGTTTTAAACATATATATGTACTTTTTTGTTTTGTTTTGTTTTCAGCTGGATAATTTCACATCTCATGTTTAGGGTGTAGCCATGTGTTGTGGTTTGAGCCGGCAGGCCTGGAAACACCACACAGCCTTTTGCTCACGCCCATCTCCTCCTAGCTGGGATGGGGGAGAGAATTGAGAAATAAGGTAGAACTCGTAGGTTGAGATAAAACTATTTAATAACAGAAAAGGAAAATAGAATAAAATAACAGTAATGATAATTATATACAAAACAAGTGATTGTACAAAGCAATCACTCACTGACCGTGACCAATGCTTAGCCAAACCCCAAGCAAACGGGCCCTCCCAGCTCACTTCTCTTCCTTATCTTACATGATGTCATATGGTGTGGAATATCCCTTTCGTCAGTTTGGGTCAGCTGTCCCATTCTTGTCCCCTCTCAGCTCCCTGTGCCTCCTCCCAGCCTCTTCACTCTCCTGGCAGAGACATTTAAATGTCCTTGGTTCTGTTCAGTGCTGCCGGGTGTTATCAGCCTTGTTTTCTTTCTA
The DNA here is from genome assembly GCA_013396635.1 of Penelope pileata. Taxonomy (NCBI): domain Eukaryota; kingdom Metazoa; phylum Chordata; class Aves; order Galliformes; family Cracidae; genus Penelope; species Penelope pileata. Next base: position 1,403,690 of record WBMW01002258.1, read on the forward strand.
GAACCAAAATACAGCTTTGTAGCAGACACTAAGAGAGAAAGTTTCAGTTAGAAACAGACACCATGTAACAGCTAAATCAGTGTACTGGAGAGGGCTGCAACACTGCAACACTCACCAGTGGTAAATGAGGCCTCCTTGAGTCCCGTACTAACCAATAGTAACATGGGTGAGGTAGTTGTTCATGTCATAAATATGGTAATAAATAGGGCTGGTGAACAGGGCATGGTGAGTGCCCTAGAATACAGTGTTGACCCATCCTTATAATGTCTGTCTTTCCTCAGACTTTGGCTACTTGAAATTCTTCTGATTTTGGCATTTCATCAGCACCCATCTGAACGTTTCTAGTGCCAAACGTAAACATAGGACAGGGGAATCAGAGATTCCTTATCAGAGGACGAGGACAGGGATACTATCACAGAGAATTTAGCTAAATATAACTGTATATTAACTAAATTTTTGTTGTTGTTGTTGTTTTTCCAGAGGTGCGGAGAAATCTCATTTGATAGTCCTGACCAGAATGCCAAATGTGTTCGCATGCTAGGTAAGAGTCTTTTCTCCTTTTGATAACATGAAGTTTGCAGAAGTATGTTTCATTGGAGATTTCTCCTCAAAAGTACATTATAAGAGCTGTGGTGATTCGCAATGGCATTTATATAGCTCAACCACATACGGTCCTCATTAATTTATTCTTTATGGTGAATTTTCCATTACTTAAAGTACACATATACCAGTAGTGCCCATCTATGGAGATGAAAATACAGCTGTACCAACACCATAATCATAATCTCTAATGTACTTAAGTCCAGAACTCATATTAAAAAGCTGAAAATCTCTGCAATTGAGCCAGATTTTTGAAATCACCCTGGGGCAAATGTGAGCTTTTGTAGACTGTATAGCTTTAATATAAGGGAGTATTTATGTGCTTTGACAAAGACTATTAATTTCACAAATTTATATCAAAAGTCTCCAGGTCAGGCCTTCAGCTACATCAATCAGCAAAATATCCATCATTGTGATTTTATAGATTTGCACTGGTATAGCACTTTGCCCATCATTTGTAAAAAATAATATTGAGCAGAAGTATCTATTCTTTGAAAACAATACAGGAACGTTCTATGCTTCATTAATTTCCTTGACCAATTTTATTGAATTTGCTTGTTTCATCTACAATGCTAGCACACCAAGTCTTTAAATTCTGAAGACCTTTCACCTGCCAGGGCTGAGATAAATATATGTAGTAAATTAGAGCATTGCATCTAAAAACATGATGACTGACATAGCCACAATTATAAAAACTGCAACTGGCAATGTCTAGGAACATAATTCCCATCTGGGTGCGTAACTGTGTTCTGTAATAACAGATTATGTGGTTTGTTGTTTATATTCATTAAATCCTATTGTCACAATAGACCATAATTGCTGCAGAAGAAATCTGTCATGCTTATAGTGCTCAGATCCCAACAGATGAACTGGCACAACGGACCATAATGATCTGTTACATCAATGATCTGTGGTTAGAGGTTCTTAATGGCACAAACTGACAGAAAAGATACATTTGTGATCCCTTATCACGCCAATTATAATATACAGCTTCAATACCGTGGAGTGCATAATACTTTAGGTCTAAGGAAATTATATCCATGCAAATGTTATTAACCATAAGAAAGAATGGTTTGTCATTTGGTTTGTCATTTTTATAACAACTTATCTGGGAGTTTGGCATCATTCTTAGTGCAAACGATTCTTAAGGAGCAGTAAACAGAACAAGATCGTGTTTCCAATGGGTACGATCATATCTATGTTTTCTAGTGTGTGCACGTACAAGAATGATAGCATACACTGTACACTATAAGAAAACTTCTGGAAATGTAAAAATGACTCTGAGGAGTCATGCCAAAGGTTTGACCAGCTCAAGGACTTTCCCAGAGGTGATATCTTTTGTATTTTAAAGTATCTCCCATGTTACTACTGTGCATCAGTGTCCCTAAGAAATTAAGGGCCTCAGTATCCTATATAATATAGGATGTCATATTTCATCCCAAGGTGTCTCAAATCATGTACAGAGGTTATTATAAATGCAACGAGATACCCCACAACTGGCTCTGTAAGAGGTATGGGAAATAGAAACTAGCACTATGTATTTGTTCTGAGGGCAGCTACTGGAGACTAACATCACTGTCTTGATTTGTTAGAGAAACGTATGTGATTCTGGTAGGGCCACAGAGCCACAGGGCTCCCATGTTGCTACCTCTCCTTTCAGACTGAACTCCGTGAGGAACAGCAGGAGCGAGAGATCCTGCAACATAAAAGAGCTAAGAGTTTGTGTTGAGCGCGTCATGTAGTATCCAATTTCAGATTTTACAGGGGAATTGAATTTCCAAGAGAATGAAAGATTTGTCACTGGTCAGTGCAAAGCTAACATTATAACATTTCTAGGTATAAATAGTGAACAAAGCACAACATGCCTCCAGACAGGGACATCTTTCTTGACTGCATGGTCTTTGAAATGTGTTGACAGTCATGCTGTCGTTGACTGCAACAGTGACGCAGTACTGAAATAAATCTAGAAAGGCAAGTCCCAACAACTGCAATATAATTATTTAGTAGAAAATAAACACAGGAGTGTGGACCATTGACTGTTTCTTCAGGGATTTTTGACATAAGACCAGTTCATACTTGCAACTGTATGGTATCAAACAGTATTCCAGAATGATAATAGCTACTTTTGTCAGTAAAGGTCTGTATCTGTTTCATACTACTGGTTCTGGGTTTGCTTCAAATTTAAATGTCTTTGGAACTGCACTAGGCTTGCTACTATAATTCCAAATTCCTTGAGATTATGGATTGACGTGGGTTATGAGGATGAGGTTCTCTTTACATAAAGGTTGAGGAAGAGAGGTTTGCACTCTATTCCTATCTTTCCACTGCAAAACAAGAAATAACAGGTAAATGCCTAAATGCTTACAATAGCTACAGTGAAAGCAGGTAACTTTTCAGTGGACTGACTTGATATTGCTTCACCAGGGGTTAAGAGCAATTGATTCTTATCAGCTTTACATCTGCTTTTTAGCATTAGGGTGATGGATATTTATAATCCACCTGTGAAAAATTACTTGAACAAATAAGTTAAGTGGTCACCTTAATTTTCTTCATGAGATTATAATAGATAATGACTACACAGTCTGCCCAGAATATCCCTAATATCAGCACAATTTCATGTAGTCAAGTTTTTACAGACTATAACGTATTCCATCTTACATTTTATGTTGCACTTTCTTACTTACGCTTTGTATGTTGTACTAGTTAAAGCAATACAACTTTTGTAACTGTTACAGAAGAATGTTGGTCAGTGGCCTACTCTAGTCTTTTGAAGACCAGTTTTCAGATCCTAAATCCATCATAGATTTCACAGAATTTTTTGATTGTGGCATTGGCTAAGTCTTTAAACGTCCCTGTATTTCTTATCCTTTGCAAAAAGTAGAGAGCAGTGCTTCCCCACTTCTTAAGAACAGCAAGGATAAATTGAAATTAGGTAAATGTTCTTCATCAGGGGGTGGTCGTGCACTGGGATAGGCTCCCCAGTGCAGTGATCACAACACCAAGCCAGACAGAGTTCAAGAAGCGTTTGGACAGTGCTCTCAGACATAGAGTTTGAATTTTTGGGTGGTCCTGTGTGGAGCCAGGAGTTGGCTCAATGATTGTTATGGGTTCCTTCCAATTTAGGTTACTCCATGATTTCGTGGTTCTGTGAAATTTATGACTACAATGAGAAGCTGAGGTATTATAGCAATGCAGTTCATAAGAATACCACGCTGTCAGTGCAATTGTGTGTTCAGACATTTTCCTTGAAATCCTGAATCTCTCTAGAGCCACTGGTAGCTCATTGGCTTTTCCAATGCAAGGTAGAAGATCTGCACCATTCTGCCTAAATTGGAGCTGTTATCAAGTTAGAGAAGGCATTCAACTGTGACAAAATTGCTAGATAATGATGAACTGGATGTCAAAAATCTTTCTCATTGTACTACATTCTGGAAGTTAGTACCCTGGGCTCCCCATGCCCTTTTATTTATAATGATTTCAATTTAAGAATAAAATTATATTTGGCAAAAAATGTCTGATAATAGCAGAGTAGTCTCCATGTGGTTATTATTTCATATATTTATACTATGAATATGAAAAAAGAAAGAAGGGAACAGACTCTTTAGCAGAATCTGTTGTGATAGGACAAGAGGAAGTGATTTCAAACTAAAAGAAGGGAGATTTAGGTTGGATATAAGGAAAGAGCTTTTTACGATAAAGGTGGTGAAGCACTGGAACAGGTTGCCCACAGAGGTGGTGGAAGCCCCGTCCCTGGAGATATTCAAGGTCAGGCTGGACTGGGCTCTGAGCACCCTGATCTAGCTGTAAGTGTCCCTGTTCATTGCAGGGGAGTCAGACCAGATGGCCTTTAAACGTTCCTTCCAACTCAAATGATTCTATGATGATTCTATGATGGGCAGAAAGAGAACTATTCCTCAGCCTGGAGGGCCCTCTGGTATTTTCAGTGGTGCAAGCTGTGGTTAATTTTTCCAATATGTAGATAAACATATTCTGGGCTCAGACACAACCCAGTGTTGTATCATGTAGAGATAATTGGTTTAGTTCACTGTGAAAATTGCTGGTTGGATACCTAAGGTATCTCTGCAGAGAAAAATTGCATACTAACTTGGAAGAATCCAAAGTTAAGGCAACTTAACCAGCTCTCACATCTTAACTAGCTCATCCAAAGCTAACTCAGTAACCTTTACAAGGCAGAGCACCAAGTGTTATGAATTTGTCCTGGAAGGTATAACATTCCTATATGAGTCTCTAGGATTGTTACAGTAGGTAAATGCTAATTCTGAAATATTTTAGAAAGGTGAAACTTACATTGCAATGCCCTTGTGAAACTTACAGTGCCTGCGGTGATTTTGCATTTTGATGCACCCTGAATATGTTACTCTAGTGAGCAGTGTGTCACCGTCAGATTTGGTCTTTACTTGTTGCTGAAACACCGGGTAGAGTTTGAAGAGTTCACATCTCTTACCAGTCAACTCTGCTGTATGCAGCAGTTTTTCTAGGGGAAATGTGAATTGCCCTCCTTAAGGAGCTGGCTATTAATATGAAAACATAAGCCTACCAGATATTGTATGGCAAATGCTGAAGTCCGTTCTTTTCATTATTGTATATTCCATACAGACAGGAATGAAGGGGGTGAACTTTTTGTTTCCCTCTTGGTATAGCCTTAATCCTTGCAGAAGCTGCAAGATGAATCCTTGTTCAGAATAAAAGTAATTTCCTTACAAAAAGCCATTTAAAGTTCATCCAAGAAAAAACAATCCAAAAGAAGGGGGGGGGGGGAGAAAAAGAGAGGATTGAGACCTTTTCCTTCCCAGACTACTAAAATATAACTTTGCTACTTTGGGACCACAAATATTTTTGTATTCAAAAACAGAGAGATGCCTAACTCACTTTCCAAAAAATACTGCCTTGTGGTATACTTTCTACCATTAAGTACCTAAGGAGACTTAAGGCTAAAGAAATCGGCTTTTGGCCAAGAGATGAATTTCGTGGATCCAGCTTCAGTGGTGTTGGCATTTTGCCCACAGCAGAAAACCACCACACATTTGAACAGAGTTGGCAGCTGCAGCTTAAGAGAGAGACGTTACTGGAATAACAACTGTGTTGAAAGCCAGGACTGAGGGGTACTGGCGAGGCTCTGGCTCGCTGGCCTCTGGCTTACATAACCACAGAGCTCACCTTCACTAAAAAAAAATCAGATCTATTTAAATTTGCTTTGAGAAACCTAATCAGGCAAATAACCATATAACGAGTAGGAAAAATAAATATTAATTAATAGTTAGTGTCAATATGCCCTGAAGTGGAAGGAGGAAAAGAAATGAGGCAGCTAATGGAATGGTTCTGCAGCGGTAAAAGTTTGCAGCTTTCAAAGCTTTCTTCAGTCCCCACTGACATGATGTGAAATGTGACCCTATATCTCTTGCACACACAAAACTTCTGCTGAAGCTGATAGGCATGCATGAGCAATGGTGTTCTAAATAGCTGAATATACCAACTATTTATATCCCAGTCATTCAAAGACTTACACGTGCACTTGACCTTATGCAGACTATGTATGCCATCTATGCAAATGACTTGAGAAAAAGCACATAAATTAAGCTTTGTAAAATTACAATTTGTTATCACAAAAAGGCCTAAGATCTTCAGCGACCAACAAGAAATCTATACTTGTTGTTATGCTGCCCACTGGGGTTACTCAGAACTTTATGGTGGTGGAGTGGGGAGGTTTAGGAGGTCTGCTACAAAAATAGGTTTCAATTCCTTTAGCAGTTTGCAACACAGGATGAAGGGAAGCAGTTTTTTCCACTTGAAAGCAATAATGTGAATGTGTACAGAAAGATAAACACTATCTCTCATTTTGATATCTTGTTAATGAAGATAAATTCAGATCTAAACACAAAAGCTCATGTTAGGAGCTTTTTACTTGTATTTTATACTGTAACTGACAATGGAAGTCTCTCTACCAGCAGTTTATTAGAATGACAACAGTATGGTGTAGGTAAGATCTCTGGAACTGTAGTTCTTCCTCAATTGAGTAGACAAAAGTTAAGGATTTTCAAATATCACTACATTATATTAACACACTTTAAAAGTAAGACAGCTCATCATCTTGCAATTATGCTTGTAAATGCATTCAGAAAGCAGTACCTCTGTGACCTTACAACCACCAAAATGGAGGCTGACTGCTCCTCTGTGTCATTTCACATAAGGCCTCCTCCCCCAGATAACTGTCTCTTCCTGAAGTGCAGCACATGCTGAATCTCACCTGCTTTCTTCAGGAGCGCTCACTATTTGTTCACCATAATGGTACAGAGGAGGCTAGAGGCTGCGTGCATCAACCCATGCCTTGCCTAGAAGGCCCCGGCTGAGATGCCAGGCTGCCTACGTTTGTAGCTGGGAGACAGAAAGTGGCAAACGGGTGGGCACGAGGCCGCAACAGAGACTCCTTTGTCGAGGAGCTGACAGCGTACACACGCCATCATTGTGCCGCTTCATCTCTCTGTTGTGGTTTCATGCTAAACAAGTAGGAACTCTTTGTCCTTGTTATCATGAGATTTATGCCCCAAAGCACAATGAACGTAAATATTAAGCCTATTCTTTACTTTCGTGACTATTTAATTTGATTAAGAAACTATAAAAAAAATTTTACAGATAAACTGAAAATTCTGATATATTTAACATATTTTATAAAACAGTTTTCTAGTATCAACTTATTATTACAGTAATTTTGATTTAATTACTGTTTTAGGTAATTATACAGCCTGGTAACTGAGTGACAGTGACCACCTGTTTATCCTGTTCTGTCCTGTAAACCAGCTCCGACTGAAACCACTTGTCCTGACAGTATTGCTCCTTTCACAGAGATGCTGAAGGAGACAAGAACTGGCACTGGCATTTTGTGTGAACGTATAAAACACTTTTCTAAATTTAATATTTTTTTCTTGTCATTTAAATGCTATCTTGAGCCATGTACTCATATACAATTTTGTCCTATGTCTGAGCTTGGTACAGGAGAGAAATGGGGGTGACAGAGGTCCTGGAGGGAACACAATAATGAGGAAGTAATGCATTAGGATTGACGCTGACTATATGATGTAAACATGCCATTGTGGCCTTCTGCAGGAGGGAGAGTTGCTGCCCTGCTCACATCTACAAAAACCATTTTTTGGGACCACAGGATTCAGTTGAGGTGCTAAAGCTCAAGAGATGATCACAAAGCCTCCCTCTCCCTCAGCTAAAAACACCCCAAATCTCTGACTCCTAATCTTTTCTTCCTGTCAAAAAGGCTGAGAATCACATTGGTAAAAACATGGGTTTGTAAGTCCTGTCCAGCAGCTGCACTCCAAGTAAATATTAGCAAATTTAGCACAGTATAAGGCCAAGCCATGCCTCCCTTTTCATCCAAAGCATGCTGCAGACAGAGACTGCACGCTGCTCCCTGCTTATGTAACAATGCAGTGAAAGTGTAAGCCTTGAATTCTGGGCCTTCATCGGCTTTAAGTGGCTAAAACTCACAGCATCCATTTTCTATCTTACCCACCAAGCTAAAGGCAGCATAGGCTGAGTTAGGCCCTGTCTGTTCCACTTACTGACACAACACAGGGAAAAATGATGGGTATAGCTCCAGGAGGACAGCAAATAGGCCTAAGACTTGCATTCTCCCTGAGGGAGCACATACATGTAACACAAGGAAAATCCTGAGTTTTGTTTCCCAGACCCTCCCTTCCTTCTTTTTAAACAAGCATTACTTAGATAAAGTGGAGAAACAGTTGCTTGACTGATTTACTGAAGATGATCTCATATCTTATTTCACGGTATTTGTCACATGAGATATTGCTGATCCCCCACTGGAAAAAAGATTTCAAGTGCCTATTCAGTCTGCTGCCTCACTGTTTGATTTTTCCTTGTGCCTAACCTCATCCCTAAACATGGACTGCATTCACGTAATTTCCCATCTTCCTTGTCCAAACTGTTATGAGTGGGATGCGTTCACCCAAAGTGCTTTCTGTACAGAAAAGTGCCATGACTAATATTGCTGTAATACTGCTTTCTCACAAAATGGGAAGGGGGCAAGGGATTAAGGGGAATTAAGATTTTACTGGGACCTAATTGAAGTGGAAAACACTCACCCACAATTTTGCAACCAGACATGCCTTTGTGATAGCATGGATATAATAATATATCCAGATCTAGAATTTCCCAACTTTGATTTAAATTGTTCAAATTTGTATTTTGTGGTTTGAGCTCATCTCCAGAAATTAATCTTTGTTTCTTTAATTATTACTTGGTAATACCTTGTAATTTCACAGTCTCTGCAATTTTCTACAGATTGTGAGGTAGCTACCCTTCGTAAGAGTGATTTATGTCTGACAAAGCCATGCAGTTCCTGTGCTTGCAAACTATCAGTTTCTGGCTATAAATGTTTGCAAACTTCTCAAATTCAGAGTACATTTTCCTCTATTTTTCTCTGTTCTATATTGCAAAAGATGTCTCTTGTTTTTTGGAAATAAAATTTCCAAAATTCTGTTCTGAAATGTTAATAATTTTACTATTCCTGCTGAGAACTGGGAATATATTATTTATAGGATTTTTTTCACCTTTAATAAAATGAAGAAAAAACTACAAGATCAAACACCTGATGTTCTTTTACCTTGCTAGCTAGGTAGCTAGCTTTCCCTGTTACATTTAGCTTCCTTTTTCTGTTCTATAAAATTATAATTTCTAATCTATATTCTCATCTATTTCTGTCTTATACGTCATATTTCTCAAAGCATTAAGTTGATCTCTTAGATCATCCCTTGATCATCAAACTACTTAAGCATGTGTTCACTTATTCTCACTGAAGCCAAAATACACGTAGGCTGAAAAACGTTCCTGTGCCAGGACTGGTCACAGTGTCTAGCACTGATCTGATCCAAATACTTAAGGCTCTGTGCTCATGAAATCATGGAGTGTGACTCTGGATATTATGAGAACTCGATTTAGCAACAGGAAATGGAATTTCTGAATCTCAAATGTCCACGTCAAGAGATTACTCTATTTCTTGGCGGAATAATTCAGAGAGTGCTCCTACTGTATCTCCCTTATTGAGCTTTCTTCTCAATACACGTGAAATAATGCTGAAGATAGCTGGGATAGTTGCTGTCTGACAAATCCATTAAAAGAGTTAAATTCTACAGTCATCATCTAATCTTCCCTTTTGTAGTCAAAAAGAATGAGTAAGAAGTACTTCTCAGTACTTCACCTCAGTAGCTTAAGACTTGGGTCATTGCAAAGCAGGTGTCTAAAACAGGTTCAGTGAATCTTGTTGAGAAAATGCCTGTTTCTCCCTGTTGATTGCTAAGGAAGCAGAAGTGTGTATGCAAGCAGTTAGTGGAGATTAATCTTACTCCTGAAATACAAACTTTGGGTTTTGTGGTGTTCGAAGCTGCAAAATTCGCAGTATGAAAGATAATAGAAAATTAGGCTAATCAGCCTCATCTGTAAGATAATTAATTAATTGTATTTATTAGAGCAGTTTCTAAGTTTTCAGCATATCTGTAGTAATGTAGATAGAAAATTGTATTTATTAAATTATTTTTTCCTCATTGCTTTTGTGAAATTTTAATTTCTCCCTCTCTGCTGTGACACAGCTGTAGGATCTCTCCTGATGTCTGAATTACTCTTGAATTTTAGTTGAACAAAGCAAACTGAAAGCATGATAAAAGATTTTTTAGATGAGACAGGCCAAATGGTCACACTGTCCTGTCGGTAGAAAATTCAAAAGTATCATAAAATGTTTGGATGTGGAGACCAAATTCAGCCATTATTATGAAAAATATGGTTTTGATTTTCATGCTATTTTAAATATAAAAGTTATCCCGTGGTAACATTTTTAAGGATGGTACTTCATAGCCTCTCGTTGCAGAGAGTGTGTCTACTTTAGTGTCTTAGATGGCATCCCAATTTACCGTAGCCTTTGGTTTGCATCATGGAGCAATTTCTGAATGCACAAATTGGCTTCCTTTCACATGAAGTAGAGCAAGACGTGCTCTAGAAGCACATCTGGTGCATTCTAGCTGCTAGTAGACATTTAGTCCCCAGGAATATGTTACAAACAGTCCAAACTGAATCCTCTGAAGCACATACAATGCAGACACTGGGTCCTCAGCACCAGCTGTTTGACTCAACACATCTGCTCTTCTTCAGTTGTGCTGTGAACCTTGCCAGCGTTAGCACCAGTCATGACTTCAACCCATCAGCTGGTTCAATACACAGATTACCATACCCACATGGTGCCTCCAGGATTATTCAGCCCATTCAGTTAAGGTTTAACTAATGACACAGAGAATCATAGAATCATAATCATAGAATGGTTCAGGTTGGAAGGGACCTTAGAGATCATCTTGTTCCAACCCACCTGCCATGGGCAAGGACACCTCCCACTAGACCAGGTTGCCCAAAGCCCCATCCAGCCTGGCTTTGAATACTTCCAGGGAGGGGGCATCAACGACTT
>WBMW01002258.1:1415074-1524974 GCA_013396635.1 Penelope pileata
CCTTCCCTCTGGCGTGTCGACTGCACCACACAGCTTGGCATCATCTGCAAACTTGCTGAGGGTGCACTCAGCAAAGTTCTACTTTGAAGGTAGAAGACAAATTGTAATTTGAACAGATTGTAAATGTGTTTTCCTGTATATTGTTTGCTTGCTTCCAGTATGCATGCCATCAATTTGTGCATGCAGCCTAAAACATAATCAAGTGTTTATCTCCTCTGAAATGAGGACAAGTTTACAGAGAATGGCACATGTGATTCAATACAATGTGAAATACTATCCTTATCGAAATTTAAGGTGAAATGCCTTTTAACTCTAAGTCAGGATTTCACACTAAGTTTATAGATGAATACAGAGGAAATTTAACACTTAATTCAGATTAATTAATATTCCAGACCTTTGTTTTGTCATGAAATAATGAGATTCTCACATTTTATTCATGCATATACAGGATATAATTAATAATGTAGTATCTTTTTGGTTTATGACAAACAGTGCAAATGAAAGGAAGACAGAAACACTGGCATCCCACAATTTATTAGTAGAAATTTCCTAGAAAACAGCAAGGACAAACGGCCTAGAACTGACATCATTGTCTGAAAATAAAGTGAGTAATATACTGACATCAAAATTGTACAACATTATCATAACAAGAAATATTTTACTGCAGTGATGGAAGAAGAGAGATTTATTTTCAGTGTTTTTCAGCCAGCTAGATAAATGTTTGTAAAGGTAGGTCCTACAGAAACAAGTATTTTTGTCTTGTTAGTAGATACTATTTGAAATCATTATCTTCAAAGGAAGCTTCTGCATTTTCACTCCATGAACTGTAGCTCAGGTTTTCACAGAAGTAGGAAGGCAAATTTGTAGTTAAGGTACATGACTGGGCACTTCATCAAGTCACAGAATGTGCTGGCACTTTGATCACTGAGACAGGCGTTTATCAAGAGACAGGTTATTGTTTGTCCAAGAGGAAGTCAGAAATCTTACCTCCCTCAGCTCTAACTGCCCTGCAAAGATTTTCTAGTGGAACCTCCTACGTTTACCTATTGGTTTCCACAATTTTGTGTTTACAGACTTAACTCAGTATCTACCATACAACAAAATCATAGTTAAAATGGTATTATTTTGCTTTGCAACGGAAATCTCAAGTAGAGTTGCCAATACACCCAGCCATTCTGTGAATGTTCAGTGAAAACTGTCATGTGAATGCTCCTATGGAAGAAGATGGGAGGATGCAGAAGGAAGCTAAGGAGTAGCATAAATTATTTGAGTACTCGGTTAGTAGCTACATGATGCAGCATCAATGGCAGTTACTGCTAGAAAGAGAAGATGAATGGGCAGATGCTCCACTGTAATTTCTTCCTATCAGCAGAAAGACAGACATTAATCCACTGGTTTAATCAGCAGTAGTAGTATGTCCAGGGAGCTACCACTTCCAAAGCACAAGTGCAATAGCTGTCATTGTACATTTGTACTAAAGCACTCTTTAGGCAAGTGCATGTCACAATATTTTAGAAGCCAAAAGAATTCAAGTCCGTGTGACTTTAATTGTTAACATACTTCTCTTTTCTTAAAAAGAAGGAATGGAAGCATCATAAATCATAATGTCTAATCTCCTTTATTTTTTGTTGTTAGAGAACAACACTCAGAGCTTTTGAAGTCTGTGTATTGTTTGTTTCGTGGGGGGAAATGACATTATAATAACCCTCAGAATAGTTTGGAGAAAGAAATCTGTTGGTTTTGGATGTTTTTATTTTAGTCCAATCCAGTTTCCCTGCACCATGAAGGAATCTCTGTTTGGTTTCAGCAGAACCATCTTAGATACCGCAGTTGCTTCAAATTGTGCAGCTCATTGAGACAAAACAAAAAGTCTCTTGATAATTGATGATTGAATAAACAAAGAGGAAACTGAAGGCAGATGTGTGCTGGAAAGCTTTTGGAAATCCTAGGACTGGATGGGGGAGAGTTTGATTTTGTTTTTAATCAGAAGCACCACAATTATCTCTTTACTCGAACATTTCCTACTGGACATTTTTTGTTCTTAATCTGCGTTGGGGAGGGCGTTGCTAATGTTTGATTTAAAGTGAATTTCCAGTAGTAAATCTAGAAAGTTTTCAGGCTGGCAGCTGTGCAGACTCAGGCCCTCCCTCTGCAAAAACAAGCTCTGAAGAGGGAACAGCATAAATCCCTCTAATACTGTCCTGCCAGAAATCTTCTTCCTCAACATGGAAAGATCATCTGTAGGAATTACAAAACTACTTGCACCTTCGTCCATCTGTTTTTTATATTCTTGCTGAAGCTGCCTGAAGAGTACTGAGATGTGCTACAGGATCTCATATTATGGGCTCATGTAGCTCCCTCGGCAGGAGCAATGTAAGAAGGACAGGTCCACAAAGACAGGGAGAATGGTTCAGCTTCTGTCTTTATTTCTCCTGTCTCCTGCCCCTGTGCCCGCTTCTCTTCAACTCTAAAGCTCACTTTGACAACAATGAGTATGTGCCTCAGCTGTCTGGAGAAAGAGTGTCTTCAGAAATAGATGACAAAAGTTGTCTTGTTGAAATTGGATTATTATAATACATTTCTTTAAAAATAATAAAATTTGAGGCATAAATGCAATAGCTTCTAGTTGGAAACTGCTGGCCAGTAGTAAGTTTCAGATGCAGAAAAGTGCTAGGGCATTTTACAGATGTGGTTGCTGAGAGTCTGAGTGCATCTGTCTTTTATGTGAATTACTCCAGCATACGACAGGAGCCCCTGGTGCCACCTCACAACAACAACAAGCTCAAGCCAACAGCTTGGCTGAATCACATCAGTCATGCAGGAAAACAGGACAATGAGATAGGCATGCTAAAGCTCACCTGAGAAATTCCTGTGGCATCTCTGAATCAAAGTTTACCAGGTGGAAACTGAAATTTTGTTTGTGGGAGAAAATGATCACTAACTTGCTGTAACAAATAGAAACAATCCCTGCAGAAATTCAGAAACCTTTTGACAAAAATATTTTGTAGCCAAAAATGCAATTTTCTACCTTGTTTCTTTCTTAAGTTTATCCACAGAGAGGTTGTAAGTCACATCTTTACAGAAATGCAATGACCCAGCTCAGTGGTAATAACTTACCTGATGTTAAGTGAGGTGGAATTGGGTTAACACGTGCACGTGGATGACACAGCGGGAATGATGGAGTTGATGTGCCCACATCAATGCTAGGTATGTGCTGTTGTGCAGCTTGTGAGTGTCCTGCTGACAGAGGAGCTCGCTGCTAGACAAGATATAAAAGTTTGCACTTAGCAACTGCGCTCACTAATGATGCTGTGACATACCCTTCGTGAGAGAAGCTATTATGGTACTCTAAAAGAGTATTTCTTCGACTGTAAATAAGTAACTTTGTCTTTTATTGTCTTTAGTTCTTGGTGCCATGTGTAGCAACACATCATTCTAAACCAGATTTAACTGGGCAAGGGAGAAGAATGAAGGAGGGCTTTAGTCATCCTTCCCCCCTTTTTAGATTGGCCAATGCAACATCCGTTCCCACATTCCTGTGAGTGCCGTTGCACAAACACTTGCCAGTTACCCTTTAATTGTAATAAAAAATTAGGTTGTTTTTAATCAGCTTTGCCAAAGCCAGGACATCAAAATGAGTGCATCTTTCTTGGACAAGAGTTTTTATTTTTATTTTCCCCTGTCTTCATATGGCGACACTAAAGTGTTGGCTAATGTGTAATGCAAGACTTGTGGCAAGATATCTGTAATTTCTCCCAGTGGAAATATCACATCAATTTGTCTCTAAGTCCCAGAGTGCCTGAGAAGTGCAAATGTCAATTCAAAGGGTGAACTCAAATACGTATCTACTAACTAAAATAGCAACATTGGAATGAGGAGCTGGCAGGTTCTGTCTTCTATAGTTATTAAGTATTGAAACAGTCACTCTAGTCCCAGTGGGGCTTTGAAAGCATCTGGATATAGCTGATCAACTAATTAGGGAAAGAATATGAACAAACTAACGACAAACAGTCCCTGCTCACTTGAGGACTCTCACTCCTGCATTTCATTTGGCTCACAAGTACCTGACCGACTGTTAAACCACAGACAGCTGCTGTAAATCTAGTTTAAATTAAATAAATAAATAAAAATAAAAATTTAAGGCTGACTTTAAAAGACAAAAATGAACTAAGTTTAAAAATTACAACAATATCTGTTCCAATTAAAATCCCATGCTACTGAAGAAGCATTTTGACACTGTGGTACCCAAATCAGGAGTCCTCATAAAGTCATGTAACAAAATGCAAGAGCAGTCTGTGAAACCCACACAAGATCCCTGTTCCCCTGCATCATAACCACAATGCTACAAAGCCATCGCCCTCTTGCACACACATTCACCACAAACCTTGAATTCCTTTTCGCGCAATGTCATAATGTCAGCAGAGAGCAGATAGGGTGCTCCTGCTCAGCTCACCTAACACTGTGGGTAAGGCATTCTGCTGGGAGCTACAAGCTGTGGAAGAAAAACTGCCTCAGGCAGACAGTGAAACTGAATCTGTCCCTCCTCATTTTATGGATAATTCATGAAAATGCTAAAATTCCATGCATGGATTTATTATTTTACTAAGAAAAGGCACTTCTTTCCATAAAGAGAAGACACCTCTTTTTTTTCTGGTCATGTTTTGTAATGGTGACCTCTGGAGTCTGTGATGAGCTGCACCTTGTACCCAGCATGCACCAGCCAGACTGGACTGAACACAAGGGAACTCTGGCAGATGAATCAATGCTTCATATCTGACCCAAGTAGAATGTAAATATGAGAGCAGCAGTGATTTCTGAGATCTGTCCCAATCTGAGGTTCTTTAAAGCATGCTCATGTTCAGATTTTTCAGACACCTACTGGATTTTATGGCTAAAAGCATGCAAGCAAACGATCAGTTTGTACCAGGCACAGTGCTGAAGCATTTTCAATGTCAAACAAAAGCTAAGTGGGAGTTTTCATGGTCTTACCCTTGGATTTAATCGCAAAATCCCATCAGGAATTCCTAAATCCCTTTTCAAGAACATTTTTTGGATCTAGTCCTTAATATCTTGATGGCCTTTGTCATGTTCTCATATTAAGTAAGAAACAGTCAGATAAGTCTCATTTGCAAGAACCATGCACAGCAGCTGTAGACTGCTTCTGATCATTAACAGTCTTTAATTATTAATAAAAGTTTTATTAGCCATTAGTCAAATGGCTGAAATGATAACTTTTCTTTCTAGCAGCAGATGTTTTTTAAAGCAGTAGCCCAAAATTTAAACCATATTTTAATATATTAAATACAAATCCCCAGATAATTCGCATGTTATATAGCTAAATTGCTAAATAAATAGTATAGTGAATTACTGTTTCTATTAAAGAATATCTGAAAAACTTCTTTCATGAAATTCATGTCTTGTTTTTCCACTCTATAAAAACTTTTCTCACTCTAACGGGGTACAAAATGTTACTGGACAAACTTCATTCACGTTATCTTCTAATCCATCCTTAGGAAACATTTTAATGATAACATCTGCTGTTATAACAACAATTTTCAGTCTTTATTGCTTATGGGATCTAGGGCTAATCAGAAACATAATGTTTCACTGTATTTGAGAGTGATTGATGCCAATATATAAAAGACATTTTCTCCTAGCACAAGACATTTCAGTCTTTGTACTTTGCAACTGCTGGCATTAAGAAGAACTTGGAATTAAATCAGTGCAAATCAGAAACATGCACTGCAGATTTCCCATATGTATCTGCTGCTTTGTCTCTCAGAGGAGTACCTGCCTCTGCATTCCCCAGCTACATTATCATACACTATAAAGGAAGAAGTGCAATGAATGCAGTCAGCTTATTCCCCCCAGGAGCTCCCTCTGGTAGAGTATGTCAAAGTACTCGCAGCCGTCAGTCTGTCAGGTCTGCTCGGATGTTTTGGAAGACAGCGTTCTCTGAATGAGAATGTAACAATAGCAGGCTGATTTTTCAGCAGCCAGCACTGATAACTCTGATAAACAGTCTTCTTGAGGTAAGAAGTGACGCATATCAGAGGTTCCTGCCTTAGACGCCAAGGTTATTCGTCATGTAATAGGATATTGTTGGAGAAAACCATAATTAACCCAGATTTAAAGGCATAAGACCATCTAGTTGATTATATGTGGTCAAAGATAATCATTCTCTGCTGAGTCCACTTTCATCTTTCCTATTCATTTACCTTTAAGAGATGTGATCCAACCAGATCTTACTTAAACAGGGCTGTGATTTCCTGGCTTCATGATTACTGTTAAATGACAGACCTGGCATTCTTGGAATTTCATTGGTACGGCAAGGTAAAACTTACACTCTCCTAATTCAGAAGGCTGGGAAGTTATCACGTGACATGTACATCCTCCAGCAGATGCTGACGTAGAGTAGCTGTAGTGAGTATCTGCTGTTGCCATCAAGTTCTGCCCTCACATCGGCCTATTTCATCCTACAAGTATAATAAAAACTCCAGCTGACATATGGGTGGAGCCAGTCATAAACTGTGCCTTAATTTGACAGTTTCATCTGACCCTGGGCTGCCTAAGTGCTGGGAAACCTCACAAAACCCGGGGAATCTGCCACTCCTGTCCTCACCTCCCTCTCACCCCTATTTGTGCTGTCCAGCTGCACCACTGTCCCTCCTGTGATATTGTATTAAAGCTGAGTCCCAGTAGTCTTCATCTGTCCCTAGAGACTGTAACGGAAGTTTTTATCACTCCATGCATAGGCTGACCCAGGAGATGTTGGGACGTGGCTGGCTCAGCCTCCCAGTGTGTTGAGGCAATTTGTTGTCAGGCAAGCTATCTTCTGCTTCCAGGAAGCAAAGGACTATCAGATCACAACAGGTTCTAGCTCCTGCCCCCAGGGAACAAACACATGAAAGCTCACAAAGTTACACCAAACAAAGTAATTCCTCTGGCTCGAGCCAGCTGCAAATCCCTGCGGCCTTCTCCCTCACATCTCTTGGCACCAGAAAATTGATACACGTCATTGATACACATCTTCTCATTCAATTCTTTGCTGAATCACGTGATAGGAAGTCAAATTCCCTGCTGCGCTCGCTCTCTCTTTCATATGCTAACACACACTTTTGTGTATCTCCTTATAAACATCCACAAACCATCTCTATAAGCATTACAAAACCTTAATGTAAATGCTACATACTACCTTCAAAGACAGATTCTTGTTTGAACAACTTCTTGGTTGTTCATTTTCTTTTTCAAATTCTTAGCATGATAGCCATATAGTATGTTCTTCCCTAATGGCTACACAAATAAATGAGGGTTTGGCTTTTCTCCAGATATTTTCCCATTGTTGAAAGGAATATCTGTTTTTAGACTCTTTCCCGTTTTTCCGTAAAGGTAGCCTTATCTTCTTGGTCCATCAGTAACAGTTCTTTATTGATGTGGAACTCAGGCTCTTTGAGGTAGCCTTTCCTGTAATTACTGTTTCTGTCATCAATTGTCCCCTGAAACTTGGGCTTTATAAATGGGATTCAAAGTAATTTCTTAGGCTTATATAGGAAAAAAAATCTACCAGAATTCTTTGGAGATATTTTGTTGTCCTATCATTATGGAATAGCTGTTAAGATTTCTAAGCTCTTTTCCCATAATTGGCTGCGTATGGAAATAGATTAGCCCGGCTGAAGTTCTAGATTGTTTTTGGTGAGTGAAGTTGGAAAAAGTTTTTATGTAACTGACACTGAGCTTTGGCTCAAGACTCATATGGTATCAAGACTTGTATAATTCTAGGTTTGTTTAGTTATGTTTTATGCATATGATCCAACATACTTTCATGTGTATTTTTTTCATGGATAGATCCAAAATATTAAATACATTTACAAAAGAAATTATTAAAATTTGTCATAAAAATATTCTACTTCTGAAGTCTTTGACTGTATTCTCTCAATCCATTAAATTACTACATAAGAAGGAATTTTATCTAGAAAGAAAGAAGGCAAAAGGATTTTTAAAGCAGCAGGCAATAGGTAATAAAAAGACATTAGGAGAAGTGCTTGAAGTAAGGAATACAAATGAGAGGTCTCAGCTGTAAGCAAAGAATACATATTGCACAATGCGGACAGTGGTAAATTCTCTTTACAGATGCCACATATCTTCTCGAGGGGAACAGTGTGCTTTCTCCTTAGCTCTTTTGTACCTTGATATGTCCACCGTAAGGCTTATAACTGACGCCTTCTGACAGCCAGCAGAAAGACACAAGCATTTTGAGAGCTCTTTTCAGCTCAAACTACAGCAATGTAAACACCTCACAGGAATCAGTGAAGCATTTTTGTTTGTTCTGTTAGAGCCAAGTATGACTAGTTCAAGAATCTCCTCCTCTATGAAGAGGAATAGGAATGAGAATAAGGAAGGACAATAAGAGAGGGTATTAAGAATCTGAGAGGACTCGTGTGTGAAGAATCAGAAATCCAAGACATTTTTCACTTGTCTGCTCATAATTTTCTGATGCCTTTCTACTGAGGAGCCATGTTTAAAAACAGCAGGTTCTATTCATAGGGGGAAAGGAGGAATTTTAAAATACTTGATTGCTACTGGTGTCCAACCTTAGTTTTTAAAAATGAGCACAGGTAGTTCAGCCAGAGGGGTAAAGAAGGGATTTCACGTTGCCTCACATTTACGGTTTCAGTTCTCAGGGTCCTACACGTGCACGTGTAGAGTGAGTGCATTTGCCTTGTCTCTCCAGGAGTGTACATATACACACAACACATACGTGAACAACAGTAGGGGTGGATGCTTTCTAGAAAACATACAATGCTCATTGGAAAGTTCTAAGTGAATGAAAGGTATTATGTGCATGTAAAAGATATTTTGCACAGTATAACAAAGAAAAATCACTAAGTTGGAAATGCTATCTGAATGCTGAGAATATTTCATGATGTAGAAGGAATTAGTCTAGCCAAGAAACATGATACTACATATTTAATGAAATTTGGCTCTTTAAGGAATGATGACGCCTTTTACGCAGATATTATATCTTTTCCAGGACAACTTAAAACCTCAGGCTATGATTTTATGATACCAATGTGCAACGTCTTGAAAAGATATCCTTCCTAGTCAGATAATATTTATTCATTAGATCCTGAAAATCAGTTAATTTTGGTTGCTTCAAACTTTGGCATCGGGACACTCCAATCAGCAGCATTCTTAGAAACTTGCTGCTTCTACATTTTAAAATCTATTGATTCATAATGAAAAGGGATTTAATATATTTAAATGCTACTTAGTGTAGCACAACTGGAGTAGTTCTGTGTAAACTCTGAGCAAAATTTAACAACAAAATGAAACAAATATCTTCAATAATGTGGAAAATAGCTAGTGAGAATGACAACTTTTTGAACATTAGTATTGCCCAGGAATGGGACATTTTTACTTTCGGATGGAATGGGAAGATTTTCCTACCCAAGGATACATGCAGCTGGAGCAGAACAATTACACACAGGGATTTCTGCCCCCTACCTTATTATTTTGCAGCTATTCATACTGATTAATTTGCATTGAAAAGCATTCAAGCATTAGCTTCTCTCACAGATGCCTACCCCCTTCACTCAGCACATGGAGCAAACCAGCCTACCTCCGTATCAGCAGCACTTTTTTAGTAGTTAGCTGGAAGGGCAAAGATCTATTGCAGGTGATTTCAGTGCTGCAGCACACAGTGCTGGTGATAGGCAACGCAGGGCAATTTCTGACAGAATGAGCAGATCTGGCTTCCAGAGCATCTCAGCCTCTAGACGGGTCAGTTTTTGCCCGACACAGGCCGAGCTGCAGGTGTGGGCTGTAGCTGCTGCCCCTAACTCTTCTGTTTATCTATCAGTTGCATTGGGGCTGAAATAAAAGATGAAGGAGATAAGCACTCTTCTCTGTGATAAATAAAGTAAAATGTCACGTCCCAAACAAAACACGAGGACCTCACTACTTGCAACCATTGAAGATGATTCTTAGAATTGGTCCTTAGCCTACTTTTCTGACCAAAATATTGCTTTGACCACCATACTATTTTAAAATAGTTCTCTCATAATATAGTCAAGTTTCATGGATAAAAATAGCCTTTGTATCCATCCCTTTTTATTAGTCCCCAGTCATGTGGGGACAGCTATTACCTTAATTTGTAATCGTTCCCTCACCTAGTGGGCCAGATGTTATTGGCAAGACTACACAACATAATAAAAGAGAAAAACAAATTCAAATGCAGAAGGAAAAAAAAATCTTTAAAATACATCTTCAGAATAAAAGCAGCTATAGATGCAGGACCCTTGTTGTCAATAACAAGGGGACTGAGACACCTGGACAGACCCAATGCCTCTTGAACATTGTGCCTGCTGCTGTGTACACTTTGGTGGTGGTTGCAAGTACCCCGTCCCGGTGCACACCTGGCCCAGGAGAAGGCTGTGCACATCCTGTGAGATGACACTCAGGCAAGGAGGTCAGCTGAGGATACAGAACATCCAGAGGTTGTGCAGAGCTGCCACTGCTACATGGCATGACTCACAGGCACTGCAAGGTGACAAACTCCTACTCAGCTCCCTGAAAAAAACATTATCATCTCTGAATCTAACACTGATACATTTCAATGTGCATTTGTTGTATTTACACCCTTGCTAGTAACACTTGAATTCTCAGGTTGAAAAGATATCTATAAATCTTCATAATCCAGAAAAACTGAGACCTTAAAAATATGTTAGCATCTAAGAAGAGACAGAAGGCCTCTGCTACTCTAGTATGTTAAAGGTTCGTTATTCCTAGGATATTTATGTTTGTTTTCTTCCTCTGAGGTAATTTCCATAAGAAAAGAGTTATAGCTATCCAGTGTGGCAGGTATAAGATGCTACAAGCCACCTAGCTCAGTTTCCTAATCAACCAACATTATCCAGCGTAGCACAGTGCTTTTGCAGCTTACATCCTTGGTTTTCTTCCCTGAGAAATCAGGGACAAGAAGAAATAGAGAAGTGGGCTCCAGATCTCATCCCAGCACTGAGCTGTCTCACACGGCCAACCCTGGAGCCAGGAGGAACTCCTGAGTTTAGGCAGTTTAGATATAGCCAAAGGAATTTCTTAGGATTGCTCAAGCAACATGTGGTAGAGAAGAGAGTTAAACTCGTATCGGCTCAGAAAAGAAGCACATTACTTACCAAGGGTGTGTGTAATGCATGGCAGATCTTTTGGATACTCTTGTTCTGACATCTGTAGAGATGTAAGACCATTACAAAAGCACAGTTCATCATCCTTAATTTCCCCATAGAGACTGTCCAGAGAGGGAAAGGGAGTGAATGCCATTAATAAAGTGAAACACTGTAAATAAGAGTAGATATTGTGACAACTGCAGAAAATGACTCTTTTAGTTACTCTTATGAACATTTATACAGACATTGTCACTGCTATCTTCTAGAGCTTCAAAGTCTGAATTTGTAGAATTTACACTTTTCAAGCAATATTGCTGACATGCTTAAGTAGGTAACAGGAAAACCTCAAAGCTCCAGTGAGTCCATTTTATTCAAAGAAATATTTAAAATTCTGAATGATTATTTCAATTTATCTTAGGATCTTGGAATTTAGACAGAAAACCTAACATCGGGATTTTCTCATGAGATTCTCTTGCTTGGAAGCAACTGAAGCACTTTTCAGACTGTTCTCATCCTTCCACTTCCTCAGAAACTGAGGAGCACAGCTGACTCCAACATTTATTTATTTAGAGAGCACTGGCACATTTTGAGCTTCAAAACAAAAAAAAAAAAAGGAAAGTTTTGCTGTTTGAATTTCTGCCAAAGATGTGATGAATTCTACTAAACAATTGTTGAACAGCAAGTGTTAGAATTTAGTGCACTTAGTCTGTGCCAAATGCTACTTCACTATGCGTTATTGCAATTTAGGGTGCAAGCACCCTACCCAAATATCAGCACAAAACCTGGCTGATTAGATTATCCTGCTATTTTCCCATTGCTCTTCTTTGGGTCAAAGAGAAGACATAGGCTCTGCAATACAATGATTCAGAGTGGAAGGCTAATTTGGGTACTTTGAATTGTACCCTTGGTGACCATCTCGTGTTCAAGTTAAGTGGCCAAGCTGGGTATCTAAAGCTTGTGTTGTAAAAGTTTCCCTGTTTCTTACACTGAGCAATGAATGATAATTAGGACCTGTTTGTAAAACATCCAGTAAAACAAGGCTCTGACCACACAGACATCTGTTACCAAAGTGGTCCAATCCAAGCTGATTTGCACACCCATGTATATAGTAAGGTATATTGTCTTTTAGTAATAAAGGGGAAAAAAGCAATTTGGAAAGTTATATTTCGCTTTATGTTGCAGGGAAATGATGAAAATAACATAAAACTGGTGTGTATCTTAAAACAAATCTCTATTTGCCTATAAGATTTAAATACACAGTCCACTAAGTTAGTGGGAGGGGAACCTACTGGGAAACCTCTTCTTGTTCCTCTTACACTAGTACATCCCAATCCATTGGTTCCAGCTGCAGGAAAAAGCATTAAATGCAGAGCTGATAAGGCTGGGTTTTTTGCTTTTGTTTTCTTTTTTCTTTTTAACCACTGCTAGTTCAAAGGTATTTCAGAGCACTACAGAGATGTTATCAGACCTTCCTGTCTCTTCTGTGCTACATGGAGCATACCTGCAAGCAGCTGATGTTTACTCAAATGCATCCCTGCATTTGTGTTGTCCAGCACCAGCACTTACTTCCACATACTTTCAGATAGAGAATGTGCAATACATTGCTACATCCAGCTGCAAATTTTTCAGTGGAGTACTTTTGCAACAGAAAATAGTGTTCATTTTTTCACTCATATGAGAAAAATATCTTTAGTAACAATTTTTCAATGAGAGAAAGTTGCTTCTTGTTTCTTATTTTGTTAAGAAAACAACCAGCACCACATTCTGACCTTTTCTGGTAATTTTACTTCTCTATTGTTTTGTTAATTTATTTAGTCTTTAATATTATTCAAATGTCAGGTTGTAGGATCTGTTATTTTAATGCAGCGTTTTATAGCTATCACAACAGAGTACTTACTACATCAAAAGGAAAAAATCTCTGAAGTAATGTACTGCAAATTCTTAAATTCTGTCTAATGAACATTTGGTTTTAATGTCCAATTTCTAGAAAAAAAAAAGTCTGACATTTTCATTAAACAAATTCTGCTTTCCAGCTTGCTACTGCTAACACTGTTCTTATTATGCTAGCAACTGTATCCTGAACTAAAGAACTTTGCCTTTTAAAATAAAATGTTATGGAACCAGCAGGCAGTCCTAGAGGAGCATGCACTTCTCTTTGTGTTGTGACTAGAAAAGGAAGTGTATGTTCATACAAAAATGAGACTTAAATTTAAGTATTTCCTATTGGAGTTACACAAGCACATGTGATGGCATAGTTGGAATCCTGAGATTTAGCTTTTAAAAAAACAGCTGATGCAGATGGTAAATGTCAGCAAAGGAGATGCAGTTCATTTTCCCATTCGCTGGCATAGGAAAGTAGTGGTTTAATAGGGTGATAGGCCAACTGATGTTTGATTTTGTTTCCACACAGTCACACAATCTGGTAAAAGTTACATCACTTCCTTGCATGCTAGCCCCACTAAATTCTTTCCTGTGCCAACGTTCCAACCGACGCTGGAAATACCAGAGGATTTCTTTCCCTTTCTGAAAAGCCAAAGTTAATGGTGGTTGAAACCAGTTTCATCTGGTATTACTTGAACATTGATATTATACTTTAAAATAACAGCAAAAACTATGTAATGGTTTTCATTGAAGTGCATAAGAAGTTCCTGATAAAAAGAACAGAAATCATTTTGCTTGAGTTATTTAATATATGCAGACTATTCCATTCAAAGCAAGCCAACATTAGCAAGAAGATGAACTAGACTGTTACTTAGACTTTTCTACTCTAACTTTATAACACAGTAACAAAGACTGTGTAACATTACTTTTCAAAATACTCAAGTTTGTGAACAGAGCTAATGGAAAGTGAATACAGAACCGGGAAGCAGAGTTGTCCTTCACTCCCTTGAGCACTTTCCTTAGCTACAAGAGACACACTGCAGTCTCTTTCAATCAACTGCTCTAAGTATGATCAATACCTTGCATTCTTCAAAAAAGGTGACATTTTGCCAAGCCTGTGCTTATAGAGACAAGACAGTGCCTATCATTCTGAGAATCTGAGCTTGGTTTTTGAATTAAGCATCTTCAGAGTGCAGCAGCGAGTGGCTGAAAATGTGCGTGGGAGCGATCACTCTCATGTTTAGTTCTCTCATCCTCCCAAAGGTGTCTGAAAAGTTTGTTGTTGTTGTTGTTGCTATAGGCTCTCTATCAGCAGAGGATAAGCTAAATAGAACAACCCAAAAGTCTTAACATTGGGAGATGAAGTAACTGAGTATGCCTTGTAATTGACTTCATATACGATACTGCAGACCTCAGAAAATATAGGTCAATTTACCTGGTTGTCTTACCAAAATAACCTGAATACTTTCTTCTTTTAACACACTTCTTTTGATCAATCAAGGATTTTCTAATAATAATGCATCTTACAAGTACTGTGTATCCAAACACATATTCCTACCATAAGAGCTGTGCAGAGCCCTGCAAAATCATGTGTGATTGTCTGGACCAAAAAAAAAAAAAAAATTGTAACAGATATCACAGGAAACACACGAAAACACTCATGGGTTTACATATGGTCAGGATATTTTGGAAAGTGTACTACAGTTGGAACTACATTGCTGAGAGCAGCATGCCCAATAAGTCTGAGAGGAACAGTTTTTCCAGAAAATGTCCCTCCCATCCGCAAACCTATTGGATACCTTTAACCAGTTATACATAGCAGCTCCTCCTAGGCTACCCACTCAGAGTTTTTTCTTTCTGCAGCATCAAGACTACAATTTGAGTGGAAGCTCTATTGCAGAAAAAGAACCAACACACATTTGTGTGGCTATCAATGGGGTTTGATAGCACAGTCATAAAATGCCAGTACAGAGGTGACACCAGACATCCAACGTTACTAATTTACACGAGCTACATTTACACAACTGCATTTGTAAGAAACTCTAAGATCTTGATTACAGTAAATATGGCCTGATTTTGCAGTCATGAGGATGTAGGTCAGAGGGAGCTTACTTTATTCACTAGTATGTTTGTGCATTGGTTAGACCTTTCCCACGACTTCCCAGCTGTATCTCCTGTCCATCCCTGCAGCAAATTGCACACGCTGCTGCCATGCAAGATGCAAGCAGGGAAAAGCTAAAAGGAAAAATTTCGTAATCAGATCTTGCAATACCCAATCTGCAAGAGAAGAATTGTTCCTCTACATTTATCACTTTATTTATGTCTCAATTTTGATTACTCTACCATGCTTTCTTTGACAAAAAATTAAACTAGATAAACTAGATAATGCAGATTTTTTAGGCTTTATTTTCATAATATCAAAAGACAAACAAAAAAAGGACGCATAATCATAGTTGTTAGTGTTTTTCGCATACCGTAAGGGCAAGGGTAACATAGGCTATGCAGCCACTATTACGATCTCATTAAGGTAACAAGTGAAAGTTGAAACATTTCAAACGCGGTACATCTCTCATCTTTCAAATCATTGCCATGTTTTTTAGATACTTATGTCCCAATTGAGAAAATACGTATGCACATGCTCAGCTTTTAAGACGGCAGCAATCCTTTTGAATTCACTGAGAATGCTCGGTTACATAATGTTGGTTACGCATTTAAGAGACACGCATCTCTCATCTGATTAGTCCCTTTCTCCATTTAGTCTTTTTTACCTGATCACAAAAAGGAATGCTGACTGTTAATGCAATTATTACTGTTACAGGATTATTAGAAAGATAACTAGCATTTCCACTGTCCTATATAACAGGTTATTCTTTGCCTACCTGAGTTCAGCCTACATTTTCAATCAGGTGCAGCACTCTTAACCTCCCACTCCAATACCCTCACTGATTACTAAGCATCCAACACAAAACAGTTGCAATGATCACTGCATAAGAGCTTTCCTTGAGGATGGCAAAGAGCTGTTCTTAAATCTCCTGGCTTCACTTTGGCTCAGGCTTTCACGCAAGAATTCAGAGAGGACATAATCTAAAGGAGCCTCTCGGATACATTGTGCAATACAGTTAGATGTAGTGCTGGCAATTCCCTTATTCCTCCTTCAGGAAAAGGAAAAGGAAAAGGAAAGGAAAGGAAAGGAAAGGAGGAAAAGAGAGAGAGAGAGAAAATGTTATTTTTCTTGTTTTCTTATTATCGTTTATTAAGGTGAGATGACTTTATTATCTCTTACATCCTGTCCTTTCCCATAAAGCCCCATAGAATGTGGGAGATGGAAGCATCAGATTCCATATGCTGAACTTTTAATTCTTCAAAGCAGGCAATGGAAAAATTACACAACCTCACTGTTTCCAATTAGTTATGGACTTCTGTTTATTCCTTTACCACAAACATTTTTGCTTAGTTAGTAGTACAAATTGTTAATCATAAAAATGTGTTATCTCATATGTGCTAAGAACAAAAAAAGAATTGACTCCTTGCCCTGCAGAACTCAAGCAATCCTCACTCTTCCATTTTCAAGACCTTTTCCAAAGGTGTTTGTTCAAGTATCCACAATAACCACAACATTACCATAAACCTAGTGTCTGTTTTTAACATTTCCCAGTAGGACTCACCCAAGGAGTGATGCTGCATGCAGCTCAGGTAATAACAAACAGCTCACCCTACCATTCAATTAGAAATTCATCTCTCTACTCTTAACAGTGGGATGGTAGCAGATTAAAAAAATCTCCTGCTATGAGTAGGCATCAATAAAGTGAAAGTAAATTGTTAAGATTTCATAGTCAAATATTAAATTAAAATAATGTCAGGGTTGGGGGGAGAAGTTCTGATGTAGAGCTTGCAGAATTTAGCATGTCCAGTCTAGAGCAAAGACATAGTAACTGTCGCCAAAAAAATAAAAAAATTACTGATGTTTAACAAGGCAACAGCGATAATAGAGGTAGCCAAGAGTAACTGTTTTTATTAATAAGAATAAAATTAAAATAGACATCTGGAGTGAGACAACTGTGGGGTAAAGAATAAAAAAATTATAGTAAGATTTTTAAAGCAGTGGAGAAACAGGACGTCATTTTTACAGCAGGAGGTTGTTAGCTCTGCACAACTCTGCCTGCTTATGTTTCTTCTGTCATATTCTCCAAGCCTCTTCGGCATTCTGTTCCCTTGTCCTTTCTGAATGCTACTCGTTTGCACTCTTACATTCTCTGTTGGCCCTTTTGTGCCGCCTTACAAATGTGCAGCGCATTTTTTTCTTGATGTGCAAGGACAGCATCCCACCATTCTAAATCCTCTCATTTCTTAAACTCCCATCACACCCCTGAGGCCTTCTAAAGCTTGATGCCATTGATGTTATCACCACTTGGTTCTGACCCTCGGCAAATGCCTGTCCTATTGTCTCTGTATGAATCTGCGACCCCAAGGACAGAGGCAAAGGGATAGCTTTCGTAAGTGACTACTAATTGCAGATGATTCTGCTAATGAGTGCCATCTAAAGACACGTGCTTCACTTTCTAAAAATCAGTATCTTATGGTCTTTGAAACTGGTGTCTAATATTTGGAGCACTTAATGTTTGCTAATCACTGTTGAAAAATGTGGTAGTGTTTTTTCCATTTTTTTTAAGAATGTACTGTATAAACAGGCAACATCAAATCTTTCCAGGTATCTGTTTGGGAATGCACTAACCGTAGGTTTGTGACACAGTGCAGTGGTGTGGGTCAGCTGAGAGAACAGACAATTTCTACTAGTGATGAATCTGTGCTAACAATGTGTGCCATTTTTTCCAACACTGGCCCTCAGAAGTGCCAGGAATAATAGAATATAACTTCTCCTTTACATTGCTCTCTCAATACAGAAAGGCACGGATGCCTGCACTCTAAGGCAGCTGTCAGCAAAGCTGCAGACTGGAGGTCCCAGCACCACTTACAGTACTGGCAAGCAGGAGGAGGTCACTGCTGGGGAACGAAGCTTGGGGAGAGAAGCAAAAGGAAAAGGCTGGGGGGCTAGGGGGAGAATCAAGGATCTTTCTTCACCATTCTTTTTTTGCAGCTTTTGTGTATCTGGCCTGATTTGTTGTGGGAGAGCTGCTGGAGACAGTGTATTTGGCACAGGGCAGGGTAGCTCAAAGCCAAAAGGATGGTGCTATTGCCAGTTTAAACCATGGCTTTTTTTTTCTTTTTTTTTTTCTCTTCTCCCCTCCCTCCTTTTTCTTTGAAGGAAGGAAAAGAAAAAAGGGGAAGAAAGGGACTCACAATGAAAACCAGAGCAGTGGGTTAACAAAGGCCCTGCAGGCTTCAGTGGGCTGGAAAGATACACGAGGCACTTCCTCTACCATCTGGCCTGCAACTCCACTGCTGCTGCTCTTGGTACATAACTTTGGAGTGAATAAGCAAACAAGTAAAACTTTTTAAGACACACCAATTATGCAACAGCAGCTATTAATCTGTCAGCTTACTCCCTTCTCTTTTCTCCCGCTACAATATTCCCTTCCTCAAGTCTTTTCCAAGTTCTCAGGTCTACCTGCAAGTATACATGCTGCCTTGTTGGGTTTTCAGAGCCAACTCCACTTTCCTGTCCTGTGGATGGACAAAGGCCAGAGCCAATACATTCATATTTCTGTTGTCATCACTTGTGCAGCTCAGAGTCTCAGGGAAATGCAGTTAGCAGCAACGAAGTGATCCATCTCAGTGAAGATTTCCTTCCAATCTGGTTGCAGTCAAGAAGGCAGAAGACTTAGGTGAGCTGAGCTTGTTCAAGGACTGCTTTAAAAACAGTCACAAAGGGCTGGGTACATTTCTGTGTAGGAGTACGTTACGTTTCAACTCTGGTGGTTTTTCTCAAGTGTTACGTTGAGGTCACATCTTCAAGTTGGGTAAACCATCACAGCACAACTGCAGTCAGAGAAGCACAGAATGTGCAAAATCTGAGGGTTTTGTCTCTTGAAAATCCCTCAGAGTGATGCTGCAGCTGATTTTTGAGGCTGAAAACTTCATAATACAGATCTCCCAAGCTTTCTTGTGAGCAGCGCTTCCCTGGCTCCATTCATATGGTCAAGAAAGACAACAGGAAAGTCAGTCAATCACAGCGAAAATCTCGGATGAGTTAAAGATAAGTAATCACTGGCCCTAGCACAAGTTCAGTCAGAATCACAGTTCCAAAGCACAAGTTCAGTCAGAAACAGATGCACTAACTTCCAGTTAAAACCGTTAATGCCAGACAACATTTTTTACACAATTTATTTCTTTTATTTGCAACTGCTCATCCTTGAACTGTCCAGAAAGCAGGAAGAAACTGCAGGCTGTCTAGAGCAGTTGCTTTTATTTGATAATATTTGACATTCCCAGGAAAAATTCATATGCCACCTGTTACATTTATTACATAGTTTCTTGAAAGAATAAAACTATAGCAACAAGAGACCCTGTTTTCACTTTAGTTTTTGACTGGCCTCCCGCTTTGCATCTGTAGAACTGCACATGAAAAAAGGACAGCAACCAGCACTTCGGTTCTGACTGCCCGAAGGCACCCATGAGGCAGGGACCTGTCCGAGTGACCCAGCTACTGCTGGCACAAACCATTCCGCACCTTTCAGGATGTGAAACAGTAGTGCAGCTTTGGAAAACTCAGAAGATTGCTTATTGCCACCATTAGGAGTTCCGGTCGTTAAGCACCTGAATGTTCAGATATCCATCTAAATGTCAGGCTGGGCATCTGTGCACGTGTTCTCTTTCAAGATACCTGGCATTCGCTGCACGCAGTCAAGCTGGAAATGCCACGAGGATGGCCTTTCCTTCATGGCATTCTGGCACTTCTGATCTCTGTCGCAGCCAGGAGCAGGAAGTGCAGATGTAAACAAAGATGAAAACTATAACTGAAAAAAAAAAAAAAAAACACCTTAATGAAAGAACTTCTTGTACGTCAAAACCAGAACAGAGCAGTTTGGGCTTAAGGTCTGGCTCACTGGGCAGGCAACCCTTGTCTTCTGGGCCACTTGTGCTTCAGCTGCCTGGTTTATCCCTCTCTAACAGAAACAATATCGCTTTGAAAAGCGATTGCTCCACATGCACCAACATGGAAAACCTAAAGTACCACTAGAAGCCACATGAAGAACAAAAAAACAATCAATTTTGACTTCTCACAAGATTATAACCATACATCATTGTATGAATGTGTTAACGCTCGTGCTACTGTACTGTCCATCATCTCTGCGTTTTCTTTGTTCTTAACCCCTTTGTCCCAAGAGTCAGGATATCCTGACGCTAAGGACTCTGCAAAATAACAGCACAACAACAATGGTATAATTCTTTGGAAGTGCTTTGCTGTCTTCAAGGCAGAGCCACCTGAGAGCGCAGTATGAGAACAGCGCAAACAGCCCAAACAAGGCTGGGTTCTGGAAAACACCGGGGGACACCTGGGGGGGAGCATGTGGATGAGCATGGCAGAGGGTCCGAGGGCAGAGGAAGCACAGTGTTGTTTTTGCTGACACCGCCGTGCAGAGGAAAGGCTTCTGCACGGCTTTGTATGTGAAGGGTGTTGGGTCACTTTCAGTCCCTTCTCCTGGACCCTCTGTGCGTGCACATTTGTTTTTCCACCAGGAGAAAAGAAAGAACATCAAACTGTAACCCAGGGAAAACAAATATACACATGCTAGGAAGTATCATAACACCTACTAAAATCCTATTAAGTGCTTCCTCTGTGATGTGACCAAACCTAAGTGCGAGCACCCCCCAGCCATCTGCTGTAGGTGCCACAAACCGGTGGCTCAGGGCAGCAGCAGCGCTTTGTAGAGGGGCAAAACTAAGTCGTGGGCAGCACGGCGGCCCCGCTCGTGGTGCTCGGCCCCGCGGGCTGCTGGGCCCGGCACACCGCTTTCCTCCGAGTTAAACATCTGCGGCCAAGAGCGGTGTTCGCGTCGCAGCCTGCGAGCGGCCGTGTCCTAACGCGAACCCACCCAGGTGGAGCCCCCCCTCCCCGCGGCCCAACGCGAGGGGCGGCGCGGGGGGGCTCCCGCTGGCAGCGCTGCGCCGATAAAGTCCATCCGCTCCCCCCCAGCTCTCGCGGCAGCGCCGGCCCCGGCCACGCTGCTCCCCTCTNTCTTCCCCGCGGCGGAGCCGGGCAGGCGGCGGAGGACGGGGGAAGAGCCGGTGCCCTTTCCCATGGGCGGCCTGCCCGGCTGCCAGCAGGGGACCCTGGCCTGGGACCTGCCCGAGATGATCAGGGTGGTGAAGCTCGTTTGGAAGTCCAAGGGCGAGCTCCGCGGGGCGAAGCACAGAGGGGTCCCGGAGAGCGAGGACGCCCCGGGCGGCCCGGCAGGTAGGCGGCCGGGTCGGGGCCAGGGGCGGCGGGGAGTGGCGGGAGGCAAACCCTCCCGTCCCGTCCCGTCCCGTCGCGGGCCCGGGGCTGGGCGGCCGTGCGGGCGGAGGGGCGCGGGCCGGGGAGCCCTGCCTTGGGGCGGCCGGGTTAGAAACGGTCTTTGGCAGCCGTCGGCTCCCCTTGCTCGGCAGTTTGCGCCGGCTCCGGGAGCCACGTCCGCTCGCCGATCGCGCTCTGCCCTGCGCTGTTTGGAGCGGGGCGATGGAAGCCCGGCGGCGAAGCAGAGCGGACGGCGCGGCGGCGTGGGGCTGACCGGGGCCAGGCCCGGGCCGCACGCTGGAGCGGAGCCGCAGCGCCCGGGGCCGCCCCGGTGCCTTCGCCGTGGCGGTGGCCGAGCGCGTAGCCGCTCCGTCCGAGCCGCCAAACTTCGCCTCGAGCTCCGAGCGTGCGCTGCCCGTGCCGCGCGGTGTGCCCGTGCCGCCCGGCGCCGGGCATCTGCAGCGCCCGGTGGCAGCCCCGTGGCTGGCGTGCCTCAAAGCCTGGGGGAGCCCTGCCCGGCCTACTGCTCTCTTGGAACGTGGTGCCTGTCCGGCTGAAGCGTGTGTGCTCCTTTGCTAACTCTGTAAATCTCCTGCGCAGGACTTTTTCCTAACTCAGTTATGGTGTTGTATGGCACCATAGCAAATGCTTTATTTTAGTTCAGATCAGATTTCTTCCCTTTTCGTCATGTAGAAATGACTTGTCATGTTAGCCCAGCACTTCCTCCCTCCAATTAGCTGATGCTCTGTTGTACCCCATGCCCCACTCCATCTCGAAACCTATCACTTTCTGTTGAAGTCATCAGCCCGAGGTTGTCTCCGTGTCCATTGGCAAAGCTTTTTATTATCCTGTCACCGTACTTAACAGACCTACTGACAGTCAGCAGCTTGTTCCGTCCGAACCCTGGGGTGCTTTATCTCTGGTCACTGAACTCCTTGGTGCTTCAGTCTTCAAGATTTACACCTTTTCTGCACCCTTCATTGAGACCTTTATCTTACAGTATTTCGTGCCAGCATAATTTCATTTTGCATGCAGCATAACTTCACTGCAGATATTTCGAAGCACTCGTGTATGTGCATGCATGTCATACTTACAGACTTGAATGGGAAACGTGTGTCTGCGCATCGCTCTGGGATGCCCACCAGCAGCTGGTCGTTTTGTGGCCATTAGTTTACGTATCTGCAGTTCAACTCAATGAATGCAGTTCAGTACATGGTTCACTTCTATTCTGAAAAAGAGAAGATAAGTGCTCAGGGTCCAAGGAAAATGTACAACCTGCCACCCTACTGCCTGGGACACGCTTCAATTTAAAAGAATAATAAGGAAGATTGTTGTGGATAAAGCAAGAGGAGGTCAAATGTTCAAATTAAGACTTGGAGCGAATCAGCTGGGAACGTACTGCAGCCAACCAGGGAGATTGAGGTTTATGTGGTGAATGGTGAGGGTTCAGGGATGGACCCTAATCAAACAGAAGTTGAGAAATGCTGCACTGGTTACACCTCATGTATGAGTAATAGTGGTTTTCCAGTATGCTTGTGTTGTATCTAGTGAAATTAATTTCATTAGGTAACAAATGAGATTCGCCTTCAGACTCCTGGAGGCAACTAAAAATGTGGATGAATGTACAGAGAGAGATTATTCCACTAGCAGGATATGAGTAACTTGCATTTACTCAAGTGGCGATTACTCGTATCCTGTGAGGGGACAGTCCTCTCCATGGTGCCAGATCCCATTTCATAACCTCAGCTGACTTGCAAGCAGTAACATCAGAGCAGAAGATGACTGTACCCCTCAACACTTTAAATACGAATCATCAGACGGTTTGGGTGAACCAGACCTGGGTTGCTGGTTTTTCCTCCTCAGCAACAGTCATCCCAGTAGTTTTCCCTCTTGTGGTTTCATTTTAGTCACTTGAAGTACGCTGGAGTACGTGGGAAAACCAGTAAGTGCTGAAATCCGGTGCGCGTAAGTGCAAAAGCAAAGAATGTAGCAATGGGGGAGAAGGGCAATTGTTTGGAAGGGCTGGCAGTGTGAGGTGCTTGGCTTGGTGTTCATATTGTGGGTGTAAATAAAACAACAAACAATGTAAATTGCATCTTAAAAAAAGGCACTACTTTGGTAGGAGATAAGGTTTTCTTCAGGTGAAGCTAAAGCAAATAAGTTCTGCTCAAGGTACTGCTGGTTAGGCAAATAAGGGTTGATTGTTCAGCAGTAGAGTTCACAGCACTCTCCACATCAAGGGCTTTTTCATTTAAATTTGTAAGTGTTCATGTGATAACTCATGTTCTGTTATCACATGCTCATGAAACTATTTTGCTTACAGTAGAAGAGGAGGAAATAGATATGGATTCTGGAAGGAAACTCTCAGGATTTCTGTCTTGCTTGATCATGTTAACAGAGATTTTTCAATCTTAGCAAAACAAATTCCCTTGTCCTGGCCTGAGTGATTGGACCCACCTTTGGGCTGGCTTTTAGAAAGGAACAACCTTCTTAACCATAGGTTGTGAGCGGGAAGGAGAGCTATATCTGGATGTGATATCAGCTCTGTGGATGGCAACGTCTTGGGGACCCATGTAACTGTAAATGATACCACATTCCTATTTCCTGAGGTAGCTTGTACAGAACAAAGCTGTCTGTGTGTTCTGGGCTCTCAAATTAAAGGACTATATCTGGGTTCTTCATCTTGTTCAGAGCTGAGGTTAAGGTACTGAATCTCCCTGCAGAAGAGTTTGCAGTGCACCATGCAGCTCATGGTTGGGATGAGCAAAGAACCCAGATCTCAACGAGACCGACTACCGTGATTTCTGGTCTTTTATGCATTTATTTGTTCCTTCCAAAGCAGTAAAATTCACATCTTGGGCCCTCTCGTATTGCTGCGCTGCTTTGTAAAGTTAGTGTCAATTAAGACCGCAGACCTTTCTCCTGCTCCTGGCCTGCTGTTGCTTAGTAACTCTTTTCTTTCCCTGTTTCAATCCCCGACCAAATCAGTTCAAAACTGTGGCTTGGTGAGGACTCTCTTCAGCTGTGCCAAAAGCTGTTCAACATAGTCAAACTGGACATGCAAGAGTAAGAAAGTGCAATAATGGAACACAGTTGATTTGGGAAATGTTGGGTGTATGTTGAGCGTGATTCACTGTCACTCCTTATGATATTTCAAAGATTATTGGTAAACCAATGCTTATTACTTGAATAACAGCATGTGTTGATACTGTTACAATTGAATTAAAATAATTCTGTACTGAAACCACATTGATGCCTAGTAGGGAACTGTGCTTTGCTTAGGCCCTAACTTTACCACCCCCTCTTACAGTTCAGCAGCAACATTGCAGATTAAACAAACCTGATCAGGGAACAGGTATAGGTCTGCCTCCAAGACTCTTGCTTATCAGCATTCGCAACCTCTTAGATTTACAGTGATCATCCCAGATAACTCCTGGGAGACTTTCTGTACTGTTTGAGTCTTGCACATGTGCAGACATGCAAGGCTTTCAGAGAAAGTACAGTGGTACTTAGAATTCTTGAGGTCCTCTGCGACACTGATCTCTGTGGGTTTTTGAAATAGCTCTGAATGTTTTTTTCCACCTATCTTTCTCTGTCTGTAGATGTTTTCTCAGAAAAGCAGGTTCTGATTCATGCATGCATCACACTCGTCGTTAACTGATGAGTCCCTTTGCCTTGAGGAGGAAAAACAAGCAGTACCAAACAGCACTCCTGTTACACTTTGCTGCTGGGAAAACCTTCCCCAATTACTGGTGTGCCCATTTACTTCCCCTCTTCGATCAACTGTCTCCTCTCCTACTCAGCAGTTTATTAAAACTTCATGCTGTTGTCTGGGCTGTGCTGCACGACAGGCCTTGCTCTTTCAGACCTTGCAGCTGTACGCTGAGCGATCCCATGATACACCTGTTGGAGAGGTCAGAGTTAAATCGTCTGTGCGCTCCTTCAGGGGCTGCTCAGAGAGCTTCCCAAAAGTTATTTGCAAGACCTCTTAAGACTCAGTTCTTCCATGATAGCCGAGGAAATGTGCTTCCAACTCCTTTTTTCTTTGGCGATGAACAGCTCTTAATCATGCTGTGCTTGTTAAAATAAACTTCATGCTTCCCCTTCTCGTCATTACTTGCTGAGTCATATTTAGTTGTGACGTCTTGAAACTCATGCATGCTTTTATAGTCCCATTGCAATAATTAATTAGCATAAAATGATTAAAATCTGAATCATTTTATGCCAAGTGGGGGGTTAGCTAGCAGCCTAGAAAGCTCACCATTCTGTATAGTTGCTGTTGAGCATGTAGGTGCCACAGATGTAGATCCAGCAGTAAACAAAGCACGAAAGCTATCAAACGGCATTGTCTCGGCACCTGACCAGTTTATTCTGTTACTCCTTAGATTGAAAACAACTTTCTTTGTGTCCAGCTGAGAGATGCACAGCAGGCAGAAGGGCTGCTTGCGATATCTTTCTGAAGTTAGGTTTTCTTTTTTTTTTTTTTTTTTTGTTTAAAGGCTTATGTTGAGACTTATTAAATCCATTACACTTAGTAGGGACAAAGAATGTGACTTGGATAGAATTAAGGCTACCTGTGGCAACCTTGATTGCTCTCCAACTGTTGTGTTGAAACTCAAGTGCCTGAGAATAGGAAATACGCTCTTCTGTATTCTTGTGAAGAGCTGCTTAAATCAGTGGAACTGTGCATGGTGGTCTCACTGAGAATAGTGAAATGAGATCATATGCAGTATTGCTATCATGGTGTGTGTGTGTAGATGACGTAATAAAATATTTAGACTTCAGAAAACCTCCATAGGTGGTACTGGTCAAACTCTTCAGTTTACTGGCTGAACACAGGTTAGTAATATTTGTAATTTGGAGGGGTTTTTTTCAAAATGCTTTGGTAGTTGGAGAACAGTCTTCAAAGATCAAAACAAAAAACAAACAAACAAGCACGGAAACTTTTGGAGACATGAAACCATGGTCATTGTTTAAATTCTAATCCCTTTTAAGCACCTCTTTTTTTAGAAGTAGTTTAAAAATACCGTTTAGAATGAAATAAAAGTCTTTGGTTTGAATATGTCAAAATGAGTCGATGTGTTTGTTCACCAAGCTCTGGATTTATTTTGGGGGTGAAAATTTTCACTGAGCTCTACCTTTAAGGCCTTTCTTAAGGACTCTTTGCCACTTAATTCTTATGTAAAATTTCTGTTTTGGATTTATCAGGATTTGGGAATATTTGGAAATAACTGCTTGACCTGAGATAAACAGTAGAAAAGAAATAATCTAAAATTGTCAACAGTTTTTGAACAGTCTTTCAATTTGG
Source organism: Penelope pileata (assembly GCA_013396635.1). NCBI lineage: Eukaryota > Metazoa > Chordata > Aves > Galliformes > Cracidae > Penelope > Penelope pileata. Next base: position 1,441,824 of record WBMW01002258.1, read on the forward strand.
CCTTGCTGGCACAATTTCTGTTTGCTTTACTGCGAATGTTGGAAAACAAAATTTGTTTGCAGAAATACTTAGAGAAGCTCTTCCAGCAGCTGTTGGGCTATGTACAGCCACAACAAAAAGAAGAAGATTACAATATATCATTAAGACTTCAAGATAGAGTTAGCAGATAAAACGTAACTGCCCAAGTTGGATGTTGGCCAGCACGCCAAAGGTAATGCTGCTGGTGTGCTAGCAAAGTGACAGAGGCTTTACTGATATGTCAGCTAGAAACAATGAAGCAGTCTGCTGAAAACTATAAACACAAATAAAGGAAATTCCAGCCAGCTGTAAAATGGTGGAGAGATCTATTGCTTTCAATGAAGCTGTTCTCAGTGTCAGGAGCCAGAGATGTGGCTTTATTTATAAAAATAGTGTTTCAAAAGGAAAGAAAAAGCTACAGAACTATAATCCAAACACACATTTTGATTTTTTAATTTTGTGTGCTTGTTTGTTTCATTAGAGTTAATGCTGATGATTTTCTTTTATGTTTGGTAAATTAACTCTCAAGTGCTTGATATTATGTGAAGAATTAAACTGATAGATGGCTATCAACAGAAAGCAGTAGTGATATTAGCCGTGCCTGGCTAGTGGGGATTATAGTCCGTGTTGCTTAAATGTTATGGGAGAAACACAAAATACATTGTGGGAGGCTTGGTACTGCTTCTAGCTTCCAAAGCTTCTAAAATAGGAGTAAAGCATTGTATGGAACGTTTGCTATTTCAGCGCTCCTTCATAATAAACTTGCAGCTTGTGGTCCAGTGTAGCTCTTAAAACTGTTTATTGGAGACATGCATCCCGAACAGCTTCCTGTAGTCCTGCTTTATGAGATATTTGTGGCTCTCTCAGCAAGCCGAGGAAATGGGTCCCTGTTTCACCATTTTCTCTGCTATTATCTGTTCCAACTCCCTCTCCAGAGCTCTGCCCTCAGAATATCCTAAACCACCTTAGTTATAATCACTAACATGATGCTTAACTGCTGTTACATTTCTAAGGGGTGTCTTCACGAATTGACAGACTTCTTTGAATCAGAGTCATACTGCAGGAACTTCCCACTGAAAGCTTTAGGTTAACTGAAAAAAACACACCTGACCTCAGGCTGTTTCTTCACAGCAGTTATGCACCCACTTCTGGCTATGATGCTGTGAAACGTGCTAGTCCTCCTGTCTTCTCTTGGTCTGGACTGGAAAGTACAAATATTTAAAATAAACCCTCTTGGGACTTCCAGCTTGAAACATACCTTGACATTTGTTAAAAACTTTTTTAAAAGTCCTTCTAACCTTTTTTCAAAAGGAGCATTTAAGTGTGGTTAATGATCAGATAAACTGCAGTAATTTCTGAAGTACTTCTTCTGGTTCTTGGTGTAAACTTGAAAATGCAGAACAAAAATGTCTCAGCTCTTCATTTTTTCTCAGATTGCAACATCTACTTTCTTCTATCATTGTTATGGCTACAAACAAACTCTGCATGACAGAAGGAGTAAATCCTTTTTATTAACCTCCTGGATAAAACATTCTTTCTGCTCTTCTGTGGACAGCCAGCTATGTTTTTCCCTCTCCCTTCCTTAAATCACTGTAAGATCATATAAGTTCCTTGTCTTCACCTGTCACCTGCTAGGAGGAGATGTTGTGCTGTGAAAGTTCCTGGTACTGCATAGTTTGGTCTCAAGTGCATACAAAAGGAAGGTGAAATGTGACCAGGGTTTAGGAGGTTCATGATAATAGTATTGCTGTCGCGTCTGTACATTTTCACAAGAGCAATCAAGGGACAAAACCCTTTCACTGCTCTTTCAATACAACATCCTGAAATTCAGGTATCCTTCGAAGTTTTCTCAGCTAATGAAATCTTTGAAATTAGTTAGCAGATACTGCCGGCATTCCCTGTGCGTGTTCCTCAGTCCAGGGAACTGTGGATTTCACTGATTTGGATTTCACAGACATCAGGAAGGGCCTTTCCATGAGAGCCCGTGGATTTTGTTCGATACCAGGATCTTCATTGGCACATCAAGGTGAAACCCTGTGGAAGGTGTTTTCTTAAGTGTCTCTGTAAGGACTGGAGGCTGTTTGGAGAAACTGCTTTAAACTTCCCCAGCTTTGATCCTTTCTGAAAGGGAAGTGTGTCAAGTTCTGCTTCCCTCAGGAGAGTATGAAATCCTTTCCTGTTTCCATAGCCAGCTCCTGCTTGTGCGCAGGCAATACCCTTCAAATACTGTTATCTCAGTGTTCTCTTGCTATCCCTGACCTCAGATAAGGACAAAGTATTAGCTTCAAGGCCTACTTGAAAGATTCCCTGTGCAGGTGCTGTTAAAGGTGAAGCAGCGTCCTGGAGAGTTTTGAGAACACACTGTGCTGACGGAGGCATTGTTTCATTCCCAGTTGCTTAAGCACTGTCTAGAGGCTGAATGTTTTGTTTTCAGCTGCTGGATTTACAAATAAATCAGAATAACACTAAACTAGGTACAGTACAGTAGTATTTGAACATTGCTCTTGAAAGTTAAATTGCAAAATAGGTTCCTCCAAGTAGGAATTAGTTTTAAGCTTGATGGAACTATTTACCAAAATCGTCAAAAAATGATGTGCAGCAGAAAAGTGCGAGGTAAATATTCAATAAAAAACAAGCAAAGTAACTGGAAAATTCATGCAAAGAACAAGTCATCAAAACTTTGGCAGGTGCAGAAAACGCCTTATGTATGCAGACCACTAGTCTGTTTTTAGTAGCTGCTGGCTAAGTTCTAATAGGAGGTGCTTCTTTTACAAGCTTTCCATTAGTTAAGGTTAGCAGCAGTTAGTTCTTGGGGGGTTATCTCTGCACGTATCTTTATTATCAGGAGACCTGGTTCAGCGAAGCACCCAGGTGGTTATCCAAATAGCTGTGAGTTTCAAACTTTGCTTGTGCAAACATCTTCCAAGTACTTCATGTGTGCAAAACTTAAACTGGAAATCTCCTAATTATAGGCTTTCATAGGAGATTTCTTATTTCCTGCTTCCAGCCCGAGTGGATACGCTGCAGGAACAGCTGCTTTCGCAGTAATTTGGCAATTGCATTTCTAATTCCAAATGGAACTGAGAAAATAAAGGGGTAGGAGAGACTGGGCTTCTGTGAAATGCCAAAAAGAGTGATTTGATCCAGCTTGGGTTTTGCATGCAGGTTTGTGTCATTAAAAGAAGAGGGGGAAAAAAACAATTCTGTATGCATTGCTTGCAGATTACTTTAACTTTTCAGATGATGTTCAAACACATTAACAGTGAGAAAGTGAGGAAACTGCTTGTGAGAGATGCTGAACTTTATACATACTGCACAACTAGTCTATTACACTTGCTTTTTCTTCTTCCTGGAAGCCCTAGTGAGCATACGTATCATGCTCTCATTTGGGAACTAAAGCTAACTGAATAAATTAGCACTGGCAGTAGCTCAGGGCCTTTCTTGAACTCCGGTTCAGTGTGTAAAAGAGGTGTGTTGCTTTCTGTAACCACTGGAAAAGAGACTAAGCAGAGAAGAATTTACTGCGCCAGGGAGGACTGCAGCCCTAAAATGGCAGAGAATGGAGGCTTTTAGGTGAGACAGTGTCAGCATACTCTTCCAAGTGAGGTCAGCTTGAACATACTGCTTAGAATCAGTAAACTTACAGCTCTGAAGAAAGCAAACAGTGAGGAACAGGGGGTGCTTCCAGAAGATGAGCAAAGGGTAGGAGTTGAAAGGAGAAAAGAGGAGTTTCTTCAGTGCTGTACAATGCACTAGGACATCACAGTTAAATTTCATCCCTTCATCCTGAGTTTCCTCCTTGTCAGCCTGGAATAAGGCAGCAATCACTGCCCTCTTACTGGAAACCATAATTGCAGCTGTGGATCAAGGGCATGGTGACACAGATAAGCTGGGCTTCATGCAGTTGTGCATTGACTCTCAGAGACTTCTTTTTTTAAGGAGCATCTTGTGAATTATCAGCTTTTTCTAGCTTTGTGCATCTCAGCCAAAGTGACAGAAAATAGCAAGGATAGCAACTCAAGTTATGGCAGTGTGGGAGCTCATGTTGAAGATAAGCTGCAGACAATAAAAGGTTTAGTGAAGGTAGAGGAGCAGTTACGGGACTACAGTAGCTTAGTTTTGTGAGTAATTAGAAGATTTCACTATGATAGCTCCAGTTTCTTCCTCAGTGCTAGTTAACTTACCGTGGTAGAAGTGAAAGGAATGGTAGGGCTTCACTGGCTCCTGCAGATAACACACTGTGTGGAAGGTGAAGTGCAGTAAATGATATTAAGTAGCTTAAAACAGAAGTGTGCTTTAAGACCCTACTTTGTCTGGGGAGAAAATAAGAGAATCAAGAGGAAGGGATTTTCCTGTCCTAAGTAGGATGGGATGCGTTTAGTGGTGCATTCACTGTGTTCGCTTCTGCCTGGCTTACCCACTCATGAGAAACGTATGATCTTCAGCAAGATCTTGTAGGTCTTTGGTAGGACCGCCATGCTTGGTTCTTCACTGATAATTAATTCAGAAGTACTGGTTCATTAAGATACAAGTCTGACTTTAAGTGTCTGAGAAGCTACCCTATTAATGTCAAATAAATGCTTAAGCCAGCTACAGAATCCAGTGTTCTGGTTTTCTGATTTATAAGATGAGATCTGTAAAATATCATATAATGGAGGTGTGTAGCTATTAAATCATAATTATATTAAAAATATGGAATTCAGAATAAAGTTATAACTTCTAACTAGGCAGACTCTGCAAACTCATAAATTTCCCAGTGGAGTAGCATTACAATAGATCTTTCCTTCCCCCATTGCCAGCAAAGTACATCATTAAATATGTATTTAGTAGCTGGCAAAACAGACTGAAAGTTAAACTAACTTTGCTAACAATGAGCTGGAATTCTCATAATGAAAATGCAAGGTACCTTATTTAAATGTTGGCCCTTTGACGGGATCTTCAGCACAAGCCTCACAAGACTGTCACTAATCTTTTTTGTAGGTGCCCTGTAGCCAAAAATGTGCTGATGTCTGGCTTTGCAGAGACTGGAGACCTGGGAGATTATATGTTTTGAGTAGGATCAAATGACCAGAAGAGGAAAGCACACTATACTTAGCTGTCTTGTCATACAGACAGAAAAATGTTTTGCATGTGACCTTGTTAACAGCATGAGTTAAGAGCACCACTACAAAGTAGAGACAGAGCTACTGAAGCTACTTAGATTGTTATTGAGAATCTGTGTTCTTCTGTCATCTCTTTAAGTTGTTGGAGTTTTGTTCCCTGTAGTCCCATTTAGGCTTAGTGACTTCAAGTTTCATGCTGACTCTAGATCAGATGGAGAGATGAGGGTGAGAAAAGATAAGACAGCTAGATCCAGTCTTCTGATCCAGTTCTTCTCCATGTTAGAAAGGCACAGCACCAGTTTGTTACAGGATTCCTTTTTCACCATCACTGTCAAGTCCTGCCTTTCACTTAGCAGTCATTTGTTCTCCTTTCCTACTGCAAAGTCTGCCTTGGCATACTCCTCAGCTGCTGTGCCTTTGAGCATCTTTCCAAATTACTGTGACCAGGCTGAATACTTCACTACAAATTATTCTCCTCTGTTGCAATGCACACCTGTCTCCAACCTAACTGATTCCCACACCTGCAGCCTTATTTGCTTCTTCTCTGGTTTAGGTATCCTTCTAAATCTTCCCCTCCTGCAGTTTCCATTGCTCTGCACAGTTTTTCACTGATTCTCCCTTCAACAGAGGACTGACGTCTCTTATACCACCACCACCCACCTCTTTGTTACAGACAGAATTTTATTTACTCCTCCTTTCCTTTACCAAAGGGTGGCATGTGGTGCAGAAGACTGTTCTGTTGCAGTCTGCAGGCAGTTAATCTCCTTCACAAACATGGCTTTCACAGTCTTCATTTAAATGGCTTGTGAATTGCCTCAGAAATATCTAGTTGCTAGCTCAACTCCGTGGAGCTCATATTTTTATCCAGATATCACCCAACACCTTCTTTTAGTTAGGGCAGACAAAGCTACTGGAATGATTGTCACCAGGCACAGGCTCTCATGCTACCAGCCAGCAACTATTTAAATTACTTGTCTCTGCCAGGAGGGATGCATTTTTGCCCTGGAGGAGCTTGTCTTTCACCTTAGTCCCAAAGGAGAGAGTAGGTACCTAAACTTAATTTTCAGTGAAAACCTCATGATATTATGGATCTTGAACACTGCAACCACCAAACCCATATGGCTTGTAGGAATCAGCAGTGTTCCCAGTGAGCTGTTAAGGTACTGCCAGTAGAAGCTTTTTCAACTCGATTGTTGTTGCTCAAAAGTTCTGTTTCTATTCCCAGAAACATCTTTCTGTCAAGAGAAGGGCCTCAGCCTCTTGTGAGTGAGCACAAGTAGGAAACGACAGCAAGACTTTGTATCTGTCCCATGTTGCTCTTTCAGTTTGAGGCTGATAAAATAACACAGGACTGTTTCAGCCACACACAGAGGCAGAAGTGGAAGGAGCAGAGATCGAATAATACGAAGCAGCATGACAGTAAAAAGAAAAGCATGTAAAAACATGAATGCCAGACAGATGTTTGGGGGGGGGAATGCAACTAATCCATGGGATATCAGAACAGTTGGATGACTATTTTAAAATCTTTTAAAGGGAGGAATCAGCAGTGTGACCCGACTGGATAGAGGAGAAAACAAAAATAAGCAGCACTGAAACAAGGAAAGAATAGCTCCTTAAGTGTTGTCTATGTGGTGCTGAAGGACATCGCAAATCTAAATAGCCCATTTTACTTGAGTGCTGTCTAAATCAAAAATTTGTTTGGAAGGAAGGCTGTATACCTCCACTGTAGGCTCTCCTCTTTGAGGATGACATAAGAAAACACTTTATTTAAGTCTTGATATAGCTGATTATGTCTGTAGCGTTTTGGAGGGGAAGGAAAGCAGTTTATTCTGAATTTGTTGTTTTGGACAAACTTACCATAGAAACAGGAACTGATGGGATGTGGCTGGAGTGCTGGAGACAACTGCGCAGAAGAGGTGGCATTCTGTCCTTTGGGGACGGCAGTACTGCTTTTTTCATTTGGGTGGAAAAATTAGAATTGTTTTCGCTGTTGGTTCTCTCCCTCTGTTATCAAATATAAAATCTGCAAACACAGAAGTTACAGTGGAACCAGGGAAGAGCTGGACAAATGTTTAATTTTGCTGTCTCTGTTTACAGGATGTTTTCACAAATTAAGAAACATGGGGGAAATTATTAAAAAAAAAAAANGCCTGCCAGCTTCTGTTCCATAGACCAGAGAGGTGTATCTTCCTGCATGCTTTGGGTGGAAAGCCACACCTGAAAGCATAGCCAGTTGTGAGAGGCAAGAAGTCAGGCTGGCTGAGCCACAGAGTGGGATTATTCTAAATCATCAGTGTCAGGCCCTGAAAATGCAACATACAAACTGTTACCAAGGGAGCACCTTTTCAAAGGGCAGCCTCTGGTGCTTGAAAAGATAGCTGGGAGAGCAGGGAGGTGGGTGGGTGACCACAGCTGTAGGTTTTCTTTGCTAGTCTGCTCTAAGATGCAGAGTCGGGGAGGAAACTGACTCTTACTTCACTTCCTTTTTAGCTGCTGAAGACATGAACTGGTTTACAGGAAAGGTGCTAGGTTTTTTGGGGGGTGGAGAACAAAGACTCTGTGTGTAACCTAATGCCTTGCTGGGGAAGTCAGCATTTAGAGCTCTCAGATGCCAGTGTGCAGCAGATCTGAAATGAGCTTGGAGTGTCAGTGGTCAAAATACACAGAGAAACCACTTTAAGGAAGCATGAATTATGGATGAGGCACTCAGGAGCTGCTCAGGGCCAGCAGTGTTGACATGTCACAGGTGATCTGTGCATCGGTGGTCTGCTGGAGCCTTCTTGCTGGGTGGCACGAGTTTATGTCTCCTGGGCTGCAGGAAGACGTGAAGATTGAAAGCAGGCCTGCATCTCCAGCTCAGGCTGCGCAGCTCATCTGGGATAGGGTTGCACAGAGCTGATCAGGGCCACAAGTGCGGAATCAAAAGGAACAGTCTTCTTTCCATGCCAATGCAGAGTTTTTTGTACAACTGAGTTAAGCAACTTCAGGCAGGAGAGATTTTGAGCTGCCGTGGCACCTCTCCAAGAGCTAATAAGAACTTGAAATAGAGCCCAAGCCTTAAACACACTTTATTTGGGCTCAGAGTGGCGGCTTTTCTTACTGCTATAATTCTACAAGAAAAAGCTTATAATCTTGTCTTCAAGTTTCTAGCTTTGAAACTCAGAGAAACCTCATATTAATGAAAAGATAAGATGGAGACCATCCCTCCTCATTCTGGACTGCCATCAGCGCTGTTCTCTGGGGCAGAGGCTAGGCCTATCAATGAGGTGAAAACAGTTTGTCCCTTCATGTCCTATGAAGATCACCTCTAAGCCATCCCACAGAATGTGGGTACAGATGAAACTAACACAGTGGTTTCCAAAGTTATTGTGCAAGTTACTGCCCCACACGTTCGTTAGTCTGGTTAAAAAGATTGTTTTGCATTGAGGGAAGCATGTTCCTCTAACCTAGCAGAGCTGCAGGAATGTTCAGCAGAACAGCAGGTACATCATAAAGCAATAAACACTTTGAGTACAATCACCTCATCTTCTGCTCTCAGAAGACAGCTTTATACTTGACGTTTGGTGACCGCCTGGAAGACTTTGTGCTATTGAAAGCAGTGGCCTGTTAGCAAGACTACTACAGGCACGGCTGTTGTCACAGAACAGATTGGGTCCTGTATTTTTTAACTGCCTTAACCCAGAAACCTGCCCAATTTCTCAGATTGCCAAGTCAGCCAGGAGGGAATGTTTTTTCACCATCTGACCCCATTTTGGCTGTTTGAGGCCTGGTAAATCTTAAAGTAAAGCCAAAGTCGTGGTTAAGAATCACTCAGCTGGAGCTCCGGTCCTTCCTTAGAAACACTTAATTTACCGATTTGTAGCAGTAAAGCAAATAGCTTTCATTTACTTACAATTTTCCTTTTCAAACTTTTAAAACAAGGAAGAGTAAAAATGGCAGTTAGCCAGAAAAGCTGGGCTCTGGTAAAACAACACAAAAATCAGTTTTGACTTGTTATTGAAGGAATTAGTGGTAGTCGCATGTTCATATGTGTGTCTAATTCAACTAGTGAAATATTTCCAGTATCTCTAGCATGCTGATGTGAAAGTGATGATGTTTCTAGAGATGCTCATTATTCTAGAAGACAAGTTCAGGAAAAAATGATCAAAGTTTAAGATAATCATTCCCTTCATGTTTATCCTGATGATAATTAAAATCTTTGGAGTGTGACTTCAATAAAGCTTTCTCCTTTTTCTCTGTCTAGGAAGGCCCACTCTGCTCCACTTTGTGCTTGCAAATGAGGCACAGAGAGGAGGAGAGCCTGCCAGGGCCTCTTGGAGTTTCATGAGGAACCGAGACATGATTAGAAAGTGGAAAAAGGAGAGACCAGGAACTTTTATGTGTCAGTGAGAAAGGATGAGAGTTTTAGAAACTGTGTGTGGAGCTTGAGCCAAAAAAAGGGTTTAAAGTTTTGAAGATCAAGCTTCTGTTCCTAAGCATGAAAAAAATAAAGAGCTAATTGAGCAATAAAACGTGCTTATTGGAGTTGGCTGGGGTGTGATCAGTTGTAAAAGCTTACAAACAAAAGGATGAGGTTTTTTCCTCTGTGGAGAAAAGAAATGAAGGAATGTAAAATAGGCATTGTAATACAATCACAAGCATTTGAAATGCACATATGTATAATGTCCTCTTCTGTACCCTTTACCTTCCTTCTGACTTTTGAGCTCATAAAATTTGTCCACAAATGTGGTAAAGAAGGGAGGAAAACTTCAGCACTTGGAACAAGCAGGAACTTCACTGTCACTTCTGTGTGTCGGTGTTGCTTTGGGTATTTTAAATCAGTGGAGTCTTGTTCCTGAAATGCTGTTGTGTCAGGCAGGAGATTTTGTCTGGTGGCATTCTTATAGCTGAGGATAACATCTAGAGTTATAGAGTTCATAGCACTCCCCATCCCTTACAGTTCATATTGCTGTAAAACCTGATCATGGATATTGCTGTGTTGTGCAACCCATGCTGTACTTTGCTAGCCACTGCACGGGTGGAAGGGAAAAAAAAAAAAAAAACAGATTCCAGAAAACTGAAAAGAAAATCTAAATAAACGGATGTAATCAATGGATGTGTTTTGAACTGTTTTCAAATAACAGATATGATTGGTAACACTAACCACTTTTCTCAGCAGTAAGTAGTTGTAGAACTAGATTTTAAAAGATTGAAGTAAATCAAATTGCTCCACTGCCACAAATATCCTGCTCTGTTCCTGTAAGAGAACATAAACCAACAACTAATAATAATAATAAAAAAGTTTTGTTAACTGTTGGAAGAATTATTTCTATCAGCGTTTCCCAGTAAAATTGAAGTGATTTAATTCACAACCTTTCTTTCAAAAAAGGCGTTTTTTCAGGCTGTTGGAAGTTGGCCACTATGTGTGTCTGTAACACATTAGGCACTGTTTTTCAAAACACCTTGTGGACTGCTAATTGGGGTTTGCATAATACCGCAAAATTGCAGGCATTCCTTTGAAATAAGTAGGAATGCAAACTGCTTTTCTGGGGTAAAAGAAAAAGGAATATTTTATTTTTAACAAAAAGCCCTAACAAAAATCCTTTGTTTGAATATGTCATAATAATTGTTTGTTTTTGTTTCCTGAAGAAATTAGAATCGTTTGAGGAAAACTTTCTAAGCAATTTTGAGTTACACAAGTTCAAGGGGGCCTTGTACATACAGTACTACTGTTCAGGCCAAGAGGTAAACAATTATGAAATGCTTTTGAAATGTGGGATTGGTGAGGCTTTTCAAGGTTAAGTATTTTGTCGCTGAACATAACAGTAAGTTGTTGAGAGCAGGCGTGAGTGGTACATATTTATGCACAGACATGCAGATTGAAAAGTTATGAAATTTAATAGCTCAGAGTCCAGATTCCTAATTATAACACTCTGTTGTAAATCTGACTTACCCTGTAGGGACTGGAGCAGGATGAACTTATTATTTATCTAATTTTATATTAGAGCAATTCATTTGCTTGGTCAAAATTCAGACTTAGTCTGCTGTTCAGCTGGTGAGTTCATGGGGCTCTCAGGTATGTCCCTCTTTCTGATTTAGGGCTGTGCTGGGTTTGGGCATGAAGGTGGTTTTAGGGTAGAAAGGGATCAAACCTTGACTGGCAGAGAAAAGCATTAGGCTGCATTCTCTACTTCTGTCCCTTCTAACCATTGGATCGCTCTCCACCATGAATCCTTTTAATGGCTTTGAATTTTCAAAATGTAAGCCCAAGCAAGCTGATTTTGGTTGTTTACTAAGTGTCAAGCAACTCAATGTGACGGGACAGCAGTAGCAATTCATAAGTAGAAGAAAACCAGCATTAGAACATTGCTGGAGAGGAGAGGAATGAGCTTGAGAAACGCCTGCTGCTAAAGTTGTGCCCAAAAGGCTGCTCGCTCTCTCTGGGCTCTGCTCTGAGCCCACCTATTAAGCCAGATGAAGTCTTTACAGTAGTTTATTTCCTTTCGTTTCCTCTCATCTTCACCTTCCTCCTTCGAACTTGGCACTGTTCAAAGCCTCCAGTGTCTCCTTTGAGTTTTTTGCAAGCCACATCAGTGATGTCACTTGCTGATTGCATGAGAGAGCGATTCCTATCCAATTAACTCTTCTTTCTTTCCTGAAATTCTGAAAATGCATTTGTACATCTCATCGTGCTTTGGGTGATGTACTCAGCCTGAAACCCTGAGCATTTATTTCCAAATCTGTTTCACTTCACTGTACAATTTTGTGTTAAATTAAAGAAAGGGAAGCTGGCAGGCAAGCAGATGTGCTGGATACTAACAGATTTGGAACTTAAAACTGTATTGACCAACAAGAACAGTCTCTTGTGGTCAGAAGTGTGGTACAGCAAATAATGCTAAAGTTTGGAGAACAGAGGGGTGTAGAGGAAAGGAGAATTTTTTTGTTTTGAGTGTCAGGTTTGACAGTACTTTGGTTTTATCTAATAATACCTGATGCTTGTATCTAAGCTGTGGTATTTCAGACTTTTGTAAAGAAGGCTTTAAATGAAAAGTACACATCCTTCAAGTTAATCAATTACACCAAAATAAGGAGTGAAAATTACCTTTTGTTATATCTGGAGCACAGGAGGAGGCGGCAAGGACAGATTAGGAGGGTTTTGTTCAGCAGTGTCTGTGTATGAAATAAACAACTTTTGACAGGAAGATTGCAAAAAATGGAATCAGGGAGGGAATCTGTTGCTAAATGGTAAGAGTGAGTTTCTTTTATTTACCCACCACTTTCCTTCCGCTTAAACGGAGACACATTCCAAATTCTCAGAGACTTTAATCATCTATGAGCTCTTGAAAATTTTTCACCTGCACAATAAACGTGTTTTATTTAGCTCGAATATGAAGGATGCAGATGATAAATGTGATGAATATCAAAACCTCCCCTGCCCTCCTGCAGGATACCATAGGCTACACTTCACCACTGGTGCTGTGCTGCAGGGTTCATGCACAAAGGAGGCTGGCAGCACTAAGCAGATAGCACAAAGAGTGTTCAACGCTGTACTTTTTTAACTTTATACATCTCCATTGACAAGGGAGAAAGGTGAACAAAGGAAATGCAGGATTCCAGAAGTGGCTGAGAGAAAAAATTCCGTCTTCTAATGTGAGGTTTTGTCACTGAGCCCCTGAACTTGAGGAAAAAAAAAAAGAAAATTGAGTGTTCACAGATATCTACTAAGCGTAGCATTTGCTTTAGATTAAAAACAGAAGCAAGAAGAGTAAAAAACATCTCTCCAGAAGAGCACAGCATGCACCTATCTCTGCAGCAGTGATGAGAAACTAATGATCCTCTCCACAGAGAGGTCAAATTCTTGTAAAGATGTGAATCACAGAAAATATTCATGTAAGGACTGAAGCTTTCTTTTCTTACAATTCTGTCTTATTTTTTCTCATCCCAATATGACAATATTAAGAAGGAAATATGCAATAAAAATACTCAGGGGGTAAAGTACTTTTATTCATTCACTTATTCTTTCCATAGAAATGTATCTGCTCAGAATCACAAATAGCACAGATGCTAATGGTTGTAATAAGCTAGAGATATTATGCCAGTATTATGCCAAGCATGTCAGCACTTTTAAAAAACTGTCATTTCTATTGATTATGTTAGAATGTCAGAAAAAAATCTAGGAAAGTAGAGAAATGTAATTGTTTGCTATCCACACAGATGCCTTTGCAAAATGTATATTACAATGCAGTTTCCTGTTGCAGATCCACCCATGGTTCAAAAATACTCTAATTTCATGTTTCTTATTTTAAACTCAGTTCTTAGAAATTGCAAGGGGAACCCCAATAAACAGATGAACCACACACTGAGAACAGTCTTCTGAGACCTAGAAAAAAGTTTTGTTTACTGTTTGTTTTTTCTTCTAGTGTTTTACTTATTTTCCCGATCATTTCTGGGTTTGGCCCACAACGTATGCTTACATGAAAACCTGCAAAGTCCTCTGAAGGCTGTTGATCATGCAAGGCCTGTTTTTGCGGTCCCTGACTGGATTTGGATGAAAAAAAGTGGTCTGCTTTAGCAATCTAGCTTACATACATGAAGTAGTCACAGCCATAGATGTTAATTTGTGTGCTTTCAGCAAAGTATTTTAAACTAATTTTACTGCTGACCCAAAGGTTGTAAGCTTGTTTAATCCATTAGAGTTCATTAAAGTTCTTTATCTTAAAAACAGTGGAAGCTGAGCAAAAATGCTGTGAGGTGGAGTATTCTCTCACTATTTCCAGTCTGGCCAACTTGTGATTTACTTTTCTTTGTGACTCTTTACTGAGACCAACAATGCTGTCTTTCCATTAAGCTACACCACCTAAAGGCAAGAAATTAAATCAAACCCAAATCTCCACCAATGACAGCTACTCATGCTAGCACTATTTCAGTTACATGAGCAGAACTTCATAGTTGTAAATGAAAACATGCTGAACGCTATCTAGCCATCATAGCATTCTTCAGTTAGCTGTGTTACGCTAACTCAAATCACCCTCTTTTCACCCCCAAGTGCATTTTGACGATCCTTTTTTCATTCCCCTATTGCTGAAAATTCTGTTTCTCACGTTGCATGTGGCTACCGTGCAGGCATTGTGAAGCATGAGTATTAGAAAACTCACAGGACTTTACCTTTACGTTGTGGGGCTGAATTTGGAAAGACTACAAGAGCCTTTAAATTAGTAGTATTCATTAGTTTCAGACAGCAATGATTTATAGGTTTAGGCTAGCTGGCAAAGGATGTTTTCCTGTTTTGTAATGGATTTGTATAGCGTGAAAGCGTCTCACTAACTGCTATTCAAGAATGTATGAGACTGTAGTTAATGAATTGTGGTGAGCTCTAAGCTAATAAATATTCAGATACGAGCATCATACTATGTAGTTCAATGAATTTGACCACAATTACAATTATTGTGGTCATGACCAGTTTCTGCATTTTGACTTCAAAAAGGATAGTGTGGTTGGGTATGCCAGTGGAAATCTAGTCAACTGTGTATTTCTCTGGGATACACCAACTGTTGTGGCTTTGACTATAACAAGAGCCTAGGCATGTAGCACACATGCAAATGCCTGCATTTAAATATTTAAAGTAGCTGAAGTTTCTCTCAGCCTCTATGTTCTGCTATGATGCAATGAGGTCACATCTGATCATCTGATCTAGAGGTAGCTCAAGGTTTCTTGATAGAAAAGGCAAAACTGGATTTTGCACTTCAGGAACAAAGATGCAGGAATTTGTGTTTTGTTCTTCCCTTTGATGGCAGCAGAGCCATACTGGTAAAAGAAATTCAGGACAAACAAAGCTGAGAAAGGCTCGTTGGAGTCGCCATCCCACACATAGGGGTACAAGCTCTGAGAGAAGCAGATGGGTACATGGAAAAATGGGTTGGAAGAGCACAATGGGATATAGGGGCTGTGAATGAGCTCCATCCCTTTAACTACCCTTCTCAGAGATCTCATTGGGAGGCCGGGGTGGTTGTCTTGTGGCTTTCATCCTGGTGGCAGTGCAGGCCATGGGTGAGACGAGCAAGAGGAACTTACATCTTAGCTCCTAAGTCTGCCCTCTTCCCAAGGCTGCCTCCATTCCATGTGTAGCCAGAGTAGGAGCACCCACGAATTCTCACATACCCAGTGATGCCTGGCCCTCAGCCTGTGTTCACAGGATTTGGAGATTTGCTTTGTGGCCAATGCTCTTAGCTCTTCATTTGTGGAACTGTCCTTACTTTAGTGCGATGTTAAGTAGTAAGAATAGGGAAAGATAAAAAAAAAAAAAANAAAAAAAAAAAAAAAAAGAAGTTTCTTCTTAACTGAGTGATGTCTGTCAATTAACTTCTTACAAAGTAAAGGTTAGCATTTAAAGCATGCTTTTGCTGTCTTTCCTAAATATTTAATGTGTGTAAAGTAGACCATGATTTTGGACTGTTTCCTGATTTTGGGTAAATGTTATTCTCATTCCATGTGCTAATGCATTAAGGAAACATCTCTGCTGTGTTGCTGTAATGAATTACAGCTTAAAACAGTTCTAGCCTTCTGCTTTTCTCAATAGTATCACAATATTTTTTCCACTTACTTAGGGACATACTTAATGTTTCACGTAGTCGAAAGCCTCCAAAAACTGTTTAATTTTTGTTTGAAAAATTGCTACTTGGCAATTTTTTTCTTTCAAGTAGGATGTTCTGTTCCTGTTGGGTTGTTATGGACAGCACGGAGCCATCAGGAGTGAATTGCTGCGTTCAGTCACAGTGTGACCAGTGGTTATTGCAGCTGATCCCTTTTAGCTCCCTTTGCGCAGCTCTGTCCTGATCTGCAGTGGGATCCTTGGAAATAACAGAGAGGTTCATCCTTTGGGTCTGCAGAGCCCTCAAAACTGCCGGCTAATCTCTCTGAGAAGTTCACCCAATACAGTAAACGGTAACAGTTGTTTCATGACATGGAGACTTGGCTACAGAGACATGAATGCAAACCAACTTATTTTTAATTACTTTTAAAAGGAAAGCAGATTTCTTCCGTAGTGATAATCAATGGGACTTAGTTTTGAAGGCAAGATGGATTATTCAAAATGAAACTAAATTTGCCCAGGGCAGTTTTCCTATGGATTTTTCTACTTTGTAAGTTCACTTATGTTTTCATTAGTAGTTCTTGAATAATCTTCACTAAGTGTGAACTAAAGATTCACCCATACTAAAAAAAATCAGCCAAGGTCTACATTTGCTTTGGGAACAACTTTAAAAGCGATAGTTCAGTTGTGTTAGCCAATGCATTCTTCTTGCCTTATATTATTTTCCAAAGTGTTATGTTTCAATATCTAAATGGCAATATAAAGTACCTCAGAATTTCTTTCAGAATCTTAATCTTCCTGGTTAGAGGTCAATACTATCTCTGACTCCACTTGTCAGTGGGAAATGCAGGACCTAGGCTGGATCTCTTGGATCTGGGAAGACTCTTAACAAATCTCTTGCAGGCACCATAATCAAGCTGCATCGGTCGCACCCACTGAGGCTGTCTCGGCAGCTTGGGTTCTTGTACTCACCAAGATCAGGGCTATGCCATATAATCTAGAAGAGCTAATTTAATGACAGGATGCTTATTCTATGTTTTTTTGTTTGTTTGTTTGGTTTTTTTTTTTTTTTTGGTGCAGCACCTCACAAGGGTGTGTACAGCCAGGATGTTTTAGCTCCAGAGTCTGCTTCTTCTCTAGGCTAGCAGCTGGAAATTGGAGGCACCTCATGGCCTATTCTCTTTCTGGCAGTTTTCAAGCCTGCAGAACTTAAAGCCAGTTTTGGTATGTAATCCTCAGAAGTGCATTTTCGGAAAATTGTCTGGATTGTTTTGAGAGGCACTGCAGCTGCATGAATTAAAAACATCGCATTACTGACTTTCAAAGTGGAGTGGCAGACTGTTCCACTCTGTCCTGGTGCCATTCTCATATATGAAAACCAAATTCTTCATTCCTCACGATGTTTCTTTGGGTGCAAAAAGAAAGTCTTCATAGCTAGAACTGATTAATGTCAGTTCTGTAATGACAAGATATTTTGAAATTACTGTCTCGTGTCCTTTAGGTGTTTTTTCTGTTTAGCAGTCTCCTCTGTTAGAACATGTTTACAGTAGGTATGCTTTTAAACTAGAATTTCTAAAAGGATTCAAAGAAAGAAAACAGGGAAATTGCCTTGACATTCAGTGACAGCTGTAATATCATGCAAACCATTACTAATGGAGAACAATTATGAAGTGCTCAGAGACGACTGTAATAGATTTTTCACACAAAGGAGGAAGGATGTTGGACCTGCTGTAGGACTGTGAAGAAGTAATTACATGTCTTTTGTACCTAACAAATGAGATATTTTTAAAGATGTCACACTAGCCATGACACACTGAAGAACGTCATGTTCTAGGCAGTGGGGTGTTTTGTTTGTATTTACATCTTTCAGAGCAGCCATCTGTACTGCAGCATTTGCGTGCCTGCTGCACATTTTGGGCGTGACTCTGTGTTACCATTTTTGTTTTGCACAGTTGTTTTGTAGCCCGTTCTTGGGTCCATGGCAGCCATTTAGAATCTATACTGGCTGTTGTCTTGCCTCAGCCAATGTGCGAGTTCTTTTTCAGAGTGATTCCTATTCTACTTGGCAATGTGACCTCCTTGGGACGAGTACCGCCTATAAAGACTTCCTGTTCCTAAAGTGAAATTCATGCTGAGTTCTGAGAAGTTTTCATGAAATTTATTAATTTGAGATTTAAAACTAGTGAGACATAATTATCCATATCGTATGAAGATGGAATAGATGTTCTTTGAATGTTCTCTTGCTTCAAGGACGTGACGCTGCTTGCTTCTGGCTATTCTGTTAATTTTCATCTGATTTCAGAACTCTGTATCAGCACTTCCCTTAGTTATGAGTGGTTTTTGGTTAATGCCATTTGTCTCCTGCTTCTGTCCTGCAGATTATGAAAAATTCCTGTAGAGCAGTGTGCATTGACCTGAAAGATAGAAGGCTTCAATTGCACCTGCAATCAGACTCACCTACTGCATCCAAGTGGAAAAAGAAGGTGGGGGAAAGAAAGGATGTAGCTACTCCGCCCTTAGGCTGCATTAGGAGAATTCTAAAACTTAAGTCCAGCTCTGCACCTTGCTCAGTATGTCATAGTGTCATTTAGTGTATTTTGGAGCATCATTTGGTGACATAAGTATAAATACAGGACCCACTTTGATTTCAACATCAATTTACTTAAAACAAATCACATTAGGGGAGCTTGGTGGTTTTCCTTTGTTTGTCTGCTGCAAGCCTCTTTTCATTTACCTCCCTATTGTACGGATGACAGGTGCTGAACACCATCCTGTTCAACTTTGTCTTGAAGTGTAGAAGTCTCTTGGAGACTGAAACATCTTAGCTTAAGTCAAACCTTTTAATTGATAATTGGTAAAAGATTAGTGATGTTTGATTTGTAGGAGTTTGAACCTGATTAAAAACCTGAGATTCTCAGAGGTCAGTTTCAGTTCCCGCATCAGTTTCCCATCTGTGAAATGGATTTTATATTTAACAGCTACAGGAGAATGAACTGAGCCCAGACTGCATTCATGCCTTGCTTGGATTGACTGGAAGAGAAGGGTGTTTCTTCCTGTATTTTGAACTGGACAAAATCCACCTGACCGTTTGTAGAAGGCTTTGTGGAAACCATCCCTTAGCAATGCTAGCTGAAAAAGTTGTTTTGTAGCCTTGCATATTTTGTAATCTTATTCACTAGTCACATAAGAAATGTTCATGTTTATTGGAGACACAACAGGGTCAGGGCCTATGTGTTTTCTTTTAGTTTATCCCCAAACATCTGTTTTCCCAGTGAATAAAAATTATAAACAGGAGAGTGAGAGGATGGCTTGTTTTCCTGATTTCAATCTTTTTGTCAAAGTTGTTCCTCTCAGAACCACACTGTAAAAAAAACTTTAGAAAGGGGGCATGTTCCTGAAATATTTGCAGTCTAAATCTTTCTTTCCCTTGATAATAAATATACATTGAAACCACCTTGACTAGTTCAATTCACTGCTGTGGGAGACAGCACATCTCAAAAATCTTTAAAATGTGTATATACCTATCTGTATTTCATTTTCTTTGTGTTTTGCTTTTGTTCCTGTTGGAGGGTTGTTCAGGCACCTGGCTGCTCTAATGCTACTCCAGCCTGATTTAATTCATGGCCAATTTAAGCCTCTTGTTGCTCTGCCAGTATATAGCCTTGGAAAAAGTCCTGGATCATTGTCATATATTAATAATTTGTCATTAGGATAAGCAATGTGTGTGATCTAACCTGTGTTTAAAATAATAAATAAAAACAAGGACAAAGTACTTGGGTATTACTCCTGGGCAGAAGCTTGAAGTAAACGCTTCTAGCAGCAATGTTTATGTAATTGATTCTCATTGCTGTGCTGATGCTGAGTGGTAACTGGGGAACTGACGTGGCTGACAGAACCAAATTTGTGCTGGACTGCTTTCATTTCTTCTCAAATTATTCAGTTTTCATCATGGCTGCCACACACTCATTTGCAGCAGTAAAATATGGAAGGCATTTCAGGGGCAATAACTTTGGATAATATAGAGAAGCATGGAGATGACCTAGGCAAGCTAAGTAAGATACGTTTTAATTCAGTACTTTCCTTTCCAGATACCGCCTTGAATTGTGTTGACCTATGATAGTATGAAAGTATGATTGTCTTTATTGGTTTTGCAATTGGGTAGCTCACATGTATTTTCTGTTTTAGGGTTTTAAAGCATGTGTTTTTAACTGAGGAGGGGAGGAAAAGATCATGTGTACTCTGAAGCAATCACATACTAAAAAACACTCAATGAATGGGAAACTCCGTAGATCAAAACATGGTGTAACGTCTTATGATGGCATGTTGTCTGAAAGATGTCAAATGCCCAAGTAGAAGCTGAGAATTTTTCAGAGAATTAAAAATTACTGTTGTAAAACTGCCAAGCTGAATAGCTCCAGTTATAGTATTGCTTTGGTATTATGCAACTGAGACAAGGGAGTAGAAGCAGGAACTTTTCCCGCTAGATTTGAATTATTTCTGCAAACATATATAGTGGATTTCATTAGTTGTGTTGATTAGGAAAACTGTTTATCAAAACTGTGTTCCACTGGTGACTAGCTGCTGCGTAGATACTTTTGGGTGAGAAATATCTGGCAAAAAAGATTTACGCATCCTATATAACACAAGTTTGTATCTGCTTCAGCAGTTTAAGGAACGTATGCAAGAGACTGTGGGAAAGCCATTACAAAATCAAAATATAAATAAAATCCAAACAATTAGTGAGCAACAGGGGCTTAGATTTGGAATGCCACCACCCACCCACCTGCACTTTGCTGAAGGCCTAACACATTGTGGAGCCAAAAAAAAGAGTTCATTGGCTCTGAGAACATGAGGCAAAACTGTGGTGTGAAATATGTCCCCAAAACTAGCAATTACACAACTTCAAGTGAGGTCTTGTAGATGAGAAGATAGGGTTTTAATAACAACCATATTCTCGTCAGGAATTTGGCAGCGTGAACAGTTTAACAGCTCTGAACAGAGGTTAGCACTTAAGCAAGATTTCTTACAGGATTTCTGGCCTGTTCCATTCCTGATGCAGCTGTATCGATATTACATTGGCATTTTTCAGTACTGTCTGAACCCACAGTATACAGGATGTATCAATGAACAAAAAATGAACAGCTTGGGAGGAGAACTGCATTGACTTCTTTCGATGCAGAGAAAAATGGGTCAGATGGTACCTGGCTTTCACCAGGTCTGCAACCTGCAGACCTGCCTGTACTGCAGGGAGGGAGGAGTGTTTGGAAAGCAGTTTTGCTGAACGAAATTCAGGGGGAGAACTTTAACTTACAGCAGATGAAGTCTGTAGAGTTCAAGATGTTGTTTGAATTCCCGCCAAAGCAAAGAAAAAAAATAAATTGGCTTTGCTAGCAGAGCTAGGCTTGATTGGTTAGTCTTAGAAATGAACTCTCAAAATCTTCAGTGGAAATGAGATTTCGTGGGAGTAGTATGAACGATTACTAGGGTCAGTGACCTGGAGTATGAGGATAAACCCCTGCATTAGGAGCAGAACTTTCAATGGGGGACATACAGATCCATGAGGGAAAATAACAGAATTCTCCCACAGTGCTGAGGGAGAGCTTGTTAAACAAGACATCGTCTCCTTTCCAGGAGAAACAGCTCTAGTGGTGAGGAATTGCACAGAGCTGCCTGCAACTCTGCCAACCTCTGCTCTCAAGCCCAGAGTCATGGCATTGAGTTAAAATCCCCAGAACCATACAAGTGAAAGAGCCCTCCAGAGGTCTGCGCTCCAACCACCCACTCAGAGCAAGTTCACCTCTGAGCTCAGGCCAGATCGCTCAGGGCTTTACCCAGTCCAGTCTTAGAAACCCCCAAGAGTGAAGACAGCACACTCTCAGTGTGCCATCAATTCAAGAAAATTCTTGAGAATTCTTGAAAATTCTTGAGAGCTAGGCTTCCAATTTGCATGGGAAGACGTAAGAGTGTTTCAGGTAGTGTCCCAGGCAACTAGTAAAAAGTAGTCTGAACAAAAGTAGTCTGAACAAAACAAATCAAAGAAAAATAGCTGGAAAAATATTATTGTCTGTTTTAAAGCAACAGATCTGTCATACAGGCTATAGTAAGGACAAAAGAATAATATTGAATTACAAGATTATTGTTAACCTTTTCAAAGCATAAAAATTCTGGAAAGAAGAATAGCAGAAACTTGGTGGCCTGGATTTGAAAGGTAGTACTATTTGAAATAACAAATAAAAGAAAAAGTGGTTGGAAATTGAATTGTAAAGCCAACAATAAAGGGAATTATGTATTATGAAGCATGAGATGGGGAAAGCCTGAAATACAGCTCTGAGCAACTGATCTTTCCTCCTCTGGTAGCAGTCTCTGGCAGCTACAGTGCAATACTTGTCTCCCAGAGTAGTTGCCCAAAACTGTCTGAGAAAGAGACCTCTGCTTGGGTGAGGAGAGGCTAAACATCCCACTGTCACCAAACTAGGGTGGCTTTCCACATGTTGGGGAAAGAGGGGAAAAAAAGAAAACAGAAAAGGCACCTGAGTTGGTGGGGTGTACAACCAAACGGGCAACAAAGTGGGGAGCTGAATGAAACTCCCTTGCTGTGGTACATTTCAAGGTAGGTTACTTGGTGGTCTCTTAACAGAGAAAATGCCACTGAGCAGATAGAGTGGCTATTGAAATATGTTGTTTTTAGGAAAGCGTGGCTTTGGAGGTAACTTGCTAGCTCATTCTGCTGTGTATAAAGCTTTTTAGGCTTTTGAATTAGGGGATGGAACATCTTTAAGCTTCTAGTTAACATGGCAGGAGCCTCTGTGGTGTCTACAGCTACAGCAGGGGAACATCTGCCTGCAGCAATTAGGCAGGAGCTTCCAAACTAAAGGGCCGCTTTCAGATGGGGTGAGTAGCTTGCCAGGCAAATGATGCAGGGCTGTTTGTACAAACCCACTTTTCCTCTTAAAAGTAATAGAATAGCAAACACACACCCTTGACAGTCTTTGGGTGTAGAATTAATTGTGATAAATCTGAAATATTAAGTGCCTGCTATTTTGGAAAAATTACACTGGGAAGGGAAATCCCCTCAAATTCATTGAGTAGGGTAAGAATTCATATCAATTTGATAGAAAAAAAATGCAAGGTCTCTTTAAAAGTTTATTGTATTATATAAAATAATAAAAGCCTTTGAAGAATGCTTTCTTGGGTATGCAGAATAGTTTTCATTAAAATGAATATAATTCTACCACTAGAACTATTGATTACTTTCATTAAGATTAGAGAAGTACGATTGTAAACAAATTCTTCTTAAAATCTATCATATGTGTAAACCTATTTTACACATTCGAGAAATCTATTGCCCTGCAAGGAGCAGGATATGAATTAGTGGCTTATCCTTCAGTGGAAGGCTCAGGGCAACCTGTCTCTTCCTTCGTGTTGCTCCAAGGCCACCACCCCAGACCAACACACTTGCATCTTCAGGAGCCTCAGTGATGATGTCAGTTTCTGAGATAGGAAAATGCAGTCACTGAGAAGGTCAAGCAATGGGAAGGCCTAGATCACCTCTAGACCTCAATTCCACTTTCCACGGAGGTTGAAAATTTCTTCCCCTTTTATATCCAAATGGAAAGTCAGTTCAGGAAAGTGAGATGTATCTTTCCAGGTGAAAAGCAGGACAGTCTGTTCAGCACAAGGACTGAATCCCTTTGTTCTGCACCCATACTTGATATCTGAGCTCCAGGAAAAAACATTTGCTGGGCTCAATTTCATAAAAACAGAATAGGAACTTCTTATACTGAAACAACAAACACGAAGTGTGAGCTCACAGCTGCAGTATGCTTGCCATACAAATAAACCGGTGCTAGAAGTGATTTAGTTTTCTGTAACAATTACTTTGTGTTCTGATGGATCCTGTTGCATTCTGGAGAGACACTTGCTCAGCCATGAGGTTTTGGAGAGATTAGTTTAAGGTGAATTGGAATATACGTCCTTCGTCAGGATTTCAGGCCCACTCCTGCCCGTCGGCAGAATTCTGATAAACATTCTTCTCCATGTAATTGACGTAGGATCTGTGTTTGAGTATGTTGAGTACACTGGATCACTTGTGTGGAGACTAAGAGAATATAGCAATATACACCTTGTATTAGAACCTGTTCCAAAACATTAGCCAGTAAACAACTATAGACATTCTTCACTAATGTGATAATAATGAGCTGATTCTTACCAGTCACTATGGACTTCCTCATCGCTGTGGAACCAAATTGAAATTTAACTTTTTTTGAAATTCTTAAGCTTTTAGGTCGCCACGTCACAAGTTTGGTGAGGCCTAGCCAAACACTTGGGATAGAAGGCTCTTGTGGGGTTTCTAGCAAAGAGTTTCTGAATTGCTTTTCTGTAGTAAATTCAAAATATATTTTGCAGGACCTTTGCCTTATATGTCATTTGTAAGTGGAGTCTCACCAATTGAAATTATTTTTCATGCAGTTCTTGAATTTTCTCTGGTAACTGTTAGCTGCTGAATATGCTATTAAGGTAGAGTCTAGGAAAAGCACAAATGCATTCTGAATGTCACTTTAAGACATATTCTGTGTTTACTCAACCTGATCTGCTTTGAAGAAAAAGACAATAATCTTACTGCTTTTTTTGTGCTGTCTTGCAATTCCCAGAATGATAATACAAAAAAAAAAAAAAAAAGATAAAATCTCTGCTTAGTATGAATTGCACAAGAGTATGAGGAGTCAAGAAATTCTTTTTATGCCTTCACACACACATGCCAAAAAAGTCTTTGCCAGAGTTGTTCTCTATTGGAATTTGCAGAGGTTTGTGAAAAGCAAATACTGAAGCACTTTAGTGATCTTTCTCCTTTAAAATACTATACGAGGAGGAGCCTGGGGAGTTGGATTGCTCAGAAAAGGATCTGCTCAACAAATATCTAAAACAGAGCTCTTGGGTTGTTACATTGTAATTTAAAGGTAAATTCTGAGACAAAACAAAATTGAATTATATTTTGTGCAGCTTATTGTTCCTTTGGGATTTATAAAAACATCCCTGTGTTTTTTGCCTCCATTGAAAAAAGTCTGTTTGTTGTATTAGAAGTTTCAGATTGCAGTTTCCTCTTTCTGAAAGACTTCAGCGATTACTTGAATTCCCTAAGAATGTGTTAAACCGTAGGAGACAAAAGCCTCAGCTTCTGTTCTCAGTCCTGGTTGTGGAGAAAGGCAGTGCTGCAGTGTAAGCTGCCAGCAGAAGGGCCTGGCATTTCTGATGTGCAATGGTTAGGGCAGGACAGGTTGTCCTTCCTCCAGGACACCTTGCCTTCCCTCCCCAAGGCTGGTGGTTGGTGCAGGTCCCTGCTGTGGTACTGCCATTCATTACTTCAATGTCAGGTGTGTATAGTTATTGGATGAGGGAATGGGCTTAGCCAAGCCACATCGGAGCTGGCCACTCATGGCCTAGCAGCCCAGCTGTAGCTCAGCTATTCCAGCCCAAGGGAAGCGCGAAACAAGGTCTTTGCCTATGCCAAGCACCTATTTAGATTTGTTTATCAACACTTTTCTAATTACAGAGATATGTAGCTAATTATTTTTCTTTAAGCTGTCTTCTGATTACCTCTCTTAGAAATGCACAATGGGTAAAGAAGGTAAAGGGCTATTTAATTTTCCTTTAGACAGTAAATATTTAATGCAACTGAACCATAACAGTGAAGGGGATGCAGAGAGTAGGTTAATATTTGAATAACTTGAGACTGATCCAGAGCTTTCTCTTGTGCCACCCCAGAAGCTTTTCTAAGGTTTTAAAAGTTGGATGCTCATGTACATAGGGCTGATATACATGACCATCACCTTAAAGTGATCCCTTTAAGGCTAATGGTTGTTTTCCAACTCTGATAAATGCAAGCTGCCTTGGAGGAACAAGGCTTTAAGAAATACAAGAGAAGGCTTCCATGTAATGTCCTGGCCGCAGAACATTTTTCTTAAGTTCCCCAAGCTACAGAATACTTCAGTATTGCAAATGTCTGAATAGCTTTAATGACCTGCTATTGTTTTTGAAAGATGGCCTTCTAATTTTTTTATTTTAAAATTTTGAAAAACTTACTCTGTTTGTTGAAACACTTAGTGGTTTGGTTTTTTAAATTGAAAATGCAATTTTTTTTATATTATAATTTGTGGTATTGAAGTATTAATAATGTTTTTTTCTTTTATCAATCAGTATGGTTCAAATGTATTCTCTTCACATTCACATGGATACACTTATATAAGTATATGTAGGTTTGTATATACACATGTATACTTCGTGTCCCATTTTGTACTGGAATACACAGAACAATAGAGTGAAAGCATTACTTTTAGTTTCTCCAAGTGAAAAAAAAAAAAAAAAAAGCTGGTGTCTGGTATCCTAATCTCATTAACAGAGTGTTAGAAACAGCTTGTGGTAACTGATCTGAACTTTTCCTTTCTTAGCAAATCACTTCAAGGTTATCCACGTTAGAAGTGGAAATGTTTGCAAGAGAGGATATTTGCTAAATTCTAGCCAGGCTAGGGATCTGGTGGTTTGGTTTTGGTTTTGTTTTGAAGATGTGATTAATAGTAAACATAATATACATGTTTTAAAAATGCAGTGTAAAAAAACAGGGGGAAGCATTTTCCAAGCTGTACAACAGTCAATCCCTGCTTCCGTTTCATGCAGCTTTATTCCTGTGTCAAGCATCAAAATGAAAAAGCTTCTACTCCGAATGTTTATATTATCTACATTTGTCATTTTTGTTTCCTAAACAGAAAAAACATTCTTATAAGAAAAGACTTCTTTACCAACATAATATTTTTGGATGAAAGAATATTACGTGATAAAAGGGATAAAATGTGGGCTAGCTCAGGAAATACTTGTCCTGAATAAGCAAATAATGCAGGGGTACCTGTGCTTATTTTGGACAAAGTTCCCTTGCCTTGTTGTTCAATAATTCACTGAGTTATGGAGTTACTTGCATGTTCCACAGAGAAACAAAACCAGATTCAAACCAAAATGAAAGAAGGTTTGCAGCTGTTGGCGCAGATTCTGGTTTTGAAGACAAAAAAGAATTCATTGCAAATTATGATGGACAAGCGAACGGCATTTGTTCCTACAGCCTCACGTGTAGGGTAAAACTCTCAATTACAGCAAAGCTTCAGGCTCTGAGCAGTTTTCTCCTGTGAGATTTTACAGACACCTTCTTGTGCTGCTGAGCCAGCACAGTCCTGCTTTCCCCATCTTGCCCATTCCCTGTCTCCAGCCATGGAGGCTCCTGGGGCAGCCCCATCAGCAAGGCTGTGTGGCCACTGCTGATGGGCATCCTGGTGCAAAGCCACAAGGTGCTCCAGCCTCAGGAGATTGCAGTGAGTAACGGGAGGCTGAGCTAGCACCAAGTCAAAGAGAAGGGGAGGAAGGCAATGGGTCACGCCAGAGAGAGCAATATATACATATATTTATGTATAGTGCAGAGGGGAGATGGGAAAGAGGAGCCGAAGAACGTGCTGCGACTAATGATTTAGGATGATCCTGTGGTTAATGCACGAGATTGAGACATTTAGTTTAGTGTGTCTCGCTTAATTATCTCTAAAGTTGAAGTGTTGTGCAAGCACCATCCGATCTTCAGACAGAAGTGTTAAATACAGGGAGATTGGCTGAATCAACAGCAACTGAATCTCCGCTGGTGTCCAGAGGATTGGCAGCCAAGCAATTCTTGTACAAAATGAAAAGGGACTAAATCCCAAATCCCTGCTCAATTCTTCCACAGGCAGAGCTGCCATTGTGTAAAAACAGTTAACAGACTTTTAGATTTGCCTGATGTTAAGCATTATAGGAGTAGGCAATGTGTTGTTGCAATGGTAATTGTTGTATTACTACTTGCAGTTTGAGGACATATCTTTTGTAGTTTTATCGGAGAGAGAAAGCGTAGAAATCTCATGGGCAAAACTGTGGAAAAAGGGAAATTTTCTTGCATGTTTTCTCAGAGTTGAATGTAAATTTTATTTTGATGATGTGAGCAAAAACCTCTGCCTTCATGTTTTTTGAATGCTATTTAGCTGTTGTTAGTATGGAAAGCAAAAATAATTCATATTTGTGTAATGGCAATGTAGAAGCCATGACCAGGACTGCACATCCAAGATACTATTGGACCACTGAAGCCCTGCATAGAAGAGCTCAGTGTCTACACAAGACAAACAAAACACAGAAGTGGAAAACTGTGGCATGAAAAGGAAATTATTTGTTCCATAGGAAACCAAAAAATGGGCTGAGGGCTTACAATTGTCATCCTGTGTTAAAAGTTCGACAGTGTCTCCTCTTTTTCTCTCAGAAATAAAAATGTTAATCTGAAATTATTGAACATTTTCCAAAAGCAAGATCCACGTTGGAATTATCAGCATTTTTCTATTAATATTTGTCATTATATCAAATATTATTTTACATAAGTATACCAAATATATCAAATTTTAATCATTGGCTCTGTGAGATACATGTGGGCTGTAGCATCTAACAGTTTCAGCTTGTCTATCTTATATTGCCTGAACAGAAAACAAGTATGATGCCTTGGGGTTCAAGTAACTCATCAATGCAGCCCGTAAAATGCATGTACTTGCAAACAATTGTTCATGAGGAGCTTGTAGGATAAAAAAAAAAAGATTCCATTAACAATGTACATTAAAAATAATATTATTCATTGATGAGCAATGAGAATGAAAACCAGTAAAGCAAACGTGGTGGAACATATGACTGACAATGACCTCAGTTTTCTGCAGAAAAAGAATCTATTCTTCAACTGTAAAATCATATTTTCTGGATGCAAGGACTGCAGTTGTGTTCTTATATTTAAAGCATCGTTAATACTCAAATCAGAAATCCATACAATAGAATCAGATGTAGATGCTTGAAAGCTGAGTTTTAAGTTGCAATACATAAGCAAGTGCAAAAGGGTCTTTAAAAGAGAAGCCATCTCTGGAACATTATTATAGGTAAGAAAATGATTTATAGTTTGGTTGGCTTAGGGTCTGGTTGTAACTACGAGTGAAGAAAATTGTATATTTTGGGCACTGGCAATAGAAGTATCTTGACCTAATGCACTTCAGACATAGATTTGACCTCTAGATCTTTTTGGCATTGGTTTTGGACAAAACACGAATTCCTTGTGATTTTTCATTTATGCAGAATGAAAGTCATTATATTAAACTATTTAACCTATTGTGGCGAATTTGTGTATTTAGGATAGAAAGTATACAAGTCTTAGAAGTTTGTTATTAAATGCATGTTTATTTTATTAGTTTAGAGTCTAGCAGAGTACTACAGTCCAACAAGTACAATTTAAACAATTAATAATGTGTTTTCCTTTGTGCTACAATTTATTTGGGAAAGGGATGAGAGTACTGTGACAGTAAGATATTATCTTCAAAGTTGCCATGGTAATGCAGCCTGCTTGTTGCTAAGAACATGCTGTAGCTGTTGTTATTACCTTTATTACAGCTCTTAACATTTCAAAATGTATCTTCTAGTTTTTAAGGTGTTATTTTAGATTTAATATCATATTTTAATTCATATGTGAGAAGGCCAGTAAGTTTTGCCACTTCTCAGCAAAGCGCTAGTGCAGTAGCAATGATTGTGGTAGAGGTACCTGATTCTGCCCATGTAGCTTCCATTCTGTAGCACAGAGTAATTTGCAAGCTACCTATGATTTAGGAAGGGAAATATTATCTAGATAGATTAGTGCACTATCTATATTAATATTCTCTTCCCCTGGAAAGTCAGTGATCAATGTATGGACAGAAGAGACTGAAGCCCCAACAATAATGCAGTATAAAAACTTCAAAATATAGACAGGTGGTTCTTAGCACTAGTGCTAGAAATGACAACATTCGGCTTACTCAAATGAGCCTGTCCACTGCAAGTCTGGTTTCCTGGTCCAGCAGAGTGCTCTGGGACCTCTGTTATTACTCAGACTGCTGCTGCAATTCAGAACCACAACAGCACTGAGACTCTCAAGGTGCTTTCAGTAATGTTCTGCTGCATGTGAGTGCTATGAGCTGCATGCAAGAATGGGAATTATAAATGGATCACTTAGGAAAAAGCAGAATCGCATCTCCTCCTAGCTCCCTGTTCTCCAAGGTTTTAGTTTCAGCTTTCAATAGTGCATTCAGGTTCTGGTTACAATGCAGCAGAAACAAATGTTTACCATGGTTGTCTATGCTGTCTCCTGCAAGTGTGGAGCTGTAGACATGATTTATGCCTTCTGCATTTATAACATGATAATTACACAAGTCTCTGTGCCTTCTCCCTGCATTCTTTTTTCAAGACCTGCCTGCTGCTTTTAGTTCTGTAACCTTGTTCTTTGCTACCAGGGACCGGTTACTGTCCATCTTTCCTTTTGCATACAAAGGCAATTGATTGAAGCTTCCAAAATTCTCACTGGCAAACTCCAATGTCTCAGTTTTTAATTTCTCTGAAATGAAAAGTTTGCGTATGAGTAAGCAGCCTGTGTTATTTACCCAATTTCTTAAGCTCCCTTTCTGTCTTTGTGTTCTATGGCACTTTGTGTGAACTTTTACATAAAACTTTTTTATTTGAGACTAGAAATTGGTGATAGATAAGTGATTACCACACAGTACTACCGAGAAGTCAGTTCTTTTTATAGAGAACTGCAGTCCAATTACTATTGCATAGTAAGTGTTTTTCTTTAACTGAGCTGTGGGAAAGTACTACAGGGATGAGATTACACCGTACATGTTTGAGGGTGTGCCCCCACACATTGGTAGGACCTGAAGGTGCACGTCTATTGCATTTATTACCAAACAAGTAGTATCAGTCACAGGGCTAATCACAGTTAAAAACATCCTTGCGGATAAGGAGTTTGGTGTGGTCCCAGCTGCCTGAAACCAGTCCTTACGGACAAGGTCTCCCCGCATCATGCTGTGTTCATAACTGTGGCATCTAATTTAGGAGCAGAGTGACTTAACTCACTCTGCAGTAAAAACCAAAAGCGTACAGCTCTGAAAGACAACCAGTCTCTGAAGCATTAGTCACTGGGTGGAGGCACCTATTACTCTCCCCTGACTTACACCTAAGGCTACATGAAATACATCTGACCTTAAGGCAGTAATTCACTAAGATCAGAAACAACTGAAAGCATTTCCAGTCCAATATAACATTTTGACATTTTGGAAAGATACCTTCTTTAGAATACATAGGATTGTCTGTTGTAATTCGGTTCTGGCCATTTTTTTGTTTGGATGCAGCTGCTTGCTTCTGCAGGCTCCAGGTTTACTTATGGAAGAACAAACAGATGTGGGAAGAGGACATGGATATGGGGTGCTGCCTGAGTAGCTGAGTTTCTGATGACTGCTTTTACCTGGCTCTGTATGGCAGCTTTTTCATCCTCTTGGATTTCAGTTCAAAGTCTGCATGCTGTCATAGTTTTGCCTCAAGATATTTCAGTTCAAAATCTTTTCTCTCAAGTTGCCTAGCGTGATCTGATACAATTTAAGGAAAGATTTCAAGACTGTCTGTAAAATATTTTAGTTACATTTACTATAGATATCCATTTGCCAGAGTAGACGAGCTGTTAAAGTCATCCCTGTGGATCCTAGTGTCTTCCCCTAGCTATATAACCAGGCTGAGCATCAGAACGTAAGTGATCATCTCAGGAGACTGTCAGTATTGAGGAGGGTTTTTACGAGCAGACTGACAGCTTCTGTTCTATCAGGTATCCAGACTGGCACAAGTAGCACTGATAATATTAGGAAATTAAGATACAGCAATTGTACAGACTTCAGTCAGTAAAGGAGAGCAGAAGTTACAGTTGTCTGCTACAGTCAGGCAGTGCCAGTAGTTGATGCTGAGCTGAACAACCACAATTCACTCTGAATACAGTTCTGTAGGAAAGCAGAGGATGAGTGAAATTTTTCATCTTCAGGAGTTGCTGGTCTGGAGATGCAGTTTTGAAAGTTGAAATTCAAGTAACTAGTGAAAAATAAATAATAATATGAGCTCAAAATATGTTATCTAGAGACTTCTTCCTAGAAATTCACATCTCCACAGGGAATGCTTTTTTCCACAGATCTGAAGTTTCTCTTTTGTAGAAGGAATCAGGCAAAACTTTTGAAACTTGAATTTGAGCCTTAACCTGCAGTACTGGTACAAGAATTAGTCTGTTCATTTATTTACTTATTTACTTTATTTACTCATTACTCTCTGAAGTTCATGTTCATAGGGTGGACCATTGCAAAGGGAATTAAGTGATTTTCTGTAAGGTTCTACACTATCATTTTATCCGCTTTTTGTAAAAAGGGATTGTCAGCAGTTGTCTTCCTTTGCAGAGCTTTCTGAAACAAAACTGCAGAATGCATTGGATGAGAACACTGCTTAAGAGCTCATTAGGATTGTTAGCAGAAATGGTAGAACCATGCATCATATGGTGCAGAAAACTTCATGGGAGCATTCAGGTGCTTAAAACTTTGGTGCTTACAAGTGGGTGAAGTGAGGTGGCTCCCTGGGTTTCTCCCACTGGAAGGCAGTGGTTCTGTCTCTGTAAGGTCTGATGCCAGTTTCTGTGTCTACTCAGAGGAAACCTTCTTACTCACTTCAGATTTTATGCACGTGAGGAAATCGGCATAAAGTGCT
The DNA here is from genome assembly GCA_013396635.1 of Penelope pileata. NCBI lineage: Eukaryota > Metazoa > Chordata > Aves > Galliformes > Cracidae > Penelope > Penelope pileata. The sequence goes on from WBMW01002258.1 coordinate 1,474,137, forward strand.
TTCTGCAGACAGGAATATACATGTATGATCCTTATAACGCTAGGAGAACTGAAGGAAAATAATTAAAACAAGTACAAATACAAATCACTATGAACAAGCATTAGGTGATTTCAAATTAAAAATAAGAACAAGTTGCAGAATTACTGGAATTAATCTTTCAGTCTGAGCTTGCCTCCTTTCACACAGCAACACTTTCCCCTTTTAGAAAGCATTCCACCTAGAACAGGATGATGTTTAAAACATCAACACTTCATCTTCCTCCACCTGAGAAATCCCAAGCCCTTTTATAGAGTACTGGTGAAAGAGGCAGGGATTTAGTGGAGTGCACTAGAGGCCTTCTTACTGCCCCTCTGTTCTCCATGGAAAGCACTCAGCGACTGCAGGATGTGCCCTAAAAAAGTCAGCTTAAGAAATATTTGGCTGAAAATTGTAAAAAAATCTGACTAGAATAAATACTTGTAACCTCCTGTGAATTTGCTGTGGTATTCTGACACACCACATGGAGCTGTATACTAAATGAAATCAATAATTAGATGGCTCGTCCCGACTTCTGCTGCATGAAGCTGCTTGGTTGTTTTGTCCCAGCTACGGCCCTGTTTTCTCTCCTAATTTGTTGTGTTTGCTCAGTGAAATTGAATCCCGCGTCATTTCAGGCAAGCCTTGGAGAAGTTGTTTTCCTCCGTGCAGATGGCTCTTTGTTCCAGATGTATGAGGCAGCTCAGGGCTGCCTCGTTCTTCTCTTAACCCTTCTGCCCACCTGAAGCCATGCTGCTCTGTGACTGCTGTAGCACTGTGGCCATTCTGGATTTTCCCGTGGCCGGAAGCTGCCACGCGTGTCAGTCGCATGCTCTCAGTTGCCTCATGTACCACACGGGCTCCTGTTACCTAACATAGCTTTCTTTGATATGTTTGCTTTGTTTTCTTATCTGTTTGTTTTAACAAGGACGAAGTAAAAGTGTGCAGCAGCTACTGTCTTTGCTGAAAGTTCTCCTGGTGGCCTGGCTGCAGCAAGGGTGCAGCTCCTTCTCTTTGCGACTGTGAATGTTCCAGCCTCACATCTTCGGCCTCAAGGAGCCAGAGAGGACCTGTACCCTTGCCGTTTCCCTTCACCCTGTTTGTTTCACTTGGGAACACAATGAGCTGTCAACATTTCCTGCCCTGTTTCCACAGAATCCTTCCTTTCGCTCCAAAAAGGATTATTTATCTAAAGCTGCTAATTGTATAAATTGTCAGAACAATTGTTTAGCTTGATTTTAAGGTGGAGAGCAAAGACATGTAAAGATCTGGTGGGACTGATGAAAATCCCCTCAGAAGTCTTGTGTCAAAGGGAAAGAGCCTGCGGTGTTGCCATTAAGGGCCCTTGCCTCATGGAAATTAAAAATCATGTGGTGCGGTGCACATCTGGTGCAATCTCTATTTTTGGTATCTCTGTTGAATATACTTGCATGTAATTAAAAGCAATAGAGGAAAATATAAAGGTTTTCCAAATCATTGTGCCAAGAAAGAATAGAGGAAGGCAGGTGTGGTTGGTGTAGCCCACCACCACTTCCTAACTAATCTTTCTCTGATGCTGTAGAAAGAGACTAGGTGGCACCTGGCAAAGTATTTTGGAATAACAGATTGGTGAGGTAGAGCTACTTGATAACATCTTTGACTCATCAGAAACTTGCCTTTCCTAAGGGTAAAGCTAACGATCCTGGAATATAAGGGGTTTAGTGGTTTTTACTTAGTCAGTGGGAATGCAGCTTTATTCTGCATATGGATTCCTACAGTGCTAGACACAACTCGAGCTTTTATTGTCTGTAAAAATATAAAATAACACAGCTGATAGGAAACATCAGTACTTTTCCATGACTTCAGGTCCTCAGGTTTGCTGGGTAAAACTCATTCACATGTTCTTAACTTGAAGTTTGTTCATCATCATGCATAGTCCTTAACAATTTCAGGTAATGTTTCAGTACTTATAAACACATTTTCATCAGTTGCCTGCGTTGTTTTCACCTCTTCCTTCAGAATCAAATTTGTCTGATGACCAAAATAGTATTTTCTTATTCTGCTGCTTGTCAGCAATGAGGATTGCTCCAGGATGATTTTTCTTTTATGAAATGGTTCTCTGCTGCCCTGATCATCTTTCTAGAGGTCCCTCTCTGCACTTTTTCCAGGAGAAATTCAGCTTTCTCAGGCATGCTATTTGTATTAGGTGTTTTATGTAATAGTATCAACACCTCCCTTGCCTCAGATTCTGTTGGAATTACTTTGCCTGAATTGTGCATGTATGTTTGAGTTAGCAAGGCTTTAGTAACGTAGGAGACATCAGCAGTGCTGTGAGAGAAATCTGGTCCACTAGTGAAATGGAAGCTGCAGGTAGCTGGACTATAGAGCAGCTGAGGCAAAGGTGACAGTAGCAGTGAAGCTTATTTAAAATAGCTGTATATACCTGTATATACCTGTATCTGTAGCTGTATATACCTGATATCTCCCAGCTTTGCGTTATCATCAAATTTCACTAGCTCTCCTGCTTCTATGCCAAGATCATTAATTTAAAAAAAAAAAAAAAAAAAAAAAAGACTGTTACAATATGAATCTTTTAAAGAACATGTAGCAATTATTCCCAAACAGAAGTTTCCTTTCAGTGCACCTTGTTATCTTCTTGTCTTTAGTCTTTTTCCAGCTTACAATTTTTGTAATCATCTCTTGCCTTCTCTCATGTGTTTGATGAAGTCCACATGGTTGAAATACACTATTATGTTGGGTGTTTTTTATCCTGTCTAACAGCTATTTTATTTGAGGTTATTCAATATCAGGTTTTATCTTGTATGGTCTACCTTTGGGAAGCCCATATTGCGTTTTCTTCTGTATTTCAGTTGTCTCCCTATCTTCAGCAGCCTCTTCATCAGAATTTGGGATCGTAGCGTTAAGAGTTAGGCAGATTTTCCTCATGTAACTGTGTATGTTTTTGTTATTCTCCAGTATGACATGACAAGTTTGTTCTTTCTTGTTTAGAGAGAAAATCATTCTTTCTAGGTTTACAGTATTGTATGTCTTGGTTTTCGGGTTTTTTTTCAAATTTTTGGAGTTTTAATTTTCTCTTTTCTTTCAAAGTATTTGTTGATTTAGTCAGGAGCAATGTTTCTCAGTCTGCTAAGGCAGGGGGTTATTTGCAGTTTCCTGTTAATTCGTTGGTGCATACAGAAAAACAAAAGCCTCAATTAGGGCATGCTCTGAATTTACACCCGTTCTTAATTTGCTGCTGCTTGTATTAGTGACAGGCTGAAGCCTGTCTGCCTTTTTTTCTTTTTTTTTTTTTTTTTTTGTTTTACGTAATGTGTACCATATGCTTGCCATTCTTACCTTTCCTGCATGAGTCAGCCAATCTGATGGGCCTACCTGTGGCAGGGAGCAGAGCTTTTAGGCAGGGTGCTGGCTTGGGAGCTCTGACTCACGGAGGCTGATGAATCTTCAGTGTTTTACAAACTATCTGCTCCACCCTTCTGCCCTTTAAGAGAAAGGAATAGGTTTATATACTTCAGTTACCACAGTTGCATGTGGTTTGGAACTGCTGATGAAGGTAGACTCATGCTGCTACCACAACTCTGAGCTGCCACAGCTGAGCAGCAGGCAGAGATTTGCCATTCCTGCCATTGGATGGGGTGAGTGGCATCGAGTACAGCTCGGGGGCTTTGGGGCTGGCTCCTTAGAGCCAGCAAGGGAGCTGCAGGGTGGCACGCAGCAGCCAGGTGCAGGGAACACAAGTTCTGTCACTGGAAATAAAACAGCAAGACAAAAGTAAAGATTCGTATTTATAATCTGAAGTGACTGTGTTTGAAATATTCTTGAGTACATGCTACTGTGTCTTTGTACCTCTAAGGACCCCTAGAGGGCATGGAAGATTTTTTTTCCCCCCTCAAATAGTCAACTTCATCATTCTGCTTGACTTTCTTCACTTAAACGTAATTGTAAACACATTTTACATGAATGTTAGATAGAAAAAATAAGAGCATCTAACTAGATTCTTCTTTCGCACTGGAAAATGTTTTCTTGTTTTTAAACATAAGCAGTAGAAGTTAGCACTAGTAGCCAAATTCTTCAGTAACTTTTGTTTAGATTAGTCAGATGCTGTGTTCGTATCCCAGAGGAAGCACAATTCAAAATAACTAATAATTCATAATTCTATTGTGAACTTTGAGAGGCCTTCAGTGGGCTGTCTCTGGAAGTACAGTGGGTACATTTTCAACATGATAGCCCTATGCTCCTGTGTTGCAAAGAGTGAGAGCATTCTAACCTGAGCCTCTAAAATCTCAAAGCTTAATCTTCTTTAAGAATATTTAAGATTTTGTTCTTGTGATTTTCCCATAAGGAAATGGGCAAGGTACAGAACAATATTTAATTTTTACATTTCCATAATTTAAAATATCTGCTGCTGCTACTTTCTGTCTACTTTGAAAGAGATGTTGTAACTCCTGTACATGCGGAACAGCATTTTTCATCTCAGATGAGCTTTGCCCATTTCATCAAAGTTGCATAGCAAGTCAGGCACAATGTGAGTTACACAGGAATACTAATTCTTACCATTGTATTGTCACTTTATAATGCCTAAATATACGTTCTAAGGCTTTGGAGTAATGCTGATCTGAGAACATCAGATTTCAGTAAAATAAAGCAGCTCCTGTGTTAGAAAAGAAGGCAGCTGACATTTTCCAGAATGCTCAAGAGCAGAAAGAAAAACAAAACAAACAAAAAAACAACCCTCATATTTTGGTTTTGGGTTTTTTTCATCATCTCATGGTTTGAGGCCAGTCCCACAGCTTTGGAGGTCTGCTGGACAGTGAGCCTAGTCCAAGGCTGAGCCTTTCATGTGCAATGCTGTGACACTGAGAATTTGACTCACTTGTTTGGACAAAAGAAACAAGACCTCCACCATGCTCCTGAAGCACTGAGAGTGTTTGTTCTGAGCAACAAGCTGCTCAATGGGAAGAACACGTTTTTTCTTGTGCCTTTTTCCTGATAAGAGGATCAGCTGTACTGCTTTACCCAATTACCCAGGGATGTCATGGACATGATTTTTTTGGACCTTAGTTTTCCCACTGGAGGAGTGTAACGTCATCACGTTGAACAGAAAATAGATCTGGTTCTGAACAGCAGAGAAAGGCAGCTGCCCCTTCTAATGTCTCGAGGGATTTTGTGTTTTGCAGGAGATGCACGGGTGAGAGGTCAGACAGGGGTTCTCTCCGAGCGCCGTGGCTCCTACCCATTCATAGACTTCCGTCTTCTTAACAGTAAGTGCAACCCTTCCTTTGGGTCTGAATTTAATCTATTTTTATTTTTCTTTAATCAGTATAGAAAGTAAATGAACCAAAGCATCTCATCTCATGTATCTGTAGTCCAGCTGTCTTCACACAGTCAGCATTAGTAATTCCATGATTCCCACGTAGTATTTGACTGTAAAATGTTTTGATTATGTGAATAGTGTCCATAATGCAGAGTATGTCAAGTAAACACAGTAGTGCCGTGGGGTGTGCTGCGGAAGCGGGGCTTGCTTCAGAATTAAAAAGATAAACCCCTATGTCCTTTAGCTTCTTAGCCAACAGTTGGAACAGATTTATGTGAGTCTGTTATCCGGTCATATAGAACTGGCACAGAAGGGGAGCATGTGACAGCACTGACCAGTGGTTTACAATAACATTAATTTTTCCAACAATTAGAACCCAATCCAAAGCCCCATGGAGTCTTCTCATTGACGTCAATAGATTTTGGGTCAGGCCAGCAGTGAACATCTGTTAAAAATAATCTTAACCTCATTTTGATTGAAGTTATTTTGCCACTGTTGTAAATAAAGGAGGGTAAATTTAAAAGAAAAAAAAGATACTGGTTGGGTTTTCTTACCTTATGAATTCTATATACTGATGCAAGTCGGTATATAAGTAACTTAAAAATAAAAATAAAAAAAATAACAGAGAGCTCTTCATCTTGGGCCCTCTAGAATTGCCTGAATGTTGTGCGAATGCTAGTGTTTGGACACAGGCAGATTAGATGTGTCCTTGTGTACTGCACAGATCGCTCCATTTAGCCTCTGAAACAAAAGTTATTTACTGTCTTCATCAAAACGGACCAAAACTCCAACCGTTTGTTTAGTGATTACGCTTTTAATCTTCCAGTGATTATGGTTTTCATTAAAAAGCAATTATCAGACCAAAGTTTTAAATCTTCTTTTTGTAAGTGCTTTCCAGAATAGCTGGGAAGAAAAGGGAGGTGGGTGGCAGGAAGGGGGAGAAGAAGACCAGCTGCAAAGGGAGAGGAGTGGCTGGGAGTCAGGAGGAAAGAGACTTGGGAGGGGAGGACTTGGGCTCTGGTCTGCTGCGTTTGCACGAGCTGGCAGAAGTACTGCAGTTTAGCAAAGTGCTTGCTTTCAGCCTTGCTCATAACAGGTGTTTTGTAGGTCATAAGTCCATCAGAGCATTTGCTGTGGCTGCAGTAGAAAGGCATAAGGGATAACGTGGGTCCAAAATTTTTCCCCAGGACAAGCAGGGAATAACATACTGGCTGAGCAGAGCTCTGAGGATAATTTCAAACTGGCTTGCCAAAGAAAAATGTCATTTAAAAAAACTGTTTTTAGGCTAGCTGGAAATATTGTTGATGCCCTTGTAAAAGATGGAGAGAAATTAATTTGCATTCATAAAGTAGAAGTGAATATGTATTCACATTTGAGTGTGACTAAGTGGCTTATCATCATTGGCTTTTTATTCTAAATACACACACGTTATTTAAAATTTTCACTGTATGTTCTTTCCTCTCCCCGGTTAAAGAAACCAAACAAACTTTCAGCTTATTTTATTTCTGGCAATGGGTCTCTTGATTTTATCCCTTGTAGATGAATCCTGCTGTCCTTCAGATCCTGCCAGCTTGAGGGAAGCGCTGCCCGGGGGTTGTGGAGGGAGAGCTCTGGGAGGAGGGAGGGCTGGAGAGCACTCAGCCTTTGATCACAGAGGAGCAGGGTGCTCTGTAACCCTTCTGCTCTGCTGCTGAGCTTAAAAAGAGATGCCTCTCTCTGCAAGCACCTCTGCTCCTATGTGGCAAGGGCAGCTGGGTTTTTATGCTCCTTTGTGTTCTTTCTTCTTACTGCTTTTCCTTTATCTGAAAGAAGGCACTAAGGCTGATCATGATCTCTGCAAGAAAAAGCAGTGATCCTGATGTGGGATTTCTCATTGTTTTCGTTTTTTCCTGTACTCACTGTTTTCTGCATGGGGAGCAGTGGCAGCCTAATTTTTCAGCCCAAAATGTGGGCTGAAGTGAGATTTCTAGGCATCAGACTACTAGCTTTGTAGATGGCAACTGCACAGGGCCTGGCTTACTTGGTGACCTGCAGGTAAATGCAGATGCTCAGTGTCAAAACACGCAGACGTGTTGTGCCAAGAAGTAACAGACTTCTGTTTTATTTGCTTATATATTTATATATCCATCTGTCAAATCAACTTCTTCTATGCATACTGTATAAGCATCAAAAAACATGGTGCTGCACATCCTACTGTAAATACGCATATAAATAACTAATACTTGCAGTTAAATTTTGGCAACATATTGGGGGGGGTGAAAACTGATAGGCAGCAACTGTATACTGAAAGCTGCTATAGTAATGAAGAGAGGAATGAGGTAGAGAAAATTTTGTGGTAAATATCCTCAGAGCTTACAATGAAATGTATCTTAAACATTACTCCAGCTTTTCACTAATTCAGACAAATGGAGTTTTAAACAGTGATGGTTTCCTATACCATGTGAAATGTTCCACGTAAAAGTACTACCTTCGTTTTAAAGTAAGGGAAAGCACAGAAGCTCACTCTTGAATGAAGATCGCATATTTTCTTAAAACATTTCAGGACGTTGCTATCTGATGTCAGACATTATTACCTAAATGAAATCTTTTGATCGTGCTTACAGATTCAGCCAACCTAGTGGATGTTTCCCCACTGTGGCTAGCAGGTGTTAACCCCAACTAGACCATATCTGTTGTTTTTTCTGGATTCCTGCAGTGAAGTTGCTGTGTAATTTAAGACACTTCCGGACAGGAAAACTTCCTGTATTCTCAAAATGGGATCTTCTCTAGCCATAATCAAAGCCAACTAGATCCCTGTTAACTTCTTGCTGTTTGAGCTGATGTTAGTGATGCCATCTAAACAAATTCAATGAGCATTATTTCACCTTGTCAGTGCCATGCTGCCAGGACCATGAGGATTTTGAAGGATTAAATCAGGAGGAAATGCAAGGTTTTATAGCATCTTCCTGTATTTTCTGGAGCTAGTTGCAAGCTTTTCTTGAGATACTGTTGTACCCATCGCTTTTAGAACTCTCAGATAATTCTGGAATTCAAAACTGCACATGGAATATCCTCTTGTCACCAAGGTCTGCTAGGTTCTGTGTTAAGGGGAACCTGTGTTTACCTCATCCTCCTGAGTCAGGGCCTGCAACTCGTGGCCAAACAGAGGCTTGTTTGTGTTGCTGGTATCAAACTCAAAGCTTCAGGGGAAGCAACAGAGCAGCATCTCTCCCCAGGAAAGCTGCAGTGAACGATGCTCATTAGCCGGCCCTGTGTGCAGACTCAGGAGGCTTTTCGTCTTCCTATCCTGCCCTAATAAGGGAAAGGGACCACCTGTTCCTGATGGCCACAGCTAAACCCAGAAAAAAATAAGCTGAAAAAATAGACAGACCTCAGGCTGCATGTTCACTGGGGAGCTTATGAAGCATTCAGACTTTACAAATGTCTCCTAAACTGAAGGATACAAGTTTTGCATGGCCTTATAGGTTTATAGGAATATGGGAGAAGGGTTTCCTCTTTGTGCAAATAAGATATTCCTTAAAATGAGAGCAGCAGAAAAAATGACTTAACACCTCAACTCTGTCTTGCTAGAAAGAGAAATGGGGTAGAATAACCAAATATTGGTTTCATATATTAGGTGTCATAGAGCAGAGTATGAAGTATTAATTGTATAAGGTTAATTCCAAGCCAAAACATCACAAATTTTGGGAAAGTTTGACTTTGAACTTGGTAGATCTAACTTGTACTTGAAACTAACGCTGCTGAAATTAATGATGGCAGTTGATTAGCACTTTTGCATTTCTTTAAATTAAATGAACCCTTATGCATTCGCAAGACAGAAGAGAAGTTAATCTGAGCATATGCAGTGTAATAATTTAGAATTTGAACCACTTATGCTGTGGAAACTAACACGATCCAGTTTTCCTTTTAGTGAATCGTGGTTTGAATTTGAGAAGGACTGTGACAGTAAGGCATCTGTAATTTAGTTCTCTGACTGACAAAGTTGCTCACTGAGTCATTGAACCAGGTCCCTCCAGTGACTAATATGCATTGATTAAGAGAAATTTCATTATCCCATGATGAGATGGGCCTCAATGGTACATTCCTTCATTACATTAATTAAAAGTTTGAGGGAATTCCCTGTGAAAAATCTAGAGTTGTAGCTGAGCGTGCAGCAATAACCAAGAAGACCTCACCATGTTATGGTTAGATTAGATGTTTTGATTTTTTGCCATTTTAAATTAAACAGACCAACAAAGTAACGTCAGTTACATGACAGGTTAATAATTTTTCATTTGCAAATTTGCTTGTCAATCTGTCAGAAAGCAAGGAGGCTCTTAAGACTTACGCAGTGATTCTCTGGTTCCTATCTTCTTTATGCTAAGGTCTCCTCTGTATTGAGTAGAGAAGCATTATTGAAACTGTTTCTGCTTGCACTTTTAACTTTTCCTGAGAAATTCTGTATTAGGGACACTTTGGTTTTGTCACAGTATCAGTCAGCCTGTTGCTTTCTTTATCTTGTAACTCCACAGTATCCAAGTATCTGACAACTTAAGTCTGTAGAGTGATATAGGAAGGGTAACAAGGCAAGGGAAAGGATGTGACCTGCAAAGTGGATTCACTGTTCCAAAATGGTGTTACCTAAAGAGATTTCTGTTTTCTTACACCTTGCACAGCTGAAACTTACAGTGGGATCTGAGAATATATAAAAGGTCAAAACATGATTGCAGATATTCCAAGCATGTATCTATATATTGTGTAGGATCTTGCTGACATTCAGGCAGCAGTTGAGTCCAAAGAAACCGACCCACTTTAAGCTTTGCTTGGCAAATAAACTTAGATAGATGACATGTTTTTAGCAACAGATGGTGATAAACATTGATATTAGTTACTACTCAGTCTCTCTCCTTGATTTGCAGTCTAATTTAAGTCAAAACCCTTTGGTTTTCAGTTTGTTTGTGCGTAAGATGATGCTTTGCCAGCATGTGATGAATTACGTAATACAGAAATAAGAAGTATTGTCAAGGTTAGTAAGGGAAGATACGAACTCATGAAAAAGCCTCCATCTCAAAGAACCAAAGTCTGTGGATGTTTGAGTCTGTGGTTTCTGCCTGTCTACACAGAGATCCATTTGCAAAATTTACATTCATTTTTGGTTTTGGATTTCGAACAACTCCAAGGCTTTCAGGTAGGGCCCGTCTCCAGGGAAAATAAAACTTAACCACAGCCACCAACCCAAAACTTAACCATCAAGTAACTTGAATCCAAATGAATGAGGTTAAAAAAAAGTTTGGTTAACTGTCTTGTTTTGTTGCCTTTGGCTAGAAAAGGAAGTGGGAGTGAGATGCCTTTTTAGATATTTCTGACCTGGGTTAAATTAGGACACTAGAAGTCTTGTGAGGAAGTTTAAAGGACTGATTGGATTACTCAGATCTCAACCCAGCCTGTGGAGATGAGTCCAAAGTTCCAGATGGTTATTAAATTAGAAAAGGAGAGATCTCATGAGGTCTGTATCATTTCTACATAATACCTCCCTTAGTCCTCATGTATAAGCACGTCCAGAAGATACTCGTCAACTGTGAAGGCACACAGACTTCTTAATCGGGTTAGCTTGCGTCTGGTCTGAATGACAAGAATATTTCCAGAACTGAAGATAGCCTATGGCTTTGCTTTCAGTTTCCTGTTCAAGAAAAAGGAATTGAGTTTCTCTTAATAGTGTTGCAGCACAGAGATTGCTCTGTTTTCTAGTAACACTTCACACTACACTAAAAAATTCCTCTTGTCACTGGAAGTTATCCTGTTCTGTCCATGTCTTCCTCCATTCCTCCTTCAATCAAATAACAGAAAGCTTCGTTTGTTTGCTTGGGGTGGATTTTTTGTGGTTGTTGTTGTTTGTTTTTAAGAGTATTTATCTTGTTAATATCTGCAAAGTTTAATAACAAGGTAGATTGAAAAGTATATTCTACTTACTGCTACTCATGTTCCTAGTTTAGCTTTTGCTCTTTATTTGTAGAAAATGAAAGCCAGAATGTAAAACCGACTGATGTATGTGTTGTCATATGCTAACAGAACTGCAGTAGTTGGGGTTATGAATGCTTCAGAATTCATGAGATCAAGCAGAATAAACAAAAAAATAACTGCACTGCAAACACAAAGTCTTAGTGAACGCTGGCATGATTGTGTAGGTTTGGACCATTTTTTTAATACAGATTTAGGATTCAATTCAGCGGAGAATGTCCCTTTAAAAGCTTCCAAATGATGCATGACCCAGTCTGCTAACCCACCTTCTTTTCTCTGATTAGAAAAGGGAAAGGGTGTACTGAAGATAACATTGAGGATACTTTCCAAATGACCAGAGGAAAAGAAAGAACAAGGAGAAAGGATCATTAAGATGATAAATGAAAGTTAGGTTTGCTGTTATTACAGGTTATGTTGCTTTTTTTGTAGGGGGGTGGAGGGTGAGGGGATGTACTATTTCCTGTTAGAGAAACTGTAATCAGCTATAAAACTTCTGCAGTTTTAGGGGAAAAAAGGGTTCTGATTGTGCTCCTGTACCAAGACTGAAGTGTCAGAGGGAAAGTTCATACTGAGATGATAATGGCTTTGTGGTAAAACAGAACACAACATGCTGTTTCCTAAGGGCTTGTAGAAGGCTTAATAAGAGATACCAAAATGTTTGCTTGCATAAAGATGATTGGTGACCCCAGTAAAGACTGTAAAATGTGAAGAATATCAAATCTAAATTCATCTTAAATTTTGATATAATCTATTCCTCTTCCTGTTGTTAAGGCTAACACTCTGTTACTTGGTTGGCTTCTGAAACCCTGGCTCTTTCAAACAGTCTAAAAAGGAGTATGTTTTGAGGTGACAGGAAGCTACATGACCTGTGTTCTTCAAGATGCCAACAATTGTGCAGGAACATTATGATTTGGAAACTGACCTGCTACAAGCCACCATCACCTGAAGCACAATGTGTGAAGAGGAGGAATCCCCATAGCAAGGTGACCTAGAAAATCGGTGTCCTGGAACCTTTCACGTCTCATTAAGTACATTACCCAAAGGAGCATACAAGCACCAATTCTGTAGAGAGGGCACTGCACTGATTTTATGCGATTGGTGCAGGTAGTTCAAGAATGGACTCTTAACTTGGAAAAGTTTAAAGGTTTTTTGTTCCTGCTGTTTTTTTGCTTTTCTCTGGCGTGTTTGGAATCCCACTCTCTTTCTCATAGCCTCCTAATGGGAAGACTTTGCTTACCTATTTAAAAGAAAATAATACAGTTGTTACCCATTCAAACAGTGGCAGCTAACAGAAAGCACGTGACCTCTAAAATTGAGTTTTATCAAGAATCAAGGAGCAAAGAACACAACTTGCTCATACTTGCTTAGTAAAGTTTTGATATCATATTTTGTGCATTAATTTTTTACAAGGATAAAGAAGACAGTGAGTGAAAAGATTTATTTTGGTAATTACTCACCTATGTTGAGATATTTTGAATATTAGTATAATTAACAATTATATTACAGTAGCCAAAAATGCTTGGGCAGTATGCTTAAAACAAAGTATTGCAAACAACAGTTCTGCCCCTAAAACCTCGTTGTTACTTAGTCTCAGTGTCATTTTAAATACATTAGAGCAGCAGGTGAAAACGAAATGTTTCTAAAAACTTTTTGGATTCCTCTCTAGGTTGATGAAATCTCTTGAGGATTTCTAAATTTACAAGATTTCAGTATAACACTTCATTATCTGCAGACAGTCTATAGTGCAAGGTGTTCACCTGTCTTAGTTGTGGTACCAACCAAGATTCAGATGATCAGATTGTGCCAGTATCAGTTTTGCCATTTTTTAATCAAGCCTGTGTTCTCACACAAACCTCAAGATGCACAAGTACAGCTGGGGTATTTATCTGAGCCTCTTGGTCCTTCTACACTAGGCTGAAAGCTCTCAAGCAACAATTCTTTTTTGTAGGTTTCTGGTGCCTTTAGTGTTTTCTCAGGCCTATCTTCAAAACTGTAGTTTCTTTTCTGGAGGATTTTTGGACTGCAATGTGCAGGGTAGTGGAAATGCATAGACAGAGCGTAGGTTACCTGTACTTTTTCTAGTTTACCAATGCCTTCTCCAAAATTCGAATTTGAAATGTAAAGTTGAGAATTAATTTTTACATTTCCTGTGCCCGTTCACTATCCTTACTCATGCTGCTGTTGTCTTCTGATTAATGTAAAAAATCCCTAATGTAAGTAGCTAGTGAGGAGACACAGCATTGAGCTGTGTGCCTGTCTTTATAAGAAGATCTATTAACCATGTTAAGCATTGGGTATGTCAAACGACTTCAGTAAAGGTGATCTTAAAAAAAAAAAAAAAAAAAAAAAAAAAAGGACAAATACCATTTGAATGGTATTTTTTTTTATTTTTTTTATTCAAATACCATTTGAATAAAATACAATTGAGCTCTCAATAAAAGCATTCTAGTCCAACTGGGAAATTGTCTCCAGTATTATGGAGGCAAGCCATCTCAGGGTCCTCTCTGTTTGCAAATGATCTGGGCAGTAAATTGACATTCTGATCCTCTCACTGTATCTTTCGGACATTCCAGCACTTTTCTGTCAGTCCTGCCTGAAGAATCAGGCATATACTTGAAGAACAGTGGATGGGCACCCAATGTCTCTACATTCTCAGAATAGGGGTAGGGTACTGTACATCGTGTGAGTCAAAAGCAGATGTTTGAACCGGATTTGTATGTGCTGTTTTTATTTTGCATCCTTTTAGAAAGAAAAGGAAAAAACATTTTCTGCTTCTGAATCCATGGTCTTTTGAAAACTAATAAGCCTGTTGTTTTCCATTCATGCAGCTGAGTGACCTGCTTTTATTGTGCACTGAGGTGCAATAAAATAAAAAAGATGCTGTGAAGGAAAACTCACAGGCATTATTTGAATTCATAACCAAGTTTGTTTACTTGAAAAGAACAATAACAGTGTAATGAATGTCTGGTGTAGAGTTAAGTATATCCTTGTCCAAATTTGATTTATGTGGTCGTTCCTGGATGTTAACTCAGTCATTGTTAACATAACCTCTGTAATTTTTATTTTCACGCTGCCTGCAGGCACGCTCCAGCACAACAATGTAAAAGAAATCTGAAAGAAAATGCGTAGCAGCTCCTAGTGCAGGAAACCTCTTTCACTGAAATAACAGAATTTGGGATGTAGTGAGCCATAGGTCATGTTAAGGCAACCAGATCTGTGTAATTGGAGGAGCTCTGCTAGCAGAAAGGCAACCATTGATTTCTAAACTTTGTGAGGAAAGCTTGTATGGATGCTCCTGTAAATGCGTAGGTACGTGTATGCAATCCCTATAGTAACTTTTGTTCAATATACAAAAATGGGGTTCTCCGACCACTGTGCTAGGCAGTAACTCCACAAGATAAGAGAATGCACATCTGAGTGAGACACATTGTGCTGTTTTAGGTAAACAAAACATTCAAAAGTTACCACAATGATTAAAGATAAACACTGTTCTCAAGGGAAGTTTTATGGGTGTAAACAAAAGACATTCTTGCACATCTTTCACGTTAATTCCAAAATTACATATAATTAGTAAATCCTTCCCATGTGAGCCTTGCAGCTTGTTTTCTTCAGACAGATAATACAGCATGTATATTAGTACCCATAGTTCCACAACTGAGATTTTGATATCTGGAAAGATATTTTTAATTATTTTACTTTTAATTCATCTTAATCTAACTAGAAATAGCTATCAATAAGCCTTTATGCTTTAAAGTCATTGCATTACTTACATCAGGTGTAGTCATGAAAAGTTTATACTTACAATTTAAATTGAAATTTACGATTGTCGATTAGGAGGTGGTATATCTGATGTATAGCTCTGTCATTCATATAAACCTTTAACTTCGTCTTACAACTGTCTCAATTTTTCTGTCAGCTGGTGGATGACATATACCAGCAATGGTTCTGCACCACTGGGAGGTTCTGGCCCAGGTGTTGGGCTGAAGACAATTTCAGCATTCACACAGAGCTGCTTTGCTTTTTGCTCTTGTGTTTTAAGCATCCTTTTTTCATTCTGTTTCATATGGTTGTGTTTTTCTGTTTAACATTGATTTGGGGAGGGGAAAGAGAGAACGTTGGTGAGATGGTAATCGTTGGGTGTTTGTCGTGCTTGGAGAGAGGCACCATCATAGCAAGGTATGTTGCTGAGGATGGCACAGTAACCCAGTAAAGGTCGTAGCAATCATTTGACAGGTCCTGTGACTCATAGGCAAATCAATTACTGCTGGAATGACCCAAAGGACATGCTTTTAACATGATAGCCTTTAAGATAGCATCCAAAGTTTGCATGTGGATAAACTGCAATGCAGAATTTGGACTGTTCTGTCAAGAGCCCAATCTGAAAATATACTTCCTAGCATTCTTGATCAATACTAGGAATTCTTTCTCATAAGAGTAGACTTATATGGCAACAGATTATTGTGGGCAAACTTTTTTGCATGATGCATTGTAATGTAATGCTCATCTGAAGCAGCAGTTTCTGTTTCAGAGGTGCTGTCTGCTGGCGGTCCACGGATTACATTTCAGTTTGTAGACCACAACAAGTCTGTGGAGCAATGTGACAAAGCAGCAGCAATAAGTTCAGTGCCTCAGTCTAGAAAACTTTTCACAATAAGAAATGGTTTATTTCAACCCGATGTGCTAGTAGTTTGGTAAGTATTATCCGTGCTGCTGAAACAGCCTGGTAATCCACAGGATAAATTCTCTGCTTCAGGCATATGGCTGCTTGCTGGGACTCTGCCCAAACCTTCACTTCTTGATCATCCATCTGTAGAAACTCTGCATCTGAGTTTTAAGCAGTGACAGGTGTTGGGCAAAGATGGAATTAGGGTAATTGGGAAGTCAAGAAGCAGCTGACACAAGTTTTAAAAAGGAATTAAGAGTTGGTGTCTAGGAATTAAATTCAATGCCAGCAACTTCCTAGAAGCACTGAGTGAAAGGAAATGCAAAAATACAATCCCACCAGTTCTTCTGTGTGTAGCTGTCCTGGATAACTGCTAGCATGTATGTATGTTAATTACCCTTTCAATAGGCCATGAAATTGTTCCAGCATTTAAAATATGTGAGAGAATTAAGACAGGTACTGTTGCCTTATAAGTGAAAATCTAACCTTCAGGCTGGTACAGTAGTGGCATTGTTACTGTTTGCATTCCTGGCTTTCCAAGTTGCAATGTTATTTTGTGCTTTTGTGTTATTAAAACTTGGGGGTATTTGGGCTGCCCACCAGAAGTCTGTGACTTAAAGGTCTAAGAAAATACTTAAGCTACTGTTACGCTGTAAGCATATTTTTGATGGTTACTGAGTTGCTGTCACTCAATAGTTGTGATGTTTGTGAGCTGTTGGATTACAA
Source organism: Penelope pileata (assembly GCA_013396635.1). Classification (NCBI taxonomy): domain Eukaryota; kingdom Metazoa; phylum Chordata; class Aves; order Galliformes; family Cracidae; genus Penelope; species Penelope pileata. Next base: position 1,490,852 of record WBMW01002258.1, read on the forward strand.
AGGAAGAAATTTGCTACAGAAAATGCTTATAGAAATAAAGTGCTGAACCACCTAAGGTTTGAAAAAAAAATAATAATGACTTCTCTACAAAAACCTGTCATCAGAGTAAGAAAACTCATAAAAGCAGTATACAAAATCATCTTTTAATTTCACAGCAGTTCAGCATTTATACATAGAATAGAAACATATGTAGAAAGAGACATTTTTAGTCCATGGATGCATTTTCCTGAGCTCTTATTTAAACATGAAATCCAGTGAATTACTCTGCAGTGTCTTACCTCAAGAAATCTTTACTGTTCTCTAAAAAGAGCACATAATCTTCAGTTTCTTACAAGGTTCCTCTCATCAACAAAGCTGTTGCATCTTATTACTCCCTAACAACTGTCTCTTTTTCCAAAACTTAGATCAGGCTGCAAAATGCAAACATTGCATCTGCGTGTGAGGTTCTGTTAAAAGTTCAGGTGCAACAACCTAAGTCACTCTCAGCTTTAGGAAGCCTGCATATTGTTCTTACTTAACAATAAAGAACAATAAAGGAATTTAATTACTCTAATTACGGATTTAATTGCCATGTAAAAGCTACCTTTTTTTTTTTTTTCTTTTTCTGTGGCACGTGTAGCCAGACATGAATATTTCCTAATACAGCATTAGGGAATAAAATTACCCTGATGCTCAGTAAGAATAACATATTCTTTTGTGTAACTAAAATAGGAAGGAATTGCCTGTGCACACTTCCTAAGTGGAGGACTGAAATATTGAAATATTTTCTTCATTTATAATATACTATGTAGGAAGTACAATATAGTGGGACTTTTAACCTATTCTTGCTTCTTTTTGTTTTGTCTTCTTCCAAAACTGGATCACGCATTTGTGCTTTCAGACCGTATTTTGAGATCTGTCTTGGTGTCGCTTTTTTGTTTTTGTCACAAATTCACAATGAGCGTAGATGCTGTATTGCAAAAGCTGTGTGTAAGGCCACTGGTGTCTGCTTGGAATCTACCCTGTATAAAGAAGTGTTGTTAACTTCTTACAAGCTCCATTTGTACAGGGAAGCCTCATGCCTGCAAGGAGCTTTTCATTTTATTACAGATCACAATAAATTACTTCTGTTTGTTTGTAAGAAACCACTCATGCTGCTGTGTCAGTCCTCTGTCTCATTTGCTATCTGGAGCTTCATATTAACTCCTCTATTACATGCTGTAAGAGACCATTCAGAAGGATAAGATGTCCAACAGCCGTATGAAGGATGTTCTCTGCTTCATCCTGTTTACACCCCTCTCACTGTAACTTGGTTTTACCATATCCGTTTTCCATAAAACTTGAAATAAGAAGTACTTACTGTTTGCAATCCTTCTGCTATGTGTCCAGTAAGGTTTAAGTTACAATTTCCAGGATCATGTTTTACAGTAGTGCTATGCAGTTTTGATGTATTCTCAGGACACTCCTGTGAGGTAGCAAGGTGATACTATATTCAGTTTTATAGATATGGAAAAGAGGCACAGAAGAGTAAGAGCAGGTTTCCCATGCCTGACTGCCTCGTCACTTAGGCTCCCTCTAGACAGCTATGGTTAGGTGATATGTTACACCTCTGGTGATTTAGCCTGGATCACATTGACACTGTCTGTGGCAGGCAGTATCTTGAACTCAGACTTCCTGAGTCCTACATTACTGCTCTCGTTACTGGGACATATTTCCTTTTTGAACTAAACAAATTTATTATGCTGAGGTATAGGAATTTGAATGCTGCCCCTTCATGAGGACTGGCAAGAAGTGTGAACTTTATGACTTCTGTATCATTGTAGCAAACATTTTACTATTTCTCTTAAATAAATAATTGAGAATGTCATCCTTGATCTTGTGCTTCATGGTTTCTGTACTGATTGTTTTTTGTAGATACAACACTCTCAGGGGAAATTGGCACCAAGAAAAAGGTGAAAAGACTGTTAAGTTTTCAGAGATATTTCCATGCATCCCGTTTACTGCGTGGAATTGTACCACAAGCCTCTCTGTACCTGCTGGATGAGGACTACCTTGGGCAAGCAAGGGTAAGACGGGTCTCTAGATCTCCATGTGTTTTAATAATATTCCAGACATTGTCAGTTTTATTTCATTGTTCAGATAAACAAATGGCTGATCTTTCTTAAATGGCCCACGCTATTTGTATGCCTTACCGAAAACGTGCTGTCCATTTGTCTTTTATATTCACAGCCTTAAAGATTTAGTCTCAAGGCAAAAAGAAAATATCTAAATCTATTCATCGTTACTGAAGTAGTATCCCTGGCTGAGTAACTGATTTAAATAAGTGCAACCTCAAGACAAGATTTAATTCATCCATTCAAAAAAAAAAAAAAAAAAAAAAAAAAAAGCTGCTGTCTCACAGCTAGTATGGAGCAGCTATTGAGTTATTGGACAAGAGCACCCCATAATGGCAAAGGCTAAGAAACAGGGAATAATCACTGCATAGAACTTTATAATAATTATAACGTAATTCTCTCATTTTCCGGCTCTAATCTTAAATGACATTTGCTAACAAAACTTGCACAACTGATGGCACTGGGATTACATGCCTAGAAAATTTTTACTCTTGTATTCGTACAATTAGTCCAGTGTCACTCGCTTGGTTGAAGCGAGGTAGCCACAGAAATGCTGCATATGGTAGCAATGATGGATTCTTCCTTGTGGTTGAGTGTGCTTCGCAGAAGCATTCTATCTAAACTCATAAAAGCTGTACTTGTGTATCAGTTTGTTTATCAAAATGTAATTCATATTCTCCATGAGATCTAAGATTATATTTTACTGTAATAAAATCCTAAGAAAATTTGTACTGAATTGATTTGGGGACATGAAAGAACACTTTTAAAAAGTTGTGAAGTAAAAGCAATTATCTTGTTTTCATGTTTTGAGCTTCATTTGAGACCTTCTTAAGCGTCAAGTTTAAAACCTCCATGGTTAGTGCAAGTGATGTTTTATGCAAGTAGGTTGCTCTGAAAGTAATGCTTCCTATTTATTTCCGTGAAAACTACAACAGATACAAAGAGCACAATAACACTGTTTGATGGAGCAAATTCACAGCTACAACACAGTCACCATGATCAGCTGTGCATTTTTGCCAGCAATGAATAAGAGCCTGCATGCTGCATTCATAAAAATCTGCACCAGTGGAGGTGTCCCACTGTTTCACAGCTGCTGTGATGGCATCATTGCTAGGAAAATGTTGCCCACGCGATCTGTGTTTCATCAGCCCGTGCAGATGAAAGTCAGAAGGCTCCAAATCTGGACTATATGGTGGGTGTGGTAGAACAGTCCAGCCAATATCAGCAATGTGCTCCATAGTTTTCAAACCAGTTTTGGGCCTGGCATTATTGCGTTCAAAAGAAAGATTGTCTTCTTCTCTGGCCTGACTCTGGAAGTTAGAGCCTTCAGCATAGTCAGGATCATGATGTAGCAGTCAGAGTTGTTGGTTTGTCCAGGTTCCAGTAAATCCAAAATGATCGCCCCTTTCCTATCCCGAAAGATTGTGCATCGCTTTTCTCGCTGAGGGCTGCATCTTGAACTTTTTCTTCAATGGGGAATTCACATGTTGCCATGGACTGCCGTTTTGACTTCAGCTTGCAGTGATGACATCACATCTTTCATGTCGCTGTCGCCACTGCTGGAATGCACCACTCACCGCCTCACTGTGCTCACATCTACTGTCAGATGCCATTTTCTCAGACTGCCCCTCTGCTGCCATCTGTTGCACAGCAACAAAATTGAACAGAATGTTGACAGGAATGTTCAACCTCTACTGCCTTACCACCAACATCCACCTCTGAAATTGTGGACTTACAATAAAATAAGAAGCATTATTTTCAGGACAGTCCTCATAGTATAGCTAAATTTTGGTTCCTGAAGTTTGATATTTCAGATACATCTCTAAATCGTTTGTGAACAAAACCTTAATCACAGAATTCGTTCCTGGAACTTCAACATGGAATAATAATTTAAATCTGCTTTACAGTTTGACATACCCATCCTTTGCCTTTTTGTATTTGTTTTTCTAGCATATGCTGTCCAAAGTGGGAAAGTGGGATTTTGACATTTTCTTGTTTGACCGCTTGACAAATGGTGAGTAATTTGAAAATAAAAATATGTATCCATTTTAAGATCTCCTATATAGGACTATCTTAAAAATCCCTGACTAATATTTTACTAAACTTTTCCAGTTTAGATTACTGCAGAGAATTGAACACAGTTAACTCCTCTTAAAATCATATCTTTGAACATTTCAGGCTTTTCCCAGAATGTTCACAACTATAGGGTAGCATCTAAAGTGTGTATTTTTGTATTAATGTAATCTGTTCCATTTGTTATAGTCACTTTTTGCTTGTTTATTATGAGTTGTTTATTAGTTTCAAGGAAATGTTTTAGTTTCCTTTGTGTGGGAAACTCCAAAGCAACTTTAAAATAGACCTATTAGACACATCAGTAAGTTGATAAGCAATCAGTTTCTATCAATATAGAATGACTTCAACCAAAAATACCCTTTTTGGTTAAAAAAAAAAAAAAGAAAGAAAAAAATAGAGGAGTTTTGTAGTATACCTCTATGTCAACTATCTGGATAGAAGAAAATAACAGAAGTCAGTAAGACACTAAAGACACTCCGTGAAACTTTTTATCCAAGTATGTGCCTGTAACAGTACATAGCAAGTGATGCCTGCGCAGTGCATCTGGATCGGGCAGCTGCTGAAGAGGTCACGATCACTCCTTTGGCCTTTCTGTATTGCTTGTAGGAATGAGGTCTCCCATTCCTCACAACTAATCTAAGTATATTCGACTGTGGCAGACGGTGTAGGAAAGTTGGTTTAGAGGGTAATTTGGCTGAGTGACTGGCAGGGAAGAGTGAAAAGGACTGCAAATGGCAAGGGAAGCAAAAGCATATTTCTTCCAAATTAGCTTTCTATGCCCTTGGTCAGTAGCCCAGGCCAAGAAAGTCTCATGTCCATGCATTTATTTTCGTTCCTGAGTTACATTCAATGAGAAAAGACTCCCTTCAGACATTGTTTATACTTCGTATGGGTTGGTTTGTTGGGATTTTTTTCTAACTTTTCTGGAAACATCGGCATTGAATTATGCACTGCCAACTTTTCTAAACTCTGTGTATATGTATAGTTGATCGTATCATATTGTTGATATATAGTTGATAGGCTCAATTTTGCCAGTGTTCTTAGTATCAAATTCACAGTGCAGTGGGACTTGAGATCGTAAATACTGTAATTCATTTTCTTGTCTGCATCATCATTGTGAGATGTGCTTTTAGCTGAGCTAGGTATGTGGATTATGCATGTTTTACGGTCATATATAAAATAAAAAGCTTTAAATACAAGCTACAGAATTCTCATTTATTAATTAATTTGTACAGTACAGCATGATGAAGTGGCAGAAAAGCCATTCACCCTTTCTGTCGTTGCTGGAGGTGACTTGGATTACGAAGATGATTTAGTTTACAAATGATTCTGTCAAAAGATTTCCAGTTGATACCATATTAATTGACGTTCTGTGTCAAGCTGGAATAGCAGAGACAACCTCTTGGCAACAGGACACCAGAACAGCATTCCACTGACACAGCCATACTGTTGAGTCTTGATTGTGTAAGGGAATAAATTATATAAGCTATTTTTGAGTATATGGGTACCATTTAAGCTGATGTGATGGGAGGTAAGGTGATAGGAGGTGGCTGATAGTTAGGAAACTAGCAAAATTTCTAGTCTTGCTTGATTGATAACTACATCTTAAAGGAATCTGAGAGTTGTTCCTCTCTGCTTTTAGGAAACAGTCTTGTAACACTGCTCTCTCACCTCTTCAACGTGCATGGACTAATTCACCATTTCCAGCTAGATATGGTTACATTACATAGGTTTTTAGGTAAGTGCTCACCTTCAAACCGTCGTTAAATATAGGTTACAGCTTAAACAGAGCCTCTTAAAAAGGCATTGCTTAGTTCTGTGTATCTATGTAAAATCACAATGTTGTTGCAATTACTTCAGTCAAGTGTTTCTGTGATTTATGTTAGTGTACAATTTGCAGGCAGCTGGGGACTCAATTCAATACCTGCTAAGTCAGTGGAGGAACTTAAAAGGCTCTGTATTGGAGTTAAGCATCCCAATACTGCAGTTGCACTGATGATTTAGAAAAATGTATGTCATGCAGAGATGTGGCGGGCAGAGGAGGCCCACACAGGCAGACACACATTGCAGGACCTAGCCATGCACAATACAATTGTGGTGCAGCAACATTATTTTAGTGACTAATAGACCACTGAGACCCAGGGCAGTTAAAAGCTTATGTGCAAAATTTAACAAATTATATCAAGCTGTCTACACTGAACAGTGTTGATGAAAGCCCCTGCTGCTGTTACTGCCAACAGAAATATTAGCCCCATGCTGTCTGTGAACCAAAAGAAGAAATTGGCCAAAATCAATTGCTTTCTGCATCATGTTTTGAATGCAGCTGAATGCTGTTTTGTTAGAGTGTCAGACAGCATTTCAAAGGCAGGATCTCTTCTTTAAGAACTCACAGCTATTGCTTCTGGAAGGCTTTCCTCTGGTGTGGAGACAGGCAGATCTCCGTGCCTGTGCTAGCTGTTGTGACCTGACGTGAGGTGGATGCTCAGATAATGAGAGCTGAAGCAATCAGTGTTACTGACTATGACTTCGAATGAACTGAAAACAAAATGAAGGCTGGGACTCAATTGGCATGGCCCATGCTGGAGACAAGCGCTGTGGTAATTTTACCTGTTGCCTTTCTGTTTGATCAATTTGATGGTGTCAAGGAGAGAATTTTGGGTGAGGGCACGTACAGCTTCCACCACTTGAGTTGTGTTGCCCGAAGGTGGTGTAGGTATTGCTGCAAGGAGCAGATGAACTTGAAGCACAAAGTTCAGTGGTTTTCTGTGCTAGAGCAAGATGAGAGTTAACAGGATGGCACTCAGCCTTCAGATGGTACACTTCCAGCTCTGCAAACTGAAACGAGAGGGAGTGGTATTTTAAAATGGAAGCATAGACGTGACTGTCATGGGAGATCTCACTTAGAACACCCAAATGCAGTATCTTTTGATTCTCTGTAGGAATACCTTGGACTGTAGCCCTTGAACAGCAAACAGAGCCAGGCCTCTCCCCCTGCTGCTGTAAATCAGGCAGTACTGCCATAATGACATATTACTCCCCTATGACAGCAGCCTAAATAATTACACTCCGTTGTGGATAAATTTGCCTTTCTTCCTTATTTATTTTTCTCCTGAATGAGAGCCTTCACTAAGGCAAGAAAGAGTTGATTTATGAACTCGACCTAGTATATCCCCATGGGATTCACAAATCCTTTCATGATTTTCTTTTTTTCTGAAGATACCCCAATGAGAGCACCAGTCTAAGTGAGCTACAGAGATTTGAAGAAACTCCTTAGGCAGCTGACTGCAAAACCTCAAAGTGTATTTTAAACCCAGTTCCCAGTTGTGGCCATGAAATTCAGAGACAAAAGGATCTTTGTTTTCTGTTTTGGTTCACAGTTATGGTTCAAGAAGATTACCACAGCCAAAACCCGTACCACAATGCTGTCCATGCTGCTGATGTCACACAAGCTATGCACTGCTATCTAAGGGAGCCCAAGGTAAGGACAGCCTTTCACACTGATGTTGCTTTCAAATAATGCTGAAATTGTCTTCCAGGGATTAAAAAACAAGCAAACCAAAAAAAAAAAAAAACACAGTATTTTTTAGATAGCAGAAAATGATTGTGAACTTGAAGTCAGCAATGAGTCAGTAGCAAAGTCTGCTTACAGTTTCCAGACAGTTCAAACAAGCTACTGAAGTCACTTCCCATCATGCAGATGATGTATCTAAGTGCTGTTGTATGAGCTCTGGCAAGTTTGCTGTGATGGTGTCACCAGCCATCCACCTGGAGTGGCAGTCCTCCCAACAACGCCAGTAGAAGTCAATGCCTGCCCATGCCTTGGTCACTTCAGGGCATCAGCCCCTCACATCAATATTTCAACATACTGAATTTGACAGTGAAGCACCAAAAATGGACATACAGTCCCTTTGACTGGTTCTGTTGCAGGGATATCCTCTACGTGAGCCAACAGCAGCTTGTTGAATGTTGCAGCAAGCCCTCACAAAATGAGGATGTTAGACAATGATGATATTGTTTGATGTGTTATTGGAAAGCACTTTAATACTATAATGCGGACTCACAGTCTAAGAACATACCTAATCTTTCCTGACTTGATTTGAACAAAAGGAAGTTCTGCTAGAACTAACAAATGGTTAGACCAGAGTATAGTAATTGTGAGGATAGGAGCAAGCCCCAACTTTCCTGTGTTTTCTATCTCCTGCAAGATCCTCAAGTCTCTTTGGTCAAAAAGTGCAGAGGACAGCCAGCATCCAAATCTATATGAAACTTCTGTTAATTTCTCATCACAGGATGCTTCTTTCGTATTGTAGACTGTGCTCAGCACAGATGCATCAGGCTGGCAATAACTAACTCACTCTCAGAAGCATAAGACACTGTGACTTTCACGTTTTTTTTTCCATTGATAACATAGTTATGAATGATAAATTGTGTAGTAGAAAAAATCTGGGAGGTTTTCAGGCTTGTATGTCTGAAGTTGAAAAAATTAAGTAATGTTCTCTTACAAAATACCAGCATTTGAACTGAGATAATCTAATGGCCCAGTTTGAAATCTCAGGGGTTTGTGAACTGCGTTTTACAGCACAATGCACTACTAGAAAAATGAAGCATGGTGTATTGTTGTTGGTGTTGCTAAATGATGAGAGAGGCAGAGCCCTTAGCATGGATACTGACATACACCAACCTGGTAGTACACTTATTATTTTATACTGGACCTTTTACGCTAAGCTCAGATACCTGTATAACAATCCATATATTGCCATAAACAATAAAGAGATAAGAAATACAAACTGTAGAAACATGAATGTAGTCTGATATTCTTTACAGATATTTGTTCAATAACCACCTCAAAAAGGTTGTTCACAACTTGTTTAGTCCATGACATCTGTGTACTCTCCTACGAAACTGAGCAGCGCTGTGTAGTCAGCTGGTTTGTGTGTCTGCCAAAAGGAGCGGAAAAAAAGTGTTTACAGTTTGCTTTCTTGTTGTGATTAATGTGTGATTCAGCTTGCCAACTTCCTCACCCCATTGGACATCATGCTTGGACTGCTGGCTGCTGCAGCTCACGATGTGGATCATCCAGGGGTCAATCAGCCATTTTTGATCAAAACGAAACACCACCTTGCCAGCCTGTACCAGGTAAAACCACTCAAGTTGATAATAACGTAAAATGGTGTCAATTTGTATTTCATTTTCCTTGAGTGAACAAGTAAACACCAGGAATGTCTTAAATTGGCACTGCGTTAAAGGAATTTGCTTCACATGGCTCTAGGAAAATTGAATGCTGCAATTTAAAAAATTTTTAAAAATAGAAGATAGAGAAAACCAAAGAAAAAGTTGTAGATACTTAAACAAACCTGCCTAGAGATAAAAACAAAGGACTTTTAAAAGCAGCCACCATAGGCCATGCCGCAGGCTTTCTAGACCAGTACCTTGTTTCTGAGAACAGCCAATAAAAGATCTCAGAGAGAAACAGAAGCCTGGGAAAAGTATAGTGTTGTCTCTCACCTGGTTTATATCCTCCCAGCTCCAGCAAGCAGTCAATAGTAGAAGACTTCCTGAAACAAAAGCACAGACCCTCTTGTTCAATGATCACCAATGAACACATCCTCCACTGATTTTTGTGCTCTTTTCTGAACATATTGGAACCTTTGCCCCATATCAATTACTGTAGCTCTGTATTTTATCCACAATTGTCATATATGCGTAATCAAGCTATCTTTGCTTGCATGTGTACTTGCATGTATTGTATATGCACATCTCTATATGTACACACTTGAGCAATGCCATAAATCATTTTGGTTGCACTAAATGTAATTCATAGTTATTAAATGGAGATTGTAGTGATTTCTGTCCTTCAAAAGGGTCAACTTTAGCCTTTGTGAGAAGATATCAGAAACAGAATATCCTAAGTTAAAAGCTAATCTAATTGAGGAAGACTTACTAATAGCTGTGTGCTTTTCTATGTATACATAGAAATCAAGAGTTTGCTATGACTTGCTTAGTACTTGTCAGGAGGTTCTTGCTTGCTTTGTCCTACTTAAGCAACATTTGGCCTTTATGCAAAAGTTAGTTGTGTTGGGGTTCAATTGTCCTTGTGCCCTGAGACACAGGAACAAGCAGGGCCATGGGAGTCCCACCCAGGACGCATTGATGCTCAGAGACTCCAAGCTTTGTGACTGGCCCTGTCACAGATTGGAGATCTTGTGATAGTCTAAGGAAAAAAAAAGATTTTTTTCTCCCAATCCTGAAGCTGCTGTTACAGCAGTCCTCTAGTTTTAGGCAGTTGATGTGACAGTGACTTCCTAGCATTCAGCCTTCAAAACAGATCTGTGCTTCTCAAGAGTTTTTCAAAAAACAAGAAGTGTGGGAAAGCAATCTCTGGAGATCAGAGCTGTCTGCAGGCCATCACATGGATTATTTTTCCTGCGTGGGTTATCTCCCCTCTAGCCTAAGTGATCAGATAACTAATGGCAATTAGACTTAATAAGGCAGTGGAGTGTTCCTAGGTGGAATAGCTGACTCCTAATTGTTGGCAACAGCTTCAGAGATTCTGGCTGCTTGCATTTAACAGGGGAGTCATATGACTTCATGCTCAGTTGTTACTTGTTAACTTGACCTTTCCTTTTCCCTGCTCCATGTGCTTTAAATATGGGATACTAGACACTGTAGTGGCTTCGATTTAAGTTCTCAAATAGCAGCAGGCAAAGAGCAGAGATTTACAGAAGTGGAAATACTCTGGATTGGATACCCAAGTTTTTTTCCTCTGAGTAACTATTAGTTGGATGCAAGAAAGTGCTTGGATACTTACGTGCTCAGTCCTGTTCTGGCTTGCCTTCAATGTGACCAAGTGTTAGGCAAGCAGGCTTCTGTACAGAGCTTGGGAGCACTCCATGCCAGCACAGTAAGTGCAAGGAGAGGCAACGCGGAAGCCAGCAGTCTCTCAGACTCAGCTGTGAGCCAGTCAGAGAGAAAGGGAGAAAAGAGCTTCTTGCCTTGCAGGTAAAGCACTTGTTTGATAAAGATGGGTGATGTTCCAGGAGGGGACCCGAGGGCAGCCAGAGAGGGAAGTGGGCCCCACAGTGCGTTCTGCTCTGTGAAGGTGGCTGGGAGCAGACACTGCCAAGGGGTGCGGAGACAAAAACAAAATCCAAGACTTCTCTGTTGGTTCACTCTAGAGATTAGGAAGGTGAAAGAAGGAAAAAGTAGTTTTGTCCTACTATATTCCCTTACTTTTGTTGGTCAGAATACAGGGTTGCAAAAGTCCATCCTGATGTATTTAGGGGAAAAGAGAAGAAGGATATTGAAGTTGGCTGACGAACAGAATTGCTTTCAAAAGTCATCAGACATGGCCTTGCTTGTTCTGAGTTCTGACGGTTAGGAAGTTTTTTGTTGTTGTTTTTCCCATTTTTTCTACCAAGGAAGCAAAAAATATACATCTAAATGTATGAGTGTTAAATGTGAATTCAAAAACAGTAGAACATTCTGCAGAAAACAGTATAATGGCAAATCAATCAAATTTGCACTTTCACTTTTGCATTAATTTTGAGCACTAAATTACAAGAAAAATATGAGCGGTATGGTCAAAATGCAAACTGGGTCTTGCTTAATGGCAATCTTTAGTGTTTCAACAGTTATTACGTACAACAGGATAACAAAGGAGGAAGAGTAAGTCTTAACATACTGCTGAGTCCTTTGTGGAGCTATGCATCACATTCAACAGGAAAGGCAGCACTACCATAGCTATGTCTCAGAGTTGTGTGATAGCAGAAAGGGGTATGCTGGTATCATCTTGCTTCCACTAAAGCAGCTGTTGGGAGCTTCCAGTTGACTCCAAGTTGAGCAGTTCATTTGTCTTTTTCTTGTCTACTCTGTGTTCAAACCATAGAAACTGAGAAAAGTCAACCTGGGATCAGTATGAGGTAAACCGTAAGCCAAATAAGATTTCGTAATCATGATTTAATTTATTTGTTAATAAATCTGTTAGAATGTAAGCTATCTCACACTCAGATCAGATCAGCTCCTCTGCTCACAGCTGGACTCAAAAATGCAGGACTCTAGTGCTGATCTTAGCTAGGAAACCTAGAAGCACAAGGTCCTTAATTCTAGAAATCCAGGCTAATTCCTCAAACCCAAAAAGTGGCTAAAAAAGTACAGATTTTCAGCTCAATGTCTTTTGTTTTGTTACAACAAACAATTTTCAACCACCTCTGGGCATAATGTGATATGGCAGATGTGTAGATCTGTGCCATGTATACCTGCCTAATCCTTGCATGTATCTTTTATTCCTCCCAGAATGTTTCAGTACTGGAAAATCATCACTGGAGATCTACGATAGGCATGCTTCGAGAATCACGGCTCCTCGCCCATCTGCCCAAGGAGGTGACGTAAGTGTCAGCTGGAGGGAATGCATCACTGAAACTAATCCTTGGCTTCCTTCACTCTTCTAGCCTCTAGAGAGGCTAGACTTCAGAGCAGGCTCAATGTCCTGCCCTCTTTCAGTGCCAGTATGAAATCACAAAACAAAGTTATACCACAGAAGTATTTTCTAAGAATTTGCCTCTTCTGAAGCACAAGAATGGCCACTATCAGTGTAAACACCAGGCATTCCAGCAAGAATGGATCTTTTCAGATCCATTGCTGTCATTTTTCATTTCACACAGCACCAACTAAACATGGAAAGATACAGTGATTAAAAAGCATGCAGTAGAAAAATGGAGGAGTTGGTTTAGTAGCATAGAAGTTGCTCAGGAATGCCACACATTGCAGAGAAGTTGTGGCTCAGACTTCACCATCTTTGAGTGAAGTGAGAAAAAAACAGCAACATGAACACCTAAGCCAAGCGGATGTTCAGTTCTCACCCACTGGTATTGTGCAGTGCTGTTCCCACCAAGGAATGGAGATGGAGCCAGTGAACAGCCTGCAATACTAAGGTTTAACTGCAAGTGACCTCGCCAGGAATATAAACAAATTACCTGGAAGTAGTAAGCTCCGTATCCCTCCAGAAATCCTTCACATCAGACTGACTGCATCTGTTCAGCCCTACGTTAAAGCTGCAGTATTCAGTACCCAGCTCTGAGCAGCTGAAGATATGAACATTTTTTTAGATGCTGTTTATTTTTTCCCTTCCTATCACTTTCTGGAAGCTTTCATAACCACCTACACAAACAAGCATTTTTCTTCCACATTATCTATTCCTGCTGAAGCCATTTAGGCAGCTAGAGCAGTCGTACCCTATCAACCCCAGTAGAAAATGACCAAGCAGATCAGATTGGATCCATAAAGAACGAAGAAGCTTTATGCTAGCTATGGTTTATAGCAGGTTGTTTTGAGCTATTAGTGTTCAATAGTTCCATGACTGATGGGGCTTATTTTCCTTAATTGCAGACAGGACATTGAACAGCAGTTAGGCTCCCTGATCTTGGCAACAGACATCAACAGACAGAATGAGTTTTTGATTCGTCTGAAGTCTCACCTTGACAATCAGGATTTGAGACTGGAGGATGCACAAGACAGACATTTTATGCTTCAGGTAACTTTTAAAAATTTGTTTCCACTATTGTTTTCTTTCACTATTGTGTTCTACTCATTTTTCAAGCCGTGGTATTTCCTAGTACACATTAGAATAGCGTAGGCTAGTGTGTCTGAACAGCAGCATCACCTTACCTATCACCATAATGTCTGCTTCTGCCACCTGGCATGTCAGACAAGCGTAAGGTGCCTCTAGTATTTCCTTATGTGATCTCCTTGAGTTAAAAAGCTGGGAATGCAGCAGACAGAGGGGAGTATCATATGCTCAGAAATGATGATAAGCTACTAATTACTTTATTTCCAGACCACTGAATCTCTTTCCATGTAATGCCTCCATTTTTTTCTTCTTACGGCAAATGTCACTTCACTGGTGTTATTTTTCTAGCAATGGGCAGGAGTGCCCCCTTCTCAGTGTTCTTCCCAAAACAACCTGACATCAGGTGTCCAAGTGCTGTTCCTGCGGCTGATGTTCATAAACTGCCTCTGTGGAGACAGCTGTTGCCATGGCAGCAGGTGTTTCTCTACTGAATCTTTCCAGCTAATGAAGAAACAACCATATTTTATTTAAAAATCAAACAGATTCAAACTGATTCTTCCAGCTAAGCTGCAGTCATTAACAGGCTCTTCACAATAAATCTCTACCTATTAAAGCATTATTGTGATTAAAGTAGCTGTATGTACATGGTTCTGTGGAGAACTGACATCAATTTCCCTCTTAAATGCCTAAAAGAGTTTAATTGTTGTCATTTACAAAGCAGACATCTGCATGTTACCACTTTGTTGAGGTTACAGGAAAGGTGACAGCTACAAGGAAAGAAGTGCTGATCTGTTAATTCCTTCCCTTCTTCTAGAAGCGTGGGAAATGCCGCAATCTCGTCTGTCCTCCAAGAATCATGGTCTTCTGTCATATTCCTGCACAGCCCATGCCGGGCAGGATGATGGGCTTATCATGTTTCTGGACAGATTAGGCAATAAAGTTGCACAAATGCCAGAGGCACAAGGATTACAAATCTCAACTATGACAAAAAAAATTTCTTGTGCGCTTCCTTGAAGATAGGTAGAAACTAGGACAGGGGCATGGTGAGATTTACTTAGTTGGCAGATTATTTGTGGAAGAAGGAAAAGAAATAAATCAGGAAATCTTCACTGATTAGGATAGAATTAGGTAAAGAATTTTTGGAATGTTCTTTTAAATGCACAGTAATATTAAGGCTAATCAATTTAATACAGAGAGAAAAGCGACTTGGAGACCTCCCTCCTCCAGTTAACAGGTCTGAATTCATACAGAAAATACTTCTAGTGTTTTCCTCTCTGGGTACCAGAATGAATTCTGTCCTGTCAAGCCAACTGACTGCATTCAGTCTATCTATGAAGAAGTGAGGCTCACAACATCTTGTTCCAAGGCAGTAAGACAGATGGACCATTACGTAGTTCACTTTTTTGAGGCAGTTGCTTGATTTTTAAAATCTCTTACCCTGCTGTACTCATTCCTCTGCAAAGCACATAATAGCACTGGTTAGCTAAGCGAAACCAAGCCAGAGGCGATGCAGAGGGCCCTGTGCTTAGCATTGTGAAGGAAAACACACAGACATTAAAATGAAGTGTGACTGAAGTGAGATGCAAGGTCACTCAGAGACCACAGAGAAGCAATGCCCAAACAGTCTCACACCAGCTTGGCTCGTCCTTCCCTCAGCATCACTCATGGATGCTGAGCCAGGCAGTCAGCAGAAGCCAGCCTGGAGCTTGTGTTGGCTTGCTTCTAACAAGGAATATCCAAAGGACTTTGCCATCTTGGAATTTGGCCCTCCTCTTGTTCTCACTGCAGTAAAGCAGAAGGCTGAATGAAAGGTTTGTTTGCAGCTGAAGTAAATGCTCATTTCTCAAAAAGCATATTTGGGTGAGGCTCAGTACCCAACAGGTGATCTTAACCCTTCCTGCTGGTGAGGCCTGGGAGTTGCATGACTGCAGATTTACTGCTGAAGCACTGAAGGATAATGATTTCTTAACACTGCATTTCTCCTTCACTTTCAGATTGCACTCAAGTGCGCAGACATTTGCAACCCCTGCCGGCTGTGGGACCTGAGCAAGCAGTGGAGTGAGCGGGTCTGCGAGGAGTTCTACCGGCAAGGTCAGCCCTTTTCCCACTGCCCAGGCCCCGCATGCGATGGGACACAAAGCTGCTGCTGGGAGGCGGCCTGCAGCCCGCCCTGGGCCTTGAAATCCTCTCATAGCATCAAGAGGGAGACAGGGCTATGCTGCACCTCAGCTCTTGGATTTCAGTGAGGAGCCCACAGCTTGGCTCCTCCCTGGGACCCCTCCAGCCAGCCTTAGCTCTGCCGAGCTGAAACCAAGCCAGGGTTATGCTGCACCAAAGTCATCCCACTAGCCACTGCGTTTTATCGCACTTTTCAGACTCTCACTACAACTCCTACAGGAGTCTCACCCTCCACGTTTCCCAAACATGACACACTCTTCTGCGTACAAATGCAGAGTTCAAAAGCATTTCCCAGCATGCCAAAGCCCCCCTCACAGTGTGGAAGGCCAAAGCAGGCAAACCAGTGCTCAGCTAGAACCTAGTGCCACTGCTTTCAGAGCCCTGCAGAGAGCTCAGTCATGCAAGGCTTTTTTTAAACACTGTAATTGCACCATTTGGCTCAATCTGCATAGGCAAGGTCATGCTGTGCTACAACACAGGCAGGGTGCAGCAGAGTTTAATCACTTCTAAATTCTTTGTTTGTAGCATCCTGAGAGCCTAAGGCAAGTGGTACAAATGCTGAAAAAGCACACAATGAAGTACTCAATTCATTTAAAATTCTGCAGTACAGAATTACACCACATTTGGGCTGGTACCTGGTACAGTTAGTCCATAACATTAACCAACAAGGACAAATAGGTCAGCAAGTTAATTTTTGGCCAATGTCAGTTTAAGCTGGTGGAATGTCTTTGACTAGATGTTTTTGAAACAACATAAGCAGCACGCAAGATGCGGGTTTATGTAGTCAGAAATATAGCCAAGGCTTAATCTATATTCAACGTGTGAGGGTAGGTCCCCACTTGTCCCATACCACTCCCTTAGGGTATTGAGCGACCGTGCTGAGAAAGACAGCAGTCTCAGCTCTTACAGACTTAAGCTTTGTCCCCAGGACTCAAGACATGCTAGCAAGATTTCTAATATGTACCTCCAAAAGGAGACATTGGAGCATACGAAACCAGTTAGAGCTGTACAGGGGAAAAGAGCAGTTATGTGGGAGAATGTACAGAAACCACAGTTTGACTGTCACTAGTGGCTACACAATCCTGGTGTTACCAAAAAATAAATGTTAAATAACATATATTTAGATACCATTATTACTTAAAGTATATTATTGCAGACCCCTCTGCCTCCTTAAAAACAATGCTGGGGCTTGAAGGTATTTTTTGTCACTATGGTTAGCATTTGAAAACTATAAGCTTTTATGGTCTGGTTTTCAACTATAGGTAAGACAGATAATACCGTTGTTTAATTTTCCTTCTGTTATTCATACAGAAGTGTGAACTTTCTTTTTTACAAAACATTTCTAATGCCATTTGAATAGTATTTGATCGTTTGTGAAGGTCAAAATGTTTCCCTGGTATTTCCTAAGTATCTAGCTAGAAATGAAAACGTTCCCTGCACATTTAAGAAGAAATTGTATGCTGCAGAGGGGACAAAGGCAAGGCTTAAAACTGTGCATACGTACAGGATGATAGAGGCCAAGCAACACTAAAACATTCAAGTCAAAACTGTCTGCTAATGGGAACAAAAAATGTGCTTTTAAACAAAACCACTGGATTTGAAGCAAAAGGTTTCTTTTGGGGTTGAATGCAATGTTTTGTCTGATCTAGCAGGTCAGCCTTATTTATGGAAACATTTCTTCTATTCAGCACTCACCACATCCTTACTAGAAATTAAAATGGACAAGCAGCACAGCTTAGCTTACACATAGAATCATAGAATCATAGAACGGTTCAGGTTGGAAGGGACCTTAGAGATCATCTTGTTCCAACCCCCCTGCCATGGGCAAGGACACCTCCCACTAGACCAGGTTGCCCAAAGCCCCATCCAGCCTGGCCTTGAATACTTCCAGGGAGGGAGCATCAACGACTTCCCTGGGCAACCTGTTCCAGTGTCTCACCACCCTCNTCTGGGCTGCAAGCGCACACTGCTGGCTCATGTTGAGTTTCTCATCAACACACACCCCCAAGTCCCTCTCCTCAGGGCTACTCTCCACATGGCTGGAGCATCCCTGCCATACTATAGGTAGGAAAGGGTCTGTACCTCACACAGTACCCCAAGACTCGTACCCTGGTAGTATCTCTGAGAGAGTAAACAATCACAAAGGATGAGTGTTCCACTCACAGGCAGTGTTTGTTTAAAAAATAATAATTTACAGCTATCTTTTAATGGGCTAATGCTTGCATGGGGAAATGGAATCTCCCCAGCAGGGCAGGTGGTTGCTGTCTGCATGGCAACAGCAGCTTCAGCTGGAGCAGTCAAGGCTCCCTGAGCTGCTTTGCTGCTGAATTCTTGTATCCACCTGACCTGTGGTCCTCTCTGGCCCCTCCAGCATGTGTAAGAGCATTGCTATTCATTGCCTTCAGACACATAAGAAACAATTCTTAGCAGTCTTAGCTACATACAGAAGTGTCCTGCATGACCCTTTCTGCACCTGCAGGAGCAGTTTCTACTGGCTGCTTTTAAGCATTTTCTCATACCGAATTAGGTCAATTTTGCAGCAGGAGTGGTCTGAGGTGGCGTCTAGGTGAACCCAGGCCGTTCATCAACAATTTGAAGCAGACTGCAGGAGCAGTCACTGAAGGAGCTGCCCACTGCAGGAGTCTTTGGGGGCAGTCCCAGGTTCACACTTGGAGACATCCTGCTCCGTCCTGTGCAGGAGACTCTCTGGGGACTTCCTGGACTGCCCAGGGAATTAGTGATGTAAGTTCAGCATAGGCATAGCCCTGATACCCACCTATATAAGACACAATTGTAAGACAAACTTGAATTTCATCCTACTTTCACATTTACAACTTTAATTCCACGGCTCCTGACGCATGAACATATGTTCCTCTGGCTTATATGAGTTTACTAGTGCAGACACAGCTACGGACTGTCAGGTTCCATCACGCTGTCCTTTACCAGCAATTTTCACAAGGACACAGTAGCAACTCACGCTGCAGTAGTGCAGTTTTCTAGAAGGATGTGAGAGAAGCTATTTTAAAAATGAAGGCCCTCAGAACACCTAAGTGCTTACATTTAACATTCATTCAAAAGTCATCCTTCTTTAGAGAGATTTCTCTTTGTACGCTTAGTTTCACTGATACCTTAAAAAAAAAAAAAAAAGGTACTTGGACATTTAACACGGTTTTCATTGGTGCCAGATTCCAACTGCTCAAATCCATACAGTTGCAGTCACTGGACAAGTGTGATGCAGATATGGAGAAGAGACAAAAGTGGCAGCAAAGTATTTTAATTTAATATTATTATTTTGTAGGTGACCTGGAACAAAAATTTGAACTGGAAATTAGCCCTCTTTGTAATCAGCAGAAGGATACAATACCAAGCATACAGATCGGTAAGTACTAGCTTCATTCTGTCACCTCCATGTTTATCTCAGTATGGCACAAGCTCAAACAGAAACTGAAACACGATACGTGATAAAATCCATCCGCAACATAAACCCAGTGAATCAGGAGCTAAGGTCAACTTTGTGAATCCTGAACACCTGATCTAGGACTGACTTCTTGCTGCCTTCATGAGCTGACACATGACATTGCCTCAAGTGCGTCATCAGCCAGTTGAAAGCTTATTTCAGTGGAATAGTTTGGCTATTTGGGATGATGAGGGAAAAGCATCTCCACAACTGCTGAGTGCACAGCGAAGCCTTCCGTTTTAAAGTAGTGACACCATTATTTTTCTGTCTAGTTTCCCACAGATTTTACAGAAATGCTCCGTAGTATAATGCTCCTGCAGAATCCAGTGCAGAAGGTGAAAAGACTCATTAAGAACCTTCAGGCCATATTCACTGTTACCCTAGTAGTTCTCTGAAGGTCTGGGGGCAACAAGCCAGACACCAGTTTCTCCCTCTTCCCTTCTTATTTTCGAACAATTGAGCTGTCCTCCACAAAGTCTGACTCGTTACCTGTAGAGCGCTGAACAGTTTTCTCCTCTCCCCTCTGCCACACATTGGCATCCCTACAGCCTCCCCGTGCTGGGCAGCAGATTGATCTGAGGCAGGGAGCATGACTCCAGGGCACTGTTTGCAAGACTTTGAGCAGCCCAGTGATTAGTGTTCCATAAATGCATCTGCAGTTTCACACCATACGCACACAGGATGCAAAGTGGACAGCAGCGTAACCATAAAACGCTACCTGTTTCACAACAGAACAATTGCTTGTGTTTGTCTTCCTTCTCCACTACCAGAAAAGCCATGAGGCAGAAACAATGATTTAAAATAAATTGTCTGATAATAAGTAACAACGGTGGGCTTGTTCCTCTCATGTGGTTGCTTGGGCAGAGCTCATTTACTTTACTAGAGAGATGAGGTTCAACTTAACTGATGTAAAAATTATACTGTAGCTAGGTTCACATCATACAACAAAACCGAAACAGGGTTCATTTACAAAAATAGTTCATTTAGGAGCAGCAGAGGCAACATGTATAGCAAAGTCAGCCCAGCTCACAGTTTAGAGCTACCTCAGGTCACAGCCACCTGACCTGAGCTTTTCCTGTCCCAGCAGCACCGCGCATTGCCCGCACAGCTCCACAGTTTTCAGCTTTCATGCTGGCAACTCAGCTAACAGTCCTGACAGGGACATCCATGAAGAAGCCACGAGACCTCAGACACAAGCCACAGGGTTTGCAGCAAGCCCCAGGCAGCAATTTTATTTTGTATCAGTCCTGTCCAGCCATTTCACAAGTATAAACCCAACTGTATTATTACAGCAGCCTGCAGACGTTTAGATATGATATGCAGATAAACCTGCCACAATTCTTCTGTCCCCATACAACTGCCATACTCTAGAGCTGGCTTGGAGATGTTTTCTTCTGAGCATCTCTTTGTTGGAATCAAACTGCAGTTTAAATCTTGAAAGCTTTATTTCCATGTGTTTTTGTCTGTCAAAGAGATTTTGTAACAGTTCACTTAAGTACAAGCTTTCCCTGCACAGAATAGCTGTTCTAGGCTGAACTGACACAAAATCCAACCCCATGTTAAAGCCACTCCCCAGCAGGTCAGAACAGACAAATATTTCTGACGCAGAGAAGCTGTTGCATAGTCTTCTCATGTGATATTAAAGGCCAGCACGCACATTTCAACTGCTGTCCTTGTCTGCACTCTGCTGTACAAAAGGTATCTATGACACGTAGTGCAGTATACAGAAGCCCCCAAGTTAATACAAGCCCAGAAAGCTCTGGAATGGGAAGCAGAATAGCCACAGCTGCGCTCACTGCTTTTGCAGCAATGACGTCAAGTCCATCATGGGGCTCAGACACCACTACAGCTTGTGCTCAGCTCTCCTGCGCAGCTGTGGCTTGGGAACCTGTTACAGAGTGTCTAGAATAAATAAAATTGATAGTAAAACCAGTGGCAATGTTTTCTTTTCCTCAGGTTAGTTCTGTTAGCAATAAGTATTGCAGGTAACAGAAGAGCCAGAATGCATATGCTAAATAAAAATGTTCAAAAAAGAAACCTACCCAAACCAACCATTCAAGGCAGGAGGTTACTTTCTAGTCTGAAGTATCCTCTGAGTAGGATGCTTTCTCTCTCTCTCTGATTAAACTTAGACATACAGACAAATCTCGATCTTTGTGATGTGTGCTGGTCAAAAGTTGCCTATTTCAAGAGGAGCAGATGGCCACTTGAGGGCTCATTGTCATTGCTCTTCAAGGTTTTTGCAACTTGTAGCACTGTATTCTGCTGAGGAGCTCTATGGGGAAATGCACTGAGGGAATGAATTTGTTCCTCACCTGCTGTACTTTCTTTCCCCAGGGTTTATGACGTACATTGTAGAGCCACTCTTTGAGAGGTGGGCCCAGTTTACAGGAGATACCCCCTTATCTGAAAATATGCTAAACCATCTCAGGAGGAACAAGGCCAAGTGGAGGAGTTTGCTCCATAAGCAGCACAGCAGTAGTAGGAGCAATGACCACTCAGGTCAAGTGACTGGCAGCCAGGAACAGACTTTAAATGAAGAAGAAACTCCTTAGTGGCAGCTTTGCACTTTTCCTTATAGCACTGCTATCTCCGTCTTGATCACAGCAGCAAGCAACATCCCGAGGAGCTAGGAGCCTGTTGTCAAGACCACGGAAAGGGAAGAAATGGCAAAGCAGAAGCTGTAAGGGTCCTCATGAACAAACCCACGGTTCTGCTGGGTTCCTTTCTGGATCTCCTCCATCCTCCTCTCCCCTCTCTTCGTTCTGCACATGCCTGATGCCATTCATCACTTCTGATCATGAACTGCTTGAATGCGGAGTCCCAGCCAGCAGAGCTGAAGCCGAGCCAGTTACTGCTGCCATGAAGCAGGGAGGATTACTGAGACAACAGGGGAGACAGAGGCACTCTTGGTTATATATTCATTTACCATGAGTCATACTGTGACATATGTATATAGGCCCAGAGCGCCATATGCTCTCCAGTCTGGCAGCTGGGCTGCACGTGAAACCACCAGCATCTTCAGAACCCAGAGGACACTGGTTGAGTGAGACAGCGCTCGCAGAGGGCAGAGAGAGTCTGGTTATTTTAGTAACTAAAATAAAAACCTTTTTAACTTTTGTATTCTGTGCACTAAACAGATCTGTAAACCTTGGACTGAAGTTACTCTCCGTATACACAACTCCAGTGTAACAAGGCTCATTTTGGTAATCATTTTTATGCCACTTTGGATAAAAGACAGGCATCTTCTCATTGCAAGGAGCAGTATTCCCTCGCAACTGAAAGGGAAGGTGTTGTACAGTCTAAACCTTTGAAACATGAACAGATCTACCTTTTGAGTACTGTTTCAAGTAACATGTTTATATTCATACTTGTACATTTTCTGTAAATACAAGGCGCTACTGATTCCCATGCCAAAATACTGGAGTACTGTGGGATTGCTACCTGTAAAAAACATTGGCACTGTGAACAGAATACTGTTAGTTTTAATACAAGAGAAACCATTTGTAAATATGGTATAGAGTTTATTAATATACACCATTGTTTGTGGATAAAAGCCTTAACTTCTAGCATCCTCCATCTTCTAATAGCTGCCAAAATCATATGATCACAAGATATGATTCTGTACTGCCTTTCCACTATCAAAGGTGTATCAAAGGTCATTAAGGAACGAAGTCTGGCAGGATAACTTCTTGAAAACTTCAAACACATTCCATATGGGTCCTTGCTGTTAATCCATGGCACCTTGCACATTCAGTATAGGCAAACACTTCACAGAGCCTGAAGTTTAAGTTCAACAAACAAACAAACAAGCAAAGCCAAAAACCCACAGCAACATCACAATTTGACAGCTCAACCAGATTAACATTTATTTAAGAGTGTGAATTTTTATTAAATAGCATAGCGATCTAAAAACATGACATCCTAACAATTCTGGAGTCCAACTGTTTTCTCAAATGATGTTGTAGCGTAGCTGATTTTTTCCCCTTAAGTTCTCTTACTTTGATAGCCAGCCAAATGCATTTGTGTTTTTCATTTCACTAAAAAACAAAACAAAACAAGCCCTCAACTGACTGCTAGATCTGTCTCACTCATTGAAGAAAAAAAAGAAAAAACGCTTTATAGTCAGCCTGTTCAGGAAAATCCTCATAGCTATCACAGTAGTCGAGGAACTCTATCAACTCTATGTTCTCATTTTTCTAAAAGACACCTGGCCTCGTCTATGTCATAAACAACCTCAGTTCAGATCTTCTATGTGAAGCTTTCCTTAAGCTTCCATCCTTTCAGTGAGATTGCATTCTCGGACACTACTGCATTGCACCAGAGCGATTGTCCTCTCTCCTCTGCCCCCAGAGAAACGAATTGCATTCAGGCAAAGTGCAGCGTTGCTGTAAACCCTCAGTATATCGAGTCAGCGTAGCTGTTTTCAAAAGAACTAGGAGGTGCGTCCATATAATCATGTTTGGACACAAGGTCTTTGGACAGGCCAACAAAGCGCTATTTAAGTTGGTGTTCGAGAACAATAATGCTTACAGAAGTACAAGGGTAGATACGGTAGAATTTTTTTCAACTGCAGGGAACATTGACTTTGTTAGACAAAGTTTTCATGGTCATAAGGTGACTAGTATGTTCAAAGGAAAATAAAAAGCATAAGGATTAGTAAAGGATGTTTTACTATAGTAATTCATTGGACGTATATCTTCAGATAAAAGGACTGAAATCCAGTGAAATAGCAAGGTGGAAATCACTAACTTTGAGAACACAAAGCATCCTGGGAGAGGTTTTTCTTCTCTACCATTATGTAAGCTATAAGTAGTAGAAAACTCTCCTTCCTCCCTCTTCTAAACGGGACTCACATACGAGAAGCACCATAACAGTCAAAGAGAGGGAGCTGTGGTAGAATAAAATTATTTCTAATTACAGGACATAAATGCCTTTTTAACCACCTGATGGTGGGGGTGGGAGTATCACCGCTTTACAGCGTTTTAGATAGATATTTCCTTCTGACAAATTTAGGACAATTATTAGGACATTATACAAGCAGTACAATGTGCTGCCTACAAGCACTTACTTAAGTACATACAAAAGAATATCATTTCCCTTGTTTTGTCTTTTTACTAAGAAATTAAAGCCATTTTCCATCTCGTTCAAAGAATGTTTTTAAATGTTCTGAGGTTTAGTTAAATAAACCTGGTGCCTAGCAGCATAGAAAGCTCTTGACAGACACATTGTTGTGCTGCCGAGGAGCTTCCAGAAAATAGGTCCAACAGGAGAGCTTAGTGCACATCAACTTCTGTTAACAGCTACAGCGCAACCAAGACCTTTTCTGTAATTAGAGCCTAAGGGGCCTATTACAAGACTGCTCCTACCAAGTTAAAGCTTCTTAATAAACTTTGAAAAGCTGCTCTTAAAATGAACAGGGTTTTTTTGTTGTTGTTGTCATTGGTTTGTTTGTTTGTTTTCGTTGTTTGGGGTTGAGGGTGGGTGCACTGAACATACTCGCTAGGTTTCAATCACCCCATCTAACAAAACAATGCTTGAAATAGGTTCAGGGTGGCTCCTGAAATGCTTCTGTAGTTGTAAGCCAAACCAATTACACAAGTTTGGGTCTGGACCAGTTTGCCTCAGGTTCTCTACACAAAAGTGAGCTGAAAAATTAGGCTCTGGCAACAGATGCCCAGCAGCCAGATTCACTGGGGTCTGTGGCTGGACTGGATGATCTTAGAGGTCTTTTCCAACCTTAATGATTCTACGATTCCCCACAGAATGAGCCAAACCATACCCGATAACAGCTATTTCAACAGCACTAGTGCTCAGTATATGCTGTTGTGATAAACGCTTGGTATTATCTAGGTTAGAGGACATTTCTGTGCTGGGATTTCTCCCCAGGGTGCCAACAAGACACTAGATGGACAGAATAGAAAAATGTACGTGCAGATAAACAAAGTATATGGATTTTTGCCCTGGCAGCCCTATTAGCCACTTTACAAAGAGACCTTGTAAATTGTTTTTCTTTCTTACTGGGCCAGTGCAGCTAAAAGACTGCAGTTTTAAAACTGAGTTAGGTTTCTCAAATACGTAATGAAGGAAGCAGATAATTGCTAAAAACAACAGTTTAATGCACTCTAACAATGCCACAAAAATACAATTCACTTGATTAAAATCAGTTTCTTTAAATGCAGATCTCATTTCAAAGAGGCAAATTCTGTATAAATAATAATTTAAAAAAAAAAAAGTGGTGATAAGTGAAATTTTTAGGCTGGTTAGAATAATACATACGTATGCGCTTTCATTAAGTGAAGGTTTGACCTGCGTTTGTGTTTGTAAGGTCCAACATTCTGGCCACTACCAAAATGGGAAAATGAGAACTATCAATATAAAAATATACGCTTTTGAAAAATAGAAACAGATGAGTAGCTGGCATTAAGTAGAACCTCTGGAGGATCATCTAACCTAATCGAGAATATAAACCTGTTTGTGTGAACTACTGGTTTTCATAAAAATCAAAATCTCCCAGAACGATCAATGAGCAGGCTGCTACCATAGAAAATGGAATGATCTGGTTTTCAAACTGCGCAGCTGTCTCAACAGCTTTTCTCAACTTTGGTTGAACTTTCAGTTAGAAGTTTCCAATAAAATAGATGCAGAATGCATATGAGCCTTTCCCTTCTCAGAAAGGAGAAACACTTCTTTTATTTTCAGGTATCAGGATACCTGACAATTTACAGTCTTATCTTCTAATCAACTCAGATGAGCTGTCCCTAAAATCCTCCCACCCTCCTCCTGACACCCCCACCCCAGCATCGGTTCACAGATTCAACACTAAAATTTGAATTAGGATCCTGGAAATTTTTAAAAAAAAAAAAAAAAGGGAAAAAAAAAAACCATNAAGGAAATGGGAAATTTTTAAAAAAAAAAAAAAAAAGGGAAAAAAAAAAACCATAAGCTGTGCCAAAACCCAAACAAGATATTAATGAAATAAAAACACAAGGCAAGCTTCATGCCACGAACATGTATCCAAATTACTTTGATTGGTGCAAACTATTATTCTATTTTTTGTTTTCTATAATCCATCCAATATTTTAGGTACATAAAGTTTAAGTGCAGAGCATAAGTTTGACTTGGATGTAAAATATATTCTGCTTATCTTTGAATTCAAGATTGTATATGTCATGTTTATTGTAAAGCATTTTATATATACATATTCACATATCTTGTACAACTCTATGGGCCCAACACTGGTCCCACCAACTTCATTGGGACCAAGAATCAGCCCCCATATGTGCGTATATATGCCATATGCATCATCCTGAAAGGAAGCACTAGATTGTGTGAAAATGCTGTGACTGCTATGCAGTGATGCCAAGAGACTTAACTGTATCTTTTTTAACATACTGCTGTAAGTATTCATCATGTCAAAGAATGACAACTAATAAATAAAAAATGAAAAATCAAATGTTTAACGTTCTTTGGTAGAGAGAGGTCTGAGGCGACGCCTGATATACTGCGACTAGTTCTGGGCCCCCCGTTACATGAGAGACACGGGCATACTGGAAAGAGTCCACTGGAGGGCTATGAAGATGATGAAGGGACTGGAG
This sequence comes from Penelope pileata, assembly GCA_013396635.1. NCBI lineage: Eukaryota > Metazoa > Chordata > Aves > Galliformes > Cracidae > Penelope > Penelope pileata. The sequence continues at coordinate 1,517,816 of WBMW01002258.1, forward strand.
CATCTCTCCTATGACGAGAGGCTGAGAGAGCTGGGACCGTTCAGCCTGGAGCAGAGGAGGCTTGGGGGAGATCTGATCAATGCGTGTAAATACCACAAGGGAGGGTACAACGAGGGTGGAGCCAGGCTCTTTTCAGTGGCATCCAGTGCCAGGACAAGTGGCAATGGGCACAAACTGGAGCACAAGAGGCTCCATCTGATCATTAGGTGACAGACATGCCTTCTCCCTAATGGTCAGGAAGGCATCATCATCCCTCCAATGTCCAGTGCAGTCCCATCCTCTCTAAACTAACATAGGTGTAATTACAAAATACACTGGGTTTAGCAGTAAGGCAGGCTTATGGTGTTCCCACTCCTACATCTCTTGACTTTTTAGCAATCTTGCGTGCAGTACAGCCTAAAACGGTTATTTAGGAACAGTCAGACAGAAAATGAGCTATGTCATATCAGATGATTTTACAGGAATATACTTTAGAGAAAAGTGATGAATACAATTCCCTACAGGGTTTTAGATATATTGTACTAGATTAGGACGCAGACCTGGGTGTCTTAAGAAGATACAGCTAAAACAGGGCATTAGAATTCATATGAACAGGGCTAAAGAGAAGTTACGCTATTATTTCCACCTATCCTGCTGCCCAGAGATAAACTCTATGCTCTCATTTTCATACCAATCAATTCCGCCAGAAAGCGCAAGCACAAAGTGAGAAGTGCAAGGAAGAGTGGCAAAAAGCTAATCTGAACCATGAAAAATCTCAAAAAAAAAAAAAAGGAGAGAGGGGAAAAAAAAAAAAAAGAAAAAGAAAACAGCAGAAGAATAAGACTAGCTTCCTTAGTACCACCTATTTAAAAATAGTAACAGAATGGTTAAATTGACAGCTTCTGTTTTCCCCAAATCTAAACATAAAAGCAAGGGGAAACAAAGTAAAACGATGCACGTGGAAGTTGCTGCTACAAGGAAACATTTAAATTTGGCTATGTGGTTAAAGAGGGATGAACATTGACATAAACAAAAAGAAAATCCATGAATAAACACAAGTATTTCTAAAACTACAACCTTTGGAGAAAATTTACCTTAAGATTTAAATCAACCTTTAGTTTAGAATGAAACTTTCACAACCTACTCAAGCAGGTCAGCAACTGTTACATTCCAAATCCAAAGCTTTTATTTCTATGTACAGAGGATTCCTATGAGCTTAGTTCATGCATAATCAACTGCATGAAATATATATATATATAGGGTTATATATATATATATATATAGCTACAGAAAAATATAAATAAATCTAGAACTGCATCTACAGAAGTATTTGATGCCTAGCCTCATTCCTGTAACAGTGCCTACCAACATCTGGAAGCAAACTCAGGGCTAGTCACTTTGGGCAACCAAAATTCAAAGAAAATAGGAAGTACTAAAACATGCAGTCAATTCAGGGTGACATTCCTCAAGAAAGATGTTTTTTTTTTTTCCCTAAAATCATTTTTTGGCATCTTTTTACATTGGATATTTCAATGCGATCTTTAGAGAGGAAGAAAAAAGACATAGTTATCATCAACTGAAAGATCAAAAAACAAGTGGAATTACTTTGTTTAAAATATGTTGATCATGTTGTTGGATGGGTACTCACTTCAGCTACTCAAAATACATTGTCTATTTTGACGAAGTATATTGTATTCCAAAAAGGTGTGTACAAAAGTTTTAACGTAGCAAATACACTTCCTATATTTTCCTATATTCCTATATGAAGAGACTTCACTGTAACTCAGAAAGACACTGAATTAAGTGGAACCAAGGACTCACAAGCAAGGGCACAACAGGCAGAAGAAGAGGTACTTCCAACTCTTTCCTATTTTCTGTCTTCCTTGGTCATTTCTGAGTTCTCCCTAATTAAAACCACGATGGTTTTATCCTAATAAATTCTGACTTTTTGATCTCAAGAGAAAAATTCTCCTGAGGTCAGCTTCAATTCTTGTCACATTTTTTAAGTACATTTCACAACGGTATAAACCCCCTCCCCCCCCCTTTTTTTTTAAGACATTACTGAATAAATTTTCTCAGTTTTAAGGGTTCATAGTTAACAATATTCGACTGATGTTTACTTAGGAAGGAGCATAGGAAGCGAGTCTGAACTTCAACTCTCTTTGCAAAATCCTGTCTCTGCCAGAGACCTGAACACATCACAACGTAGCCTTGCGTTATCAATAGCCTTCCCTTTCTTTCTGAGCAGCTCCACTACTTGAGCCTACATGCTTGCAGAACCTGGGCTTTCAAATACAGCACGCTTACAAAATAATCTGGCATTTTCTACTACTAAAGCGCAATAGTCACATCGTATGTGAAATGCTAGCTAAAGACGGAATTTATTTACTCGCACTTTGGAGCACTCTCCTTCTAGACCAGAACCCCACAAGGGGCAAACAATACTGCTACTCCCACAAGTCTTCACAAAATATGTGATTTAATAACATTTGCGTTGCTTCACAACTCAGGAAGAAAACCACCACAGATTCTGCAGAGAACAACATTTGAAAGGAGAGTAGTTACTTTAATGATAAAGTGGTTAATCTTCCTGAGTTCTGTGGAAGAAAAAGTGAACTGATCAGCTACAAGAAGGACTTTTAAAAAAAAAGTACATTTTACTGTTTTCTTTTAGAAAAGTTTGCTGCTTCATCAGTCCAACTGGAGTTTGTTCTTTCTGATACCTCAGTATCATTAATTTAAAGAGAGAACTTACATCATCACTCTTGAGTTACTTGACAGCTTACAGTTTTGCCTGTGGGTGTTATATTGCTCTCAGGGACTTCTTATATAATAATGCAGATGTCATTTTTCACCTGGCACAGCACATCTACAAACTTAAATTTTACTGAGATCCAGAGTATGAATTCTTCTTAAAGTTCTGAAAATCAGCAGAGTTGCACCTTCAGAAGTAGCACAGGCTCCTCCCTCTGAAACTGAAAGTACTTTTAAAATGTAAAGACATAACTACTTTTTGTAAAAGCTGGACTGTTAGACAACCTGTGATAAATACAGTAGAAAATAAACATACTTCAAAACCTCTCTGCAGGAGGTAAGAGAAGAGACTCCTAATTAAATGGGAAAAAAGGCACCATTGTCAGAAGCGACACAGCCAAGAAAAGTCTCTTAGAAAGTTCACCTAGCAGATTCACAGATCTGAGAGCTGAGCTTTTAAATGCAGTAAGTCTTGATCACTTAGAAGTCATAGGGGTTTTTGTTTTGTTTGGCTTGGTTTTGGCAGGGAGTACTGTTTATTTTTCACTCTGTAGTGGGTTCACTGTAAATCTAGTTTTGGGGTTTACTGCATAGAGCAAGTAACGAGAAGTCTTCACTTCCCATTGTGGATGTCAAGCTCACAATCAAAATGAACTCTTACTAAAACTATTCTAATTTTCAATTCCTCCTACTTGTTAGTGTTTTGTTTCTCTCTGTCAGAAAAAGAGGGTTTGAGTACATTTTTAATAAATCATTTATCTTCACACGTTCCTAGCCATACCAGGTCACTGCATACAGAAACAGTATTCTGAGAAATACAGTACCACAGACTATACATTTAAACAACTCAGACAGAACTCCTTTACAGATTTCCATCTGATTGTAGTGTTTCTGAAGACCTAACTTACTACAGTACTGCTATTATGGCTTTGTGCCATCATTCCCATATTCATTATTTATCACAATGTAATTTCTTTAATTATCCACAAATTGTATCAGTTATTTCATTACTGAAAATAGACAACTGCATTAACCTGGAACAACTCCCCACAACCCTAGAAGAAGAAGCATTTCCTTTCAGTGATTGCTACTATCTGACAATCAGTTCTGCATCCATTTAACATGTATTCTATGGATAATATGAATGCTATATTTTAATTATCAATACACTATTATATTAGAGCTATTTTTGTCAAAGATTATTTAAAAGATCTATTTTCTAATAAAGCCACATGAGGTTACTCCAGTTACTGAGGTATTTCCAAGGCTGTAATGGGATTCCGCCATACATATTCGATCTTCTTGCCAAAGAATTGACACATGCTAACTGATCTATAGTTACCTGGTTTGCCTCACTTTTCTTAAAAAGAAAACTGAGATGCCACAATAGTTTTCCAAAGTTTATTCAAAATGAACATCCAAGGCCAGAGGCCTCCTTCAGCAAACTTCTTTAGAAATTGCAGATCCAAATTCCTTAACCATCTGCATTTTTAGATGTTCTTTTCCATAGCAAGCAGGATTTAACTTATTCCTCCAACAGAGAAGAATTACTTTGGAAGTAAGTAGTGATGGTTTTTTTGAAGTAATATTTTTTGCTTTTCCTAAAATCTACGCAATTCACGAGACTGATTCTTATGAGTCAACAAGATCAGCAACAACTTGCGAATTAAAGCACAAATGACCATTACCACGTGTGACATTCACGACCTTCAACTCACAGCAGGTTGACTCTTCACAATTACCGTGCTCAGTCAAGGTCTGGCCACGTACCACTGCGTCTGGACTGTAAGGAGGACCAGAGTGCTGGAGAACGAGGAAGGACTTGGGCCTATGACCGAGACACAACCTCCCTCCCTTATGACTCTTATTATGCCAGAGGGGGAGAAGGGGGACTACAGGGAAGAAAAAGATTGTGAGTTTGTACAGATGCGTAGAAATAGAACAAGTTTTTGTGGTTGCCCCAGGCAACTGTTAGCTTAGGGTATTGTTAATGTGCTATTCTCCTAGCAACAGCTCCAGCAGCTCACAAAGCATGTAGCAGGATCTCCCTAATACTGTTTGTTTAGCTTATCACATGCTAATATTTCTTTCTCTTATTTGTGACCTCAAAATTCTAACTCAGCATAAAAAAAACCCATGACACTACTGACAAACTAGGTTACAGAGCACAGGACTTTATGCAGAGATCAGTTTCACTAGCAGCCTCATTGCTCTAACATACAAAAAAACCAAAGCACACTCTTCCAATCTTGAAAAAAGTCTATGCCACTACTGAGAAATAACAAAGAGACTGAAGACTTACTAGAAGTATTTGGAGGAAAAAAAAAGAAAAAGATCCTTGTAGAAATATAACAAGTAAAACCTTGATATAATCTGTATAAACACTGACAGTGCATGCAAGAGGAATAAAAGACATAAAAGACATAAGAAGCAAACAACCAGTTCAAAACATTTCAAAGGTCAGGAGGGCAGATAAAGCCCACATTTTAACTGAGTCGAATTAAAGTAGAACTTAAAGTAGATATTTTTATTATTACAAAATCCTGACTTTCAGATTACTTTCCCACTGCACATACTGGTACGACAGCTCCTTACTTAACAAAATGAAAAACAAGAACATTGAGCTTGACCTCTATTCAGAAACACTTCCTCACAAGCAAGGAAAGAGCGTAACAAAAACAGCCTGGCTTATCAAGCCCGCCTCAGTAGACGACAGTCAAATATGGTACATAATTCAAGCAATACAATCACTAGAAAAAGCACGACGGAAAAAAGATGACCAAAACATCATCTGGGCAAAATAAGTAATACACAACAGAATGCACATATGAAGTAACAGCAAAATAACAGCATTCTGAAGGACAAAGAAAAAACTCACCAGTGGGAGCAGAGACTGACTACCAACCTCCATGATTCATACTGATGCTTTGGAACTTTTAACAGAGGCTTCTAAAGTTCTCACTATCTAAAAAAAACAAGACTAATACTCACAGGCTGTGAACTGTAAGATCACAATGCATCAAACAATTGCAAGACAACAGCAAAATATAAAGAAATTACTACTAAGCTTACTTTTTTTCTGCTCCTTTTCACCAGCAGCTGTTGCTCAGTACCATCTGCATCACAGCAGGTGCCTCTAATCCTGAAAAAACAAGACAGGAACAGACACCTGTGCTTAAAAGTGGCAGCCAAGCCAAAGGTTATTTTTTGTTTCTAGATTATGTTCTTCAGGTTCAGAAAAATACCATAAAGCTAATATCAGGAGGGTGAAATCTTCCTGTTTTCAGCTTAGGGTCTTGCAGCAGACTCATGGACCGTGCCTTAAATTCTCCACAGCTCAAGTGACAGGGTAGGTAAGATGTTCCTTATTTAAATATATAGTCAAACACTGCATTAAGTTCAATTGCAGCAACTCTAAGGAAATCTGTAATAATGCAGAAGCACTACTGAAGGTTGAACTTAGTCCAATCCTGCAAATTTACTCTTACTCAGCCTTAAGAGTGCACCTAAACTTGTTCAGGTCATTATTTACATGTGAAGAGCAAAGGATGTGTATGCTTACTGGAGGGGAGTGTAATCTTTCATCTGAAAGAAAAATATGATTTTTTTTTAATGCCAGCTGATCCCTTTGATATTTAATCAGTAAGAAGTGACATATTTTCACAAGTATAACCTGAAAGTTATTTGCAAAAATCCATGCAATTCAGTACTGATGCTCATTAGACGTGTAGTACATCACAAACAGAAATTTTCCCCAATAGTCATTTTACATGGGATATGAGAGGATATTTATTCAGGAAAAGCCTTCTGCCAGATGAAGCTCTTTAACTCACCACATAAAATCTTCTGCCTGTTCTCCTCAATGTTAAACACTTAGGAAAACAAAACAATAAATTAGCATAGTGTTGATTTTTCATTAATCAAATTACACATAAATATAGTTTGCCATAGCACTAGTAAGTTAAAAGTGCTTACCTCTACAATTTAATGAGTACTAAAAGATAAAAATATAAAGAGATTAAAATTTTGCTGTTAGACCTCTCACTGCCAAAGTGAAATTACTTTTAAATGTAAGATTTATAACCCAGATCTGGTGTAACGCTGCTCTCTTGTGGTTATGTACATGCAGTTCAGCCACAGAAGATCGCAGCAATTTTCATCAATAATTTTCGAAACCTTCACATTTATTTTGTTCTGAGATATTTTCTGCTAGGTAGGGGTTTACCACAGCCAGCACCGACTCCAGCCCTGCACACTATGCTACCTCTCTGTTGCCTAAAAAGGACAAATTTGTGTTTCTGCTTTTGGTTCTCTGACCCATTGGAGTTAAATGCCTCTGTTAGTCTTAAAAAGGAAGTGTGACTGCTTCTGTTCCAATAACAATCAGAATGAAAGTCACAGAATCACAGAATTGTAGGGGTTGGAA